>OY292510.1:2929853-3427353 GCA_958496325.1 Nomophila noctuella | reverse complement strand
AGAAGTTCTGGGCGTTCCTCAAGTACTACAAGCACGCGTCGGCGCTGCAGGTGGAGCCGAAGCTGCAGGGCTACCTCGCCAAGTTCCAGAGCATCGAGGACTTCAGGGTGCTCGAGGTGAGGGGATCTGGTCATCATCATCATCCAAGCGCACAAGCCGACTTTCAACTATTAGGGGCTCTAGGCACATGGCTTTTAAACCTCATGATTGATAAATGTGGGGCCCCCAGGACCTGGTCTGGGGGCCCCAATCGATCGCGGGGCCCTGGGCACGTGCCCATTGTGCCTAGTGGGAGAGAGTCATCATTATCATCATAGCGGCTCAGCTCGTCTTTCACATATTAGAACATGGACTTTAAACCTCTTGTTTGGTAGACGTGGGGCCCCCAGGATCTGGTCTGGGGGCCTGGGGCCCCAATGGATTGCGGGGCCCTGGGCACGTGCCTGTTGTGCCCATTGTGCCCAAGACGGGTATGTAGCGCCTATTTCGATTGCATCCTCATTTTAAAACGTACTTTAAGTCAAATATTTTTTTGGATAAAATAATTATACTAAGATGATGTCATGTGAAATGTTCTAATAATAACATTATCTCCACAGCCGCAGCTGAACGAGCTGCTCGCAGCAGCGGGGCCCCTCGCCCCGGGGCGCGGGCCCCACGCGCGGCCGTACGACCGGCACCGCTCCGTGTCGGAGAGCGACCGCGCCGCCCTCGCCGACCAGCACCACTACAAGCAGCACCACCACAAGTACGTATGGGGCCGACCGATAATCCAAGGGGGTAGGGGGGGGGGAGTATCTTATGAGGCATCGAGGTGGAGGTCCATCAAAATACAAGGCTCTAAGGGGAAGGGGGCGTTCATCTTACAAGGCTGCAAGGGGGAGGGGGTCCATCTTACGAGGCTTCAAGGGGGAGGGGGTCCATCTTATGAGGCTCCAAGGGGGGGTCCATCTTACGAGGCTCCAAGGGGGAGGGGGCGTTCATTTTACGAGGCTTCAAGGGGGAGGGGGGTCCATCTTACGAGGCTTCAAGGGGGGGTCCATCTTACGAGGCTTCAAGGGGGGGTCCATCTTACGAGGCCTCAAGGGGGAGGGGGGTCCATCTTACAAAGCTTCAAGGGGGAGGGGGTCCATCTTACGAGGCTTCAAGGGGGGGTCCATACTTCGAGGCTCCAAGGGGGAGGGGGGTCCAGTAATCTTTCGAGGCTCCAAGGGGGAAGGGGTGGGGCGGAAATAATAATACGCGGCCCATAAATTATATCTGCGTTGCCTGAATACAAATAAATAAATAAATTGTGATTTGTGTTTGCAGACGCTCATCTGGCGGCGGCGGCGGCGGCGGCGGGCGGGACAACCGCGGGCGCGCGGGCTCCTGCGGCGCGCAGAGCGTCGTCGCCAACGCAAGGCCCAGGCGTGAGTATTAATCCCAACTAATATTATAAATGCGAAAGTAACTCTGTCTGTCTATCTGTCTGTCTGTCTGTCTGTCTGTCTGTCTGTTACGCTTTCCCGCTTAAACCTCGCAACCGATTTTGATGAAATTTGGTACAGACAATCTTTAGACCCTGAGACAGAACATAGGCTACTTTTTATTTCGAAAAAAATAAATCCACGCGGACGGAGTCGCGGGCGGCCGCTAGTAATAGTATATATGCTCAATCCCCACACTTGCCAAACGAGATGGCTCAACATCGATACAAAAAAAAACCAGCTCCGATAGAATCTTCTTATATCCGTTTTGATAGGGGCTTATATGTACATTAAATATGTTTTTCCTAACTAATGGGGGCATCTACTAATCGCAAGAAAACTTTCCCCATATATAATGTACAAGATTCTGTCGACCCTGGGTTTTTTTTGAGCCATCTCCTTTGGTTCGGTGATCACGAACCCGGGCTGTGTTAAAAAAAACGGAAACAAAGTACCCGTGGGAATCGAATCCAGGTCTTCGAGACCACAGCAATTTTTTGAGCGACCCTACTCACCAGCAGAAACAGCACAACAGTAACGAAGTGCTACTTCACTGTGGTCTTCTGTAAGGTGGAGGTACTTTCCCAGACTAACGGCTCATTTAGTGTAGGTTCTACAAAGCTCTACCTCTTATATCCTCAAACTTTAACTCTTTGCTTTAGACTATATGTACTCAATTATTTGTCAATATATTCGTTTTGGTGTTATTATTACTATATTTATAAATATTCATACTTATCACTCTCCCATTCCTCAGCCACGCCAAAATCGAAGCCAGACACCGCTCCGCCATCAGAGCTGAAATCAGTAGCGACGAAAACGCAGTGACCGCCGCGATCACCCATCCCCGCGCCGACCGGACTGTGTTACTTAACCTAGTGTGTAACTAAACGACTCTGACGAAATATATATATTATGATATGCATTTTTATAAATAAAGTTGAAAAAAAATATTAAAATAAATGTTGCAAAAAAATGTGTAAAGTTAAAAAACTGAATAGTGCTGATAAGACAGTGAAGTGTGCAAAGTGAAGTGTAGCTCTAGATCCAGGTATGCTGGGAGTCTAGATTTACAGGCGTTTATATTAATGGAGCCTAGGTATGTATTTTTAATTTAATTTAGTGTAGGAATACTCTAGGCTGAAATTACGCGACCGAAGTTCGGCGGTAATGCATTTTCTATTTAAAAATAGCCTAAAGCCTTCCTCGTCAAATGGACTATCCAACACAAAAATAATTTTTCAAATCGGTCCAGTAGTTCCTGAGATTAGCGCGTTCAAGCAAACAATCATACAAACAAACAAACAAACATACAAACAAACTCTTCAGCTTTATATATTAGTATAGGTTATGAACACAAAGGAACGTAAATTCAGCCGCTTATACGGTTGCGTTATTTTCGCAAAGGGATCACACTTATTATAACAGGTTTTGAAGTTATAGTCACTCACAGTAATTAAATCCTGTTTGCGAATTAAGTTTGAGACCATAATTAGTTATAATTATTGTTTGCGAATCGATTTTGAAGCCATAGTATGTAAAGGATGTAGGACATTGTAGGATGTTCAAAATTGATAATTTTTATAGTGATGTCAACAAAGTAAATAATATTTTTCTTTCATTTATTGTAATGGTTAGGATTTAAGGGATCAAAGACCTTTGTGGGTTCGATTCCTGCATAATAAAAAAAATGCCTTGGTCACACACCAATTGCCTAGCCCTCAAACTTAAGCTCGAAACTTGTATTATGGATGCTAGGGAACGGATAGGCATTCTTAAATACTTTTCATAAACATCCATGACTCCAGTACAAATGCCTATGTTCACCACACAAACATTTTCCACTAGGGGGATTCGAACCCGTGACCCTCGGCTGTGTAGCCAGGGTCTATGGCTATTAGACCAACGCGTCCGTGAAAAACTTAAGTTTTCCATTACCTAATATTTATTTTCTTTTGTTTCAGCTTATACGCACCGACAATAAACGCTGCGAAGTAGTCACCATGGATAAACTATAACATATTATATGACTTATAACAGCTAGTGTAAGTATTATAACTACCCTCATATATATTTATATATTTTTGACATTGTAACATACATACATTGTGCTACTTTATGTCCAGTCATGATAAGTTTCGTCATATAATATATATCTGAATTAATATGTTAAGTTCCTTTTTTTCTTTTTTTAAATTTTAAGCATGGTCGGCGGTAGGTGGGGAGTAACGAGCGTTGGAATAACAACTTTATGATGAGGGTATTAAGAGCGTTTTTCAAATGACAGCCTTTGGCAGATTTTTAAGTGAATAGAAATTAGTACTGCCTAAAGTCATGGCTTCAAATCCTGGTTAGGGCTAAATTCAGATAATTAGGCTCATACTTAATTAGTACTGCCTCGATCGTCGCCTTATTCAGATTAACGTTCTTGCCGTGATTTATAGACCTGGGTTTAAATCCCGGTTTGAGCTAGGATAATAGGCTGATACTTGTAAACCTCAATCGCGATTCCTAAACATCCGTCAGTTACTCTCTCTACCTTTCGCCGATCAAAGGCGCGGTCAGCGTCTACGGTGCTTGACGATTATGTTTCTTCTGTCAAATGGAATAAGGTTCATTTTACTGTATCCCTCCCGGGTTCGCATTGCGCGCGTAAATCAACGAAATTAGTATCGTTTCTTACGCACATAGTGCTTAAGAAAGGAATTTAAAAGGTTTCATTAGCGAAATGTAGTGAAAATTCAGAAATTTGTAGTTAGAAATGATTGCACTGTACGAAGTTGTTCGATTGTAAATATGTTTCGGATATGCCAATGTGAACCGGCGGGAGTATCGTTTGCGCGGCGTACATTGCTCGCTTATAACGCGGCTGGTATAGAACAGACCATTCGGACCGCGCAATCGATACGGACGTGTACTTTAAGCGATGATAACGAAAAGTGTACAGTTGTTGATATTTTTTTTGGTAGTCGAATTTGATATTAGTAAGGAGGTGAGGTTCATAGTTCAAAAATGTATAAAAAAAAAGTCAGAAAGACTGTTTGCATGTTTTAAATAATAAAATGTAAAGATTAAAATGAACGGTGTAAAGATAAAACATGTCGTTGCAGACTTTGTATGGACTGGTACTTTTTTGTTTCTTTTATAAACAGACCTTGAAGGACTGAGAAACTAGAGCGAGACAGCTTATAATTTCTTGAGGAGGATTGAATTTATTTTATCTGGGCCCTTGAAGTTGGCAATTTTAGCTTTACCGATTATCGCTATCGTTTCGATATCGCCATCTTGCAAACGTTCGGTGGCAATATCAGTCGAAATTATAGCGAAGTTTGGTTATTGATATTTGGGCCCTGAAGTTATATTAATTGTCGATATCTTCAACATTTTTGACGAGTAAATTTCGAATTCTTCTCATGTAATTATTATAACGAAGTAAATAAACTGACATGTTTATATAACGTTCACTTCTTTGAGGTCTGTATTCATATACTGCCACTAAAATGTCTGACACAATTGAGCACACATTTTTATAGTAATTACTTGCCTTATATGTCTAGAATGATTCACGATTGCGGAGATGCTTGTACTATTTCAATTTCTTTTGTTTAAATGCAATAATGAGTGGAGTCTTGCATGAGCATTTCGTCAGATACGAGTAAATATATTTGACCCTTTGCAGTGAGTGGTTTAGTGACTTTAAATGGACTTTTTGTATTCATTAAACTATCATATGGTTATACTTGTGTGCGGAAATCATAATACTAGTTACTTTTCTTTTCTCATTGTATTTTTCATCGACTGCACTTTCACGCTTTTCGTATATTTAGATGATATTATTATGATCTCATCTACAGACGGCGGATTTAGTTTATTCCGTTACTCTAATCTCTGCAACTGTGAAACATTCGATTATTCAAGTCGATTACATCAAAATCAATTGATTACAAATCGATTAACAAGCACTCGATTGGTAGTGATGAGAACGACTCACGTGTATAATATACTAACTTGCTCAATGTTCTCGATTTATTTTGTCGTACGAGAGAGTTTTCAGGATGACGCGGTTTGTAAATTATCCAAATCAAATCGATTAAAAAGTTATTGAGTTCTTTATTTCTAGTATTTTTTCTTCTTCTGACTTTTTCTTGCAATCCCCAGTAAAATTTTGACGAAGGTTTCCCTGTTTAAAGACTTTTAATAAATTGGTTACTCTTTCGGTCGTAAAAGGGCTAAAAAATAATAAAATATAGTGCGTTAAAAAGATAGGATTTGGATAATATACGGTCAATGTTTTAATTTAAAACTGTATATTACACTAAATGTTAATTGATTATGAAATAAAAGTTCTAAGATGTGTGTCAATATGATACTTTGATTTATAGTGTGTAAGCGTGCTTTTTATTTTTATCTGTGTGTGCGTGGCTGTGTGTTTAAACTCGCGCATACTTAGGTGACATAAATTGACATTTATCAGGAATGGTTTGAACTATTTAAGACCTCCTTTGACATTTTTAGACAAAAAAGGTTTAGGTGAATTGACAACCTCATTCATCATCTCGGACAAAAAGGTTTCAATCAATAACCTCTTTGTTGTTCGCAGATAATATAAGTTCTAGTGAATTAATAACCTTTTTGCTACTGAGAGAAACATTATTAAGTGACTTTGATTCGGAATAAACGGTTTTAAATCACCAACGCATAATAAAATATTTAATGGCTCGTTTTTAATCTTGGAATATATTCTGATGGCTCTGTCCCTGTTAAGATATTAATTTCATATAAAAATTGGTGACTCAAATAAGGAGCGTATGAATTGCATTGAATCCTAATAAAAAAGCATAAACGTATGTTCAGCTGATTATTATGAACTTAAATACAATGCATTACGGTTTAATATTACTTTGGAGATATTCTTATGGTCCTTCGAGCCGTATATCATGTAAATAATTCAAACAATTCCTGATAAGTGTATAATTTCCGTAACCACAGTCTATATATAAATAGTTTTTACGTTTTCTCAATACGAGCGGTGTTAAATATTCTGTAACGTTAGATCGTAATCGGTATACTTATAAATGTGTGTGTTATGAAGTCGCGCACACACTTATCTTTAACTACTAGGTTAAATAATAAAGTTTAAATATGTCAAATGCTTAGATCGCTTCAATATAAAATAGTTCCTATACTTTGTAACTTAAATAGCATGTTTATTTCACACTTGGCACAGAAATCGTTTATTCGTCGTGTTAGTCACATTTGTCTTTATTAAAAATGCAAATATTCTCAACGAAGATGAAAAGTAGGTGAATACTCTCAAAATTCATTCCTTTTCGTTCTTTTCATATAGTTGAATGATTATGGACGCTGATATTTAGCTCAGATATAAGTCCCAGATATACTATCTAACAGTATCTGATACTTATGGACAATCTAATCTAAGTTTATCAAAGAGAGGACCTAATTCTTAATATTTTGCGATGATTATGTTTCGCAGTCCAGGATTGAACTCCCGTTTCGGACAGTTTTCATCCAGACTTAACTTTATTCATTGACGATTCGTATGTGAATTGCATATCTGAAACCCAATCAACAAAAATATTTTATTAAATATTTTTTGGAATATTGTTTCATTAATTCAATAGTCTTAACGCGCATTTATTTTGGGTTTCAGAAAACATACGGTGAGGCAAAATATGTGTCAAGTCGACTATATATCGGGTTTTTGATCACTACATTTGCTAATTTTGAATAAATCAGAAACCTTTAATTTGCCTTTACCTTGCAATGAATCTGAACAATGTTATAGAGTTGATAGTAGTAGTTTCGTTCTTTGTACGAATTGAGTTATGTGAAAGCAATCCAATATTCAGGATATAATATTTGCATAGTAATTTTATAAAAGTCAGAGAACTGTCTAATCTTTCTATAGTGGTTTCATATTTCGCACATAAAAGCTTAAAAATAGAGTTAATAATATTTTTTTTATTAATTTGAATATTGAAGCGAGTAACCATTACATTCAGAGGTTTAAAGCTAATTTTATCACATTCAGATAAATTGCTAATGAGCTTATCTGGTAGATTCCCTATTTTGGATAGTAGGGACTACCTGTCAGGTAGACTATCAAGATTTATCTGAAAGTGGTGAAATTTATCATTGATATAGCTAGTTAAATGAAGACAGTAATTTCATTGTTAGGTGTTATAATCGAGCTTATATTCCTCAACTGATATGCAAAATGATTCTTCATGGTTGTATTTATAGAGTTATTCATATCTTTTATCAGATCACTAGCGGCCGCCCGCGACTCCGTCCGCGTGGATTTCGATTTCCAATATCTAATGTGTTATTTTGATGTATAAGCTATATTGTGGTAAAGTTTCATTCAAATCCATTCAGTAGTTTTTACGTGAAAGAGTAACAAACATCCATACATCCATACATCCATACATCCACACTTACAAACTTTCGCCTTTATAATAGTAGTATGATTAATGGACATTGCAACATTTTCCCAATAAGTTGCGTTGCGAGAAATTGAAGAATATACCGACTGGTTGGCACTATGTTACATCCGTCTTTATTACATTGCCCATTGTCAATTTGTAAATTAACAATTAAAGTGACAGTTCGTTTCTAAATACTGACAGTTCTAGCGTCCAAGTGACGTTTAAAGCAATATTCCAATGACTATAAGCATTTTTAGTGGCACTTTGCTTTGCTTACTTACTGCCAAGGTAAAAAGTATGGGATTTAGCATTTATTATTCCTATTTAAGTGCAACCATGAAGATGTAATTAAATGAAATAATATTAAATAGTACTTACAGTTTACGATTTCTGTGTCCCAATGACCAACGTTTTAAAGGGTCGGTTTAACGTTTTAAAACTCAAATCATGTTTACTCATCTAAGTATCATTTGAATTATTAATAAATAGTACTATCGTGACATTTTAACGAGTAAATAATAATCTATTTTAGTTATTAAAACTATCTAGCACGGATGGAAAGATTTTTGATAGTAAAATTGCTTTTAGTGCGCTAATAAACGTGACTAAAGTCATTGTCCTTTGCAAAATTTTGATGAATTTGCCCTCTCTAAAGATGTAATTGTGTTCCAAAAATATTAATGTAGGAACCATTAGCAAAAAATGAAAGCAACACTTTGAAATAATCCGTACTGTTGCCATAATCTATGGGCGCCAGTGGCAATTTACCTATCAGTCAAGTGTCAATGTACTTGGTCGCTTATAGTATTTTTTGCTGGCAACACCATGTATAAGGTCAATGATTAATGGTATACGTGAATTTGGCGCGAACTTGAATATATTTTTAATCTGTATGAAAGACTATATTCAGGAGAGGATGATTTTGTTTCTAAATAAACTCAGTTATGAAAAATGACTTCTTTATGATATTAGAACGAGTTTGAAATAATGTGTCAAGTAAAGCTGTTCTTTTCCTTTTTCATACTGGAATTTAATTTCTTATGTAAAATACTTTGAAAACTTTTGTATATTCGGTCTGTCTTGGAAAATTATGTATTTGGGTACGATTAAATGCTTGATAAAATAATATAATGTTTTAATTACATTTGGATTATTGTTTAGTGATATTTCCGTGGGAATGGATGAGAACAGTGTTTGGTAATTAATTTTAGCCGTCCCGTTTAGATTAGTTGCATTTTTTGAGGTTAACCATAGTTAGATTTGTACGAAGCGATCCGAAGCAGGACTGAGGTCGCATTTTTTGACAAGTACCTTTTCTTTTTTAAGTTGGTAGATTTTCTTTTATCAGCCATTTTGGTTTCAGATTTAGCCTCTACTCAATTCACATGTTGAAATTACCAAATGAGTTGTCGCTTCGAATGCGATGTGTGGTGTGTCAATTTGATAAATTCTATGATTTTCGCCTATAGAAATGGACCAAATAGAATATTTAGACCACTATTTAGGGTTCTGTACAGATTTTGTAAATAGTAAACTCTTGCTAGAACTTGTCTGTCGTTTCCTAGACGAATTAAAAATTCTATCGCGGCAATTTTGCATAAGTTTAATGTGATTGAATTTGATCACAGAGTTTGTGAAAATGAAGTATGACTTAAATCAAGCAGCTGTGGTTCTAGTCGGAAAATGCGACCTCACGACTTTTGCGTTATATATTTGTTAAGTTTTCTTTTTTTTAATTTACTACGTCATTAATTGTTGCAATTTTTTTTTCTATCGTAAGTACGCCAAAGGAGGACGACATTGTGCTGATGTGAACACAAAAAATAAGTAGGGTATTGTATAAATGAAAAATATACAAAAAAAGTCTTGATAGTAATCGTAAGGTATGTAAAGATAAGATTTAGAAAGCGATTCGGATTATTATTTTCCAGTGGGTTAACGTTTGTTATTTTTGTTTCGTTTTATGATTCTCTTTTTTTAAATTGAGTAAACAAAGTAAAAAAAAATTAAACAAAAAATTGGTTGTTGTAATATAGAAACGAGTAGATTGTTTAATAGATGTAGTCTAAGTAGGTGTATTCTTGATAATTTAAGATTTTTTTAAGAGCGCTTTGCAGCGGCTGCGGCAGTTTCGGGTTAGTTGAATATTTCTTTCTGGCAACTGTACGAATGTCAAATTCAAATGAATTTTCTCTAAAGCATTTTCTAACACTGCCGCCAGACCCGCACTTATGGCTGTAAGTTATACATTATATACATATTATTATATTGATAAATAAATTAATAATAAAAGCATGGTTGTCTTTTTATTTCGTCTCCCTTAGATGAACCCGAATTATTGTCTGCCAAGCAAAGCTAAATTAGATTATTATGCTGGAGAGGTATGTAAGTCTTAGTCTGTAAGTTTAGATAATCTCAGTTCAGTGTCATCAGCATTTACCTTGTTTTACCAGTAAGCAGATTGTTTACGAGTCGTTATTCAGGCGAGGTGAGGGAGGAGGAGGAAGAAAAATAACGATATTTTTAATATTTTTATTTGATCTAAGATTGTAACAAATTAAAACAGTGTAACGCGGCAAATGATATAAGACTGTACCCTTCCATGCAAGACACAATCATTTTGTTCAATACTTCGTTACATTTCATCACAACACATTTTTTCGGGAGCGATTCTACCGTCGTATTTTCATCAATGTATTTTATGTTCCACTTTTTCCTCCAAATATCAGTTAGAGAACTCCTTTTCAATTCTATTCTTGATTCGTCATCATCTTGACTTGAAATAGTTCTTTCTTTCAAATAAAGTTTCAGTATAACTTCTAAAACATGGAAAATGTATGGAATGTTTTCAATCAAACTTATGTTCGATACTTCGTAAGTATTTTCCGGGTTCGACAATTGGCCTTGTAAGTTTTCTAGTATCGTTGATATTTTGTCTATGGTGTACTTTTGTATGTGTAGTGATTTGTTTAGAAGAAGAAGCCGTTTTGTGGTTTCTTCTTTTTTTAGTAGCTGGAAAATTAAATAGTTATTTTATAATGAATTGAGGTGCGAACACAAATGTTTGTAGGCGGGGATCGAACCTGCGACCTCTTGGTCTAATTGATTCAAAGTATATTTCACTAAATGAGTCATCAAGATTTAGTCACAACGTATCTGATATAACAGGTAGGTACCTACATAACTACATTTTTGGTTTTCTTAGAATGCAATATTATAAAAGACTAGCGGCCCGGAACGTGCTTCGCTACGTGGTAAATGAAGAAACACTCGACCGTTTTTGTGCAAACTTCACATAAATCGTCTTCTAAATAGTCCGAACAAACCCTGACTGAAAATTTGGTTTGGAAAGGTGAGCCCGTTCTTGAGTTATAGAGTGACAACGAATAATGCCACTTAATTTTATATAATTAAGATTCATAATAATAATCTTAAAATTTTGATTGTAACAAGTCAATTTCTACAATTTCTACAATTTCCATGCCTCCATGGTGATTGCTAGTATGCCCTTTAAGGCAAACGGCTTGTGGTTCGAATCCTGGTTTGTATCAAAAATAAGCGGCTATCCCAAAAACTTACCACATCTTCTTCGTCATATTTATCTAGTAAATTTTGTAGAAGGAATTCAACATTATTTAATATGTCTTCTATAAATGTTGGATATTTCTCTTCAACATGTAGTTTATCTATGAGTTGACCTAAAACCTGAAATTTACGGGTAAAATTCGGAATATGATCGCCAGAGCTCAGTTGGGGAGAGTATGGGGTCTTTAAGGCAGGCAACGTATCAGCGACCCTTGTGCGGTTGTTGATGTCCATGGGCAGCGGTGATCACTTATCATTAAATGGCTTTAAACTTTACTAGCGGCAGTCCGCGATTTCGTCCGCGTGAATTTCTGTTTTCACACACATAGTGTTATGCTATAGATTAAAGCCTTCCTTGACAATATGAACTATCCAACACAAACATATTTTTTCAATTCGAAGTAGTAGTAGTTCTTGAGACAAACAAACAAACTCTTCAGCTTTAAATAAGTGTATACCACCAGATTGATTCTTTTTTTTAAATGTCTTTTTGAGGCACTGGGTGCTCGCCCTTTTGAGCCCGTATTTGATTCCATATAAAATTGTCAAATAACTAAATAGACGTACAGTTCAAACACAAAAGAAGATTTAAATAACTTGTTCAAAAGGTATTTATTTTCTAACAAACCTGAGCTATTTCATTAACAATATCCTGTGTCGTGTCCAACAGTGGGCACTGCATTATGTAGTCGTATAAACTGTGGGCGGATTGGTTCAGCCAATTGCCTGACATTTGGAGAGCTGAAAATAAAAAATATTATTTTGGCTAACTTTAAAATATGAGTTTTTTTGTATGAGCTACCAGCGGTCCGTCTAGGATTCGCTCAGGTAGATAAAAAAAACGAAATATTTTTATGTGGCACTGTAACTGTGTAAAGGAGAAAGATTTGTATTTTTGTGTGCAATTAAACTCAAAATCTACTGAACCGATTTAAAAAATTCCTTTTCCATATGAATGTTTCATTATAGCGAAAGTAACTCTGTTTATCTGTCTGTCTGCCTGTTACATATTTCTGCTTAAACTTCTGAACCGATACCTTTAATTGCAAAAAAGGAATCTGAAATCCACGCGGACAAAGTCGCGGGCGGCCGCTGGTAGGCTAAAATATTTTTTATTTTTCTACTAATGTCTACCCGTGCGAAGCCAGGGTAGATCACTAGTAAAATAAAGTTTATACTCACAGCTTCTAAAAGTACTTCTCTGGCTATCACTCCTATAACCGGAATCTAAAGACCAATGACTCGCCCTCCTTTCAACTCTTCTGTTAATATAACTCTTAACTTTATTCAACTCTTCAATAACTTTAAAAGATACTATTTCTGTCTCATTTGGTATATCTTCTATTTCACGTATTTCTACACTTCTATTCAATTCTTCATCATATTTTTCAGAAACTTCTTTGACTTTAGGTGTATTTATATCTTTATCCACATTAAAATCTTGAGCGTAAATTGGGAATGATTGGATATCCATTGAATCATTATTGAATGCAAAACTTTTGTTAGAATTAACAAAATCAGTTGCCATGTATTCATTGATGATGGTTGAATGATAATTTCGGTCTTCTATTGTAGTGATATCCTTTGTTAATTTTTTTTGATAATGTTCTCTACTGTCACTTATATTTTTAGTATTAATTTCATTGAAATCACAATTTTCATAGGAAATATTGACTGCTTTATTTTTAACTTCACACATATTTTTAGATCTATTTTCATTAAAATTACGAATTTCTTCAGTTTTATCTGTTATATTGACATTTTCTTTACTATTTTCATTTGCAGAATTGTAGTTTGCACTTATTTTTTTATATTTAGATTTAATAAACTTTTCATTTATAACAAATTGTTCGTAATCCTGACTTTTGCTGACATGTGTATAGTTTTGAGTATATCCATGGACTGTGTACAATTCAGTGGCTTGAGAATCACTATAGTTAATAGTTTTATGATTACCGACTTCTGCAGTCAGTTTATCAATAGTTTTAACTGTTCGTTCATTGTAAGCATTAGTATTTTCAAGCAAAGCAATTTCATCGTCAATATTTGTAATTTTACTTATGTTGCTATTATTTTGGCTACTTATTTGAGTTTCACAAAATGTTGCGTCGAGATCTAAATCATTTTGTACATTTTTCTGTGTTGCTTCTTCATCTGGTGTGCGATTTTGCTGTAATTACAATTTAATTAATAAAACATAAGTATCAGCCTATTAATGTCCCACTGCAGGGCAAAGGCCTCCATCATTTGAAAGTTTTTCGTTACAAAGATGGGTTTTGGCTTAATCACCACTTGCACCGCTTGCCAAATGCGGGTGTGATCACAAACCTGGACTGTGCTCGGATAAACCGACACAGTTTTGCCCGACCCGGGAATTGAACCCAGGACCCCGAGACTATGGCCCGGTATTTAAATCACCAGACTATCGCTGCCTTCGTATAACATTAACTGATCGTTTATTCATCTTTTAGAGAATATGGAGTTTTTTTATAAAATAAATATTATTTACAAGAAAAACGAAGAAAAATTATTGATTACCTACGTAAAAAAACAAAATATAAAAATTAAAGTTACCTTTTCTGCAACATCAAAAGTATTTACATTTACAAAATCCAATTTCTTATTACATTCTAATGCTTGTAGATTGAACACATCATTGTAATCTTTCAAAATGTTTTCACTATTTTGGCTGTAATTAATCATGTCTGCTTTGCTTCCATCAGTTTTCCGATCATCATTATCATTATGACTATGACAATTAATATCATTGAAACGAATATCATTTAAAAATTCCATATTTGTGTTATTATTAACGGATTTAAAGCTATCGATAGCATTTCTATTAACAATATGACTGGCAGTGTTTCTACAATGTTCATCTGTATTATCAATAATTCTAGATTTCTCGTTAAAATATTCTTCAGTATCAATTTGATTAGTTTCATTGATAGTTTTAGTAGCGATATTATTAAGATTATCTGCTTCATTATTATTCTTATCATTAATATCATCATTGTCATCAATATCAAAATCATCACTGCATATAGTAAGGTCTAGATCTTCATCATTATCATTTCTAAGATTATTTCTCAATTCTTCTAAGTATTCTTCTGTTGGTATGTTTTTTGGTTTTTCTTTCAATACCGCTATGGCGACTGCTATTCGATATTTTTGTGTAAGATCACGAACTGAAATATAAAAACGTTATAGTAAATAGAAAAAGAAAGAAAAAATACGATTACGCAGACCATACCTACATGCAACAAAAATATTTTTTTCTAACAATAACAAAAGTAAGCAAGTCTATTTTAGTTTTGGAATATTATTTTTATAATCACAATCGTAATTGTCATTGAGTAAAGTTGTTTGATAAGTGCATGACTTGTTAAGTTTAAGTTGCTTTTTAACAAATTAAATCAAAACTTCAATTTCAATTTTCAATGTAGGTAGGTACCTACATAGGATTTATCAGATGTAAGATATTATATTTATACCTAATATTTACTGATGAATAAATACAATAAAACATCTAAATAAGATAAGCGTAGGTACTGTATTCATTGTAAAAGCTAATTAATTTAAATATTTAGTCCCATTGTTCTTGACAACAACAAAAGCTATGAATGAAATTATTTAATAAGCATAATGTTTTATTTGAACAATTTAATTAAGTACTTACTATAATTATTTTCAAAACTCATCTTGATAGATTATCACCAACTTCATAAAATTACAAACATTGTACAGTAAACACAACACAACATTATTATGTTACAAATACAATAAAATTATTATTTCGGTCCGTGCGATTCGCGCCAGGAAAGTTTTTTTTCGAGAATTGACTTTTTTTTTTATTTGTCAGCTGGATATGACTTGAGAAACAAGTTTATAATGCCAACGCTCTGTTCTTTTATCCATTTTTTTTTAAATAACCAACCTTTATTAAATTTCATATAACAAATATTTAGCACATAATTACAGTTAAGTATGGCATTTATTGAATATTAATTATTTTTATTAAATTATATTTTCATCATTTCAATAATAATAAAAAAAATATATAATAAGGTATGTACTTTTTTCTTCGATCTTGTTGGAAGAATGAAGGTTCTTTGGAAGGAAGTTTTAAGCCAACTGACAATCTAAATAATCATGTCATTTCATGCATTGAAAATTGTATTTTTATAGTAAACAAAATGCTTTTAACGCTGAATATTACTCTAAATGGCCTTGTACACGATACTATTTGGTCTAAGTATATTTATGATAGCTTTAGTAATGGCAATAATCAAGAAAATGTTTTTCCATTGGAAAGAAGAACACAAAATCGAAAGAATGATTATAACCACTGTCGATAGGCCTGGTAAGTGAAAATGAGACGAACTTCTTAGCTATCCATGGATTCTCCGTGCGGGTGCCGGGTCCATCGCGTGGAACAGAGAGTAATATGTGTAGTACCTATTACAACGTTAACAATAAAATATCTTAAAACTACATTTGCCTGATGACTTAAAAGTCAAGGCCTACTTTAATTAACGAAGGGTTTCATGTTTTTCATTTCATTTCTGTTCAAATAATTCATTTTATATATCGTAGTATTTTTTGGAAGATCCTCTCGCTAGCTAGTACCAACATAAAAGACAAAAACATGATGCAACGATAGTTCTTTTTACTCTTTTTCCCATTTCCCTTCCCGTCGTCCCTTCCCTATTTTTCTCACCGTAACAACCATCCTTGGACTTCAACTAACATTTTCAAAAAAGAATTGGCCAAATTGGTCCAGGCGTTGTTGAGTTATGCGCTTACCAACACATTTTGCGATTCATTTTTATATCATAAATTAGTGGTCCACCTTAGCCCTGGAACCTGTCTAAGGGGGGGGGGGGGGGGGGCGTCATGACCCCGTGACCCCCTCTTGGATCCACCCTTGGGCATGTTATACTTAATTATTGTAATACTTTTCCAGCGGTGAGCGTGATGATATCCCGCGAAGCGTGCGTTGTGCGCGCGCGCCGGTACGCGGCGGACGTGCGCGTGTATGACGTCATCAGCGCGAGAGACGCGCTCGCGCACGACGACGACATTAAAGATAGTTGAAGCAGATGGGGTTTCATTGTACTTACTCACTTTCTCACTCTACTAGCGGCCGCCCGCGACTCCGTCAGCGTGGATTTCGATTTCCAATAGCCTAAAGCCTTCCCCGTCAAATGGACTATCGAACACAAAAATATTTTTTTCAAATCGGTCCAGTACTTTCTGAGATTAGCGCGTTCAAACAAACAAACAAACTATTCGGTACTCTTAATTTAAAAAGTCACTACCGTGAAAGAAGCAAGCATACATAGCGACATCTATTGGTAGTAATGGTGAACTAAAACTGACACTATGATACAGTAGAGAATCTGTGCTATGACACGCACATCACACTCACAGATTAATATAGTTAGATAGGCCCCGTCACCAGAAAACTGTAGCATTATTTTGTTTGACATGACGTATGTTACAACAGCGATAAAAAGCGACAGTCGCTTCAAATTTTAGTGCCAACTTCGCAGCAGGCGGTAGTATGTCGAGGGCATGCGCTGGTGTGTATGTACGGTACCAGCGTACTAGTAGCCACCACACTTAGCAGGCATGCTAGAGGTACCTACGTACTGCAATATTGCTATAGGTACCTACTTATTGCAACACTTTTCCAGCGGTGAGCGTGATGATATCCCGCGAAGCGTGCGTTGTGCGCGCGCGCCGGTACGCGGCGGACGTGCGCGTGTATGACGTCATCAGTGCGAGAGACGCGCTCGCGCACGACGACGACATTAAAGATAGTTGAAGCAGATGGGGTTTCATTGTACTTACTTTCTCACTCTATCATTCTTTCCTTGTAAGCTAGTCCCAGTCAGTCTCTTCAGAATGTGGACCATTCAGTGTAGGTAATGTTGCAACGGTGAGTCTGCTACTGCAATATTGTTACAATAATACCCTCCGGCCGTATTCGGCCATGGCGGCCGATCTTACGTTCAGCCAGGTACGCAGGATATATTATAGTGCTCAAGTGAGTGCGCAAGCACAGGTGCACTCCCAGCAATCTGTCACGACCGTAGAGATCAGTCGCAGGACCAACGGCTTAACGTGCCTTCCGAAGCACGGAGGAGCTCGAGATGAATTTTTTCGGTCACCCATCCGATGACTGGCATCTGCGAACGTTGCTTAACCTTAGCAACCGCAGGCCGAGTGCGCTAACCACTGCGCCATCGAGCTCCTAATATTGTTATAGGTACCTGCTTATTGCAGTGTATCTCCCAGCGGTGAGCGTGATGATATCCCGCGAAGCGTGCGTTGTGCGCGCGCGCCGGTACGCGGCGGACGTGCGCGTGTATGACGTCATCAGCGCGAGAGACGCGCTCGCGCACGACGACGATATTAAAGATAGTTGAAGTTACGAGAAGCAGCAGTTATTTTATTTTATTTGCCGCTCGTGCTCGAATGAGCCGCTCCTCTAGGAAAGTACCTCCACCTTACAGAAAACCACAGTAAAGTAGCACGTTGTACCTGTTGTGCTATGTTTCTGCTGGTGAGTAAGGTCGCCGCTAGAGCTCATTTGGGGAGGGATGGGGTCTTAAAGGCAGGCGACGCATTATAGATGACAATGGGCGGCGGTGATCACTTACCAACCCTCTTGTTCGTTTGACTCCCTTAAAAACAGAACTCAATTTTTCTGTCTCCCTCATTAATCATAGCTGATTTTACACCAGAACTCCTAGAATTCTAGCCACCTTTGATTAGCAATTTCATAATTATACGTAATCAAAAGTGGGACAGTGGTTCCTACGTAGGTCCTTAAAATTATATCTAGGTGCAAGGTTCGTTCGTATCGAATTTGGAGTTCGATCATATTGGGTCACTAGCGGCCGCCCGCGACTCCGTCCGCGTGGATTTCTTTTTTTCGAAATAAAAAGTAGCCTATGTTCTGTCTCAGGGTCTAAAGATTGTCTGTACCAAATTTCATCAAAATCGGTTGCGAGGTTTAAGCGGGAAAGCGTAACAGACAGACAGACAGACAGAGTTACTTTCGCATTTATAATATTAGTTGGGATTGTCCGATCTTGCATACTAGCTCGCAAACTTACCCTTCATTGACATCCAGCGCTCTTTAAACTTAGTAAGAATGGACACGAAAATAATTCAGGAAAAATAAAATAACTGAAGGGAATTCATTTCTAAAAATAAAAGGCTTTAACAGAGAAAGATAAACACTGTGTATTATAAGTTGTTTTTTTCTTATCACCAAATTCCTCAGAGAGGTTTTCAGTCTGTCACAAAATTAAGCGGGCAACCGGTTTGTAGGCAGGCACTCAATTACCAACTAATGTAAAAGGCTGAAAGGTGTGATTCATATTTTACTGAAATAAATAAGTATTCGAACGCTTCCAGACTATTCTCGAACATTCTAGAACGTTCTAGGAACCCGTGGGCTTCCACCGCGCGCTCCATGCTTATCCTTGAAGGCCCGTAAGGTGTCCCGGTCGAAGCATTTGGTGCCGTATACGCTGTTTATCTTGACTAGGTCCAGATTTGATAAGAGTTGAGGATTCTGGCCAAGGGATTTCATAACTGTTCCGTTTGGATCCTGTTTGTAAAAAAATGGAATTATGTTATTAGAAATCTATGCCTGTTGAAATATGTAGTGAAGAAAAAAAAAATACCGCGCGGTCATTTAGACATTTTCTTTTTTTATTGTACATAGGTAACTGTAAAGTGAGGCAAAGGAACATAATACATACACTCATATTTTTTTTTCCTCATTAAATTTTTTCACTAATATCTATAAAACCAACTACTTACATAATCAAACAAATATATTCAAATATTTTTTCCCATCACTACATAGTATAAAACAAAGTCGCTTTTTCTGTCCCTATGTGTGTTGTATGTCCCTATGAACGCTTAAATCTTTAAAACTACGCAACGGATTTTGATGCGGTTTTTTTTAATAGATAGAGTAACTCATGAGGAAGGTTTTTATGTATAATATCATCCATTAAATAGTGGACAAGTACCACGGGCGAAGCCGGGGCGGGCCGCTAGTATTAGAATAAAATAATTTCGACTAAGGCTTTTCTAATACGTTTAACTACATATAAAAAAGGACGAGTTAAAGGTTAAAGTAGTCCACCATTTTTTACAACTTGGCATCATACCTTAGACTTGTAAGTGGCGACGGTGGATATGCCAGTCTTGCCAAGCTTCCGCCAGAACTGCCAGGCGGGATGCGTGGCGCTCTCGTAGTCGTATGGCAGGTTGAATGTGGCGTCAGCTCTTATCTTCTCAAAATGGTGGAGTTTGTCTGGAAAAATGTAAGTAAGGAATATTTTATATGATAATTCAGTTGAAGTTTTATTTCCTTTCCCGCGACTTTACAACTAGTTATTTTGTTTTTTACTTTAAGCACTGACTAGTATAGGTAATTCGGAGCACCGTTGGAAAAATAATGGGGGTTTGCCACATTATAACATTAATATAATAAAATAAACAACACTTTTCTTCTATTCCAGTTGTCCCCTTAGATACTAGGGGTCTATGGAGGGATGATTATATTTTATTTAATGTTCATTCATTGAATATACACCGACAGATAATAATACTGTAGACCTAATTATTTTTTTATCAAATTATGTAGTAAAAGTTGAAAAATTAACCTTTTGCAGTTCCTCTGATTGGAATTTCCAGCCATCGTGGAGGTCTGACCGTCCATGAAGGCTGGAAATTCCAATCAGCGCGCTCACTGACTGGCCGCTAAATAGTTACCTACTTTTCGAAATTCAAAACTCCAATATGTTATCTGTGCTCCATACGTTCTATTCTTTTGATTCTCGCTATTTTTCTTGAGTCATCCCCACAACCGCGCAGTAAGACACAGGTCTCGTTAATAGCCCCATATATTTGTGTTTTGTACCAATTAAACGTTTTTTTTTACTGAGGAATAAGTGGATATTTGACCGCGATCTCACCTGATGGAAAGTGATGATGCGGTCGAGGGTGGAGCATACCCACTTATAAATAACCTCTTTACTCTGGCCTTAAAAACGCCAAGATCATAATTTTCAGGAAAAACAGAGGCCGGCAAGGAATTCCATTCTTTGGCGGTTCGTATAAAGGAAGGAGGAGGCAAACCGCTTCGTTCGAGCAGGAGGTATGTCGACGATGTATGGATGGTATCCCGCCGTGCGTCTGCTAGTCCGGAGTGGAAAGGACGTTTATTCTATTCTATTATGTATAATATTAATATAATACATATATTATTAATATATTATATATGTATAATATTTATTTAACACACACACACACTTATGATATTTTACATTTTTACATATTTATATATATGTTACATGATTATGTTATTATATTTATATTATGCACACTCGATATTGACATTGTTATTGTATTTTACGCATTGTTACATCTGTTTGTCCACATACGGTATCCGCAGAATACCAGGAGGTCGTAACAGAGCTCTCCGTTACGACCAAACCCTGAGCGGAGACCATTTTGGTGCATTGGTCTTTAGATCTTACTTTTTGTCTTTTTCTTTTATTTGATGGATTTTATGTTTCTTTTCTTTTTGTGATGTGTTTGTATGTTAATTCTGTGTTTGTATGTCTTTTGATTGTATTTTTTATCTGTGTTTTGTACCAAATAAACGTTTATTCTATTCTATTCTATTCCATACCTGGTCTGACATGCCTCAGATGCACCCTCACATACTTGTCTCGGTCGTGCCTCGCCAGCTCGAAGTAGAAGCCGAGCATGGCCATCGCGACCATGGCTCCGTGTTGACGATGCTGGCCCCCTCGGTACAGTTCCAAGGAAGTATTTTAGAGCCTTATTCACTCAGTTCTTTTTCTTTTCCTAGTCTTTTCTATTTTTTTATTTGTTTTCTTACCTAGCTCTAATGTCGAACATAGTAGCTACAAACAAAACTTAGACTAAAGTTTTTGCTTTCTATGCTTTTGCTGATTAAAGTTGGGTTTGCCACATTCTATTAAATGATTACTATACTACCTAATATGATATGTAGGTAAATGTAAAATATTGATTCCTTAGTTATGTCTTTTGTCGGCTAAAAAAGAAGAACGACCCACCTTTATGTTAGAATAGCAACATCTATTGTAGTTATCAGTGCAGGGCAGTGGTCCAACTGTTCTGTACAACTAGTTGGACCATGGGCCTTTACAAGGGGCAGTTGTCCAACTTTAAAATTGTTGGACCACAGCACCTTTTGAAAGTTCCGTGGTCCAATTCGTAGAAATATCTTGGCAACCCTAAAAACCTGCTTAAAATCGGACCAAACGATTATCTTAAAAACAGCACCCACCTGGCCTGACGTGCCTCAGATGCACCCTCACATACTTGTCTCGGTCATGCCTCGCCAGCTCGAAGTAGAAGCCGAGCATCGCCATCACCACCAAGGCTGCGTGCTGACGGTGCTGGCCCCCTCGGTACAGCTCCAAGGAACCGAAGTTCTGGAAGGTATCAAAATCACAATCAAAATATGTTTAACTTTAAATTTTCGCGTTGCATTATAATTATTTAACACTAGCGGCCCGTCACGCGGTTTCACCCGCGTCCCGGGGGAACTACTTCCCGTACCGGGATAAAATATAGTCTATGTTACTCTGGGTGAATGTAGCTTTCCAACAGTGAAAGAATTTTTCAAATCTGCCAAGTAGTTTCGGAGCCTATTCAATTCATACAAACAAACAAACAAACAAAAAATCAAACCTTTCCTCTTTATAATATTAAGTATAGACTAGCGGCCGCCCGCGACTCCGTCCGCGTGGATTTCTTTTTTTCGAAATAAAAAGTAGCCTATGTTCTGTCTCAGGGTCTAAAGATTGTCTGTACCAAATTTCATCAAAATCGGTTGCGAGGTTTAAGCGGGAAAGCGTAACAGACAGACAGACAGACAGACAGAGTTACTTTCGCATTTATAATATTAGTTGGGATATTAGTTGGGATAACAACGGGACTAAACGCGATATTTTTTTTTTTAAGTACCTAAGTACTTACTGCTTGACGTTTCGGCTGCGATGCTGCAGCCGTAGTCACAAGCGGACTCCAAAAATAATATCGCGTTTAGTCCCGTTGTAATGTTAAATAAAAATATGTTTATTTCATTAGTTACAAAGTTGGCAATAAGTTAAAAGAGGTAAGCAGGTTTTTGCCTGACCCGGGATTTGAACCCAGGACCTCGTTCGCCCGGAACCAATAACATCGGAAGCGTGTTGTTATTGAAATCGTTTAACTACTTCTACTATAAGGTAGGTAACTAAATCAGGTAAGTACAAATATAAAATAACTAAATTCTTTAACGAAAAAATACGATGTAGTCACAAAAACATTAGCTCCAAGCGGGGATCGAACCCGCGCTTGGTTTGGGGCCAGTGTCTCCAACCACTGGTTTGCAGTCCTTCAAATGTCAGTAATAAATAACATTTGAAAAAATTCAGGGAAAAGTTATAATCGGTAGGTCACGGATAACATAATGCTCGAGACTTGGCTGGGGCACTGCCGTGCCCCCAGATAGAAGTTAAGTAGCAATAAGTAACTTAAGATTGGAGAAAAATAAAACAAAAGTAGATATTTAGAACCTTTGTATTGTCTAAAATCACAGCTTATAACAATCTAGGACATACTGTCAAAAATTAATTAGTAGTTATTTGATCATTTGGCATTTCGCATCCGCGGGTACGAAATGATAATTTCGCATAATTTTAATTAAACTAGAAAGTTTTCCTTTAACAATGAACAAAAATAGCACTATTACACAAAAATATTTAGTTATCTCTAAGTTTATTTAAAATTATTTATAAATTCTTAAATGGCAGTGAGTCATTTCAAATCTATAAAAATAATACCCTCTATTTCAAATAAAATTAATTTATCAGCCTAACAATATTAATAATGAGATTCACTAAGATGCTCATTGCTCAGAACAAATAAAAGGTATGACAAAAAAATATTACAAGAATTGCCTATGTAGTATATGTATGTAGGTAGGTACTTTATTGTTGCTAAAAAACGCAATTTCTTTTTCCTCAAAATTATTTAACTAACCGGTGGTTTATGGAATTATACTAAAAGTTTGTCTTTTCTGCTAAATATGCCCGACACCACAAAATTGTGGCATTAATTTGACTGACGTGACGTAGGTACGTTGGTTGCTATGCGATGTGAAGCTACTGTCGCTTCACATTACAGGGGGGTCCAAAGTGTGGCGAGGGCATAAGTATCTAACGATATTTTTAAATATTTTGCTAAAACTGGCAATATCTCTGGCGTCACAATTAAAAAACTAACTTAGAATGTATTTGGATCTAAAAAGCTTATGTCTTTTCTCTGATACGTATTATAATTGACTAAATTTTAATCTCATTCATTGAGCAATCAGTCTTTTTCCAGAATCTCTTCAATCATAGCAGCTTCGGGCGCTCCTAGTTCTTCCTGATAGCTATCACCTCTCATTCTCTTGTTCTTCCAACTGTAATCGTAGAAATTCTTCATTATCGGAGACCATTTTCTCATCAACTCTGTCATTTTCCTCTCATATTCTTCTCTCAAACAGTCCCCGGTCAATTCTAGCCACGCTATAGCATCTTGACATTCAGTCAGCATTGTATTTCTATCTTCCTCACTCAATTTGTCTTCTTTTTCTAACACAGTTTGCTTCACGCTGTATACGTAAGTTTCTAACTGATTCCTAGCTTCTAAACATCTCTTTTTCTCTTTATCTTCTTCCCTGTAAGTTTTAGCATCTGCTATCATTTTCGTTATTTCTTGCTGCTTCAATCTGTTTTCGTTTTGTATGACTATACCTTCAGTGTTACCCGTACTTCTATCTTGAGCTGTCACTTTTAATATACCATTTACGTCAATATCAAAAGTCACATCTACCTTAGCAACTCCTCTAGGTGCTGGTGGTATACCGTTCAGATCGAAAACGCCGAGCAAATTGTTGTCTTTAGTCAAACTCCTTTCCCCTTCAAAAACCTCTATAGTCATAGTTCTTTGGTAATCTTCTAAGGTCGTCAAATCTTTGGTATTCGAGCAAGGTATGGCTGTGTTTCTGTGTATTACTCTGTACATAATTCCTCTAGCTGTTTCTACGCCTAAAGATAGAGGGACCACGTCGACTAGAAGGACATCTTTGATTTTCTCATGATGTTCCCCACTTAGTACTGCGGCCTGTATAGCTGCACCATAAGCTACCGCTTCATCAGGATTTATAGATGTAGTCAGAGGCCGTCCATCGAAGAACTCGCTCAGTATCTTCTGTATTTTTGGGATCCTAGTACTTCCTCCCACTAGAACGACGTCATGGATATCTTCTTTTTTCATTCTAGCATCTTCTAAGGCTTGTTCTAGAGGTTTTATTGTATCTTTGAAGAGATCTGAGCATAGTTCTTCGAATAACGCGCGGGTTATTCGCCCGCTATAGTCAATTCCATCACAAAGGGACGGTACTTCAACGCTCGCTTCATTAGCCGATGTAAGAAACCGTTTAGCTCTCTCAGAAGCAGTTTTCAGCCGCCTTAAAGCTTTAGCATTAGACATTATTTCAGTGTGATATCTCTTACGGAAATCTTCGGCGAAGTATGCTACTAGACGGTTGTCAAAATCTTCCCCTCCCAATCTTGTATTACCAGCTGTAGCCTTAACTTCATATATTGAACCTTCTCCTATAGTCAGTACTGATACGTCGAAAGTTCCTCCTCCCAAGTCGTATATAAGAACGTTCCGTTCGCCTTTAAGGTTTCTGTCTAATCCATAAGCTAGTGCCGCCGCTGTGGGTTCGTTCGTGATTCTAAGAACTTCTAAACCAGCCACGGCCCCGGCTGTTTTAGTGGCTTGACGTTGCGCGTCGTTGAAGTACGCGGGGACAGTAATAACTGCCTTATCCACTTTAGCTCCTAAATAGGCCTCGGCTACCTGCTTCATTCTGAAAAGGATCATACTGCTTATCTCTTCTGGTGCAAACTTTTTCTTCTCACCTTTATGCTCGACTATTATCTGTGGTCGCCCGTTGTCATTGGTTACGTGATATGGCCAATGGCGTAAGTCCATTTGAACTCCGACGTCGTCATACCGACGACCAATGAGACGTTTGGATCCAAAAATGGTGTTCCATGGGTTAAAAGGGGCTTGGTTCTTCGCAGATTCACCAATAAGCCGGTCGGTTTGAGTAAACGCAACGTATGATGGAGTCGTCCGATTGCCTTGGTCGTTTGCAATCACTTCAACACTGCCTTGGCGCCAAACAGCCACACACGAGTAGGTTGTGCCCAAATCGATTCCAACAGCCACCATTTTACATTCTAGTTTTCGATTATTACCGATAAAACACTTAAAAACAACTAAAAACTTTAAATAAAACAACAACTAAACTTTTTCTCACTGTCGTTCGATTTTCAAACTACCCTGCTTCACAGGTTCCCAGTATTTATACACTCGGCCAATGGGATGAGAGAAATTTCGAGACGTCGAACGAACTAACCAATCGGATCGCGTGTTTTGGTGAAGGTTCTAGAAGTGGGATACCAGGTGCATGAATTTAATTACCCAAGTTTTATTTTTAATGCCTTACATTTTAACTTTAAGTATATGCTATTTTATTTTTTGTAATGTCGAACCTACAAAATTTCAGAATTTTATATATAATGAAATTATTTGAATCTTCTTGATTAACATGCAATAAGTGTTGTATAATAATTTATTTCACGTCTTGTTAATGAATACGCTCATTTACACGGAAGTAACTAGCTAATTTAAACGACATAATCATGCTAAGAATAAAAGATGGAATGCAATATAATAAAATTAGTTTATTATCTTCTTTTGTTTATGACGAAGTCAAATGGCTCATTAAATAGAATACGAAACTTCAAATCAGCTCTTTCAAATGTCGGATAATATTGTTTTACCCAAAACGTTAAGTTTTAACGCCACGATGGTCTAGTAGTTTAAGTACTAGGTCTCGAGATCCTGTATATGGATCCCGGGTCGGGCAAAAGTGTCAGTTTTTCTGCCCGGGTCTGCAGTCACCAACCCGCATTTGTGCAGCGTGACATAATTAAAACCCATCTATATCTATAAAACTCAAAGGTGACTGACTGATTGACTGACTGACTGACTGATTACATAGTGATCTATCAACGCACAGCCCAAACTACTGGACGGATCGGGCTGAAATTTTGTATGCAGGTAGATGTTATGACGTAGGCATCCGCTAAGAAAGGATTTTGATTAATTCAACCCCCAAGGGGGTAAAATAGGGGATGATCGGTAGTATGAAACTTTGTCAATTTTAAACCTATCGGGCTGATATTTTGCATACATAAAGCTACTATGACGTAGGCATCGTCTATGCAAACATATTGATAAATTCTAACCCCCAAGGGGGTAAAATAGGGGATGAACGTTAGTATGAAACTTTGTCATTTTTTAACCGATCGGCTTGAGACTTTGCGTTCATAAAGCTATTATGACGTAGGCATCGCCTAATTAATGAGATTGATAAATTCCAACCCCCAAGGGGGTAAAATAGGGGATGAACGGTAGTATGAAACTTTGTCAATTTTAAACCTATCGGGCTGATATTTTGCATACATAAAGCTACTATGACGTAGGCATCGCCTAATTAATGAGATTGATAAATTCTAACCCCCAAGGGGGTAAAATAGGGGATGAACGGTAGCATGAAACTTTGTCATTTTTTAACCGATCGGTTTGGGACTTTGCATTCATAAAGCTACTATGACGTAGGCATCGCTTAATTAATGAGATTTATAAATTCCAACCCCCAAGGGGATAAAATAGGGGATGAACTTTAGTATGAAACTTTGTCATTTTTAACCGATGGGGCTGAGACTTTGCATTCATAAAGATAATATGACGTAGGCATCCCCTTTCAAAGATTATTTCAAAAATCCACCCCTAACGGGAAAAAAAGTTGATATAGAAACCAAAATCCACGCGGACGAAGTCGCGGGCGCCCGCTAGTTTTAGTAATAAAACATGATTTCACATGATAAAAGCCTTTGCCCTGCAGTGGGACATTCATAGGCTTATACCTTACATTACTACTTTTTACCCAAAATTCTGGTTAATTTTCCCCACCTAGCCACACAGTTCATTCATCCCTGTTATACGTCACCGAGCACGTGTATCCTGCATCCCTTTTGCACTTATGACCTTCAAGCCCATTGTTTTCGTCCTTTCTCTTTCCCTCTGCGTCAGCGATCATGCGATCTCTTTCACACGTATGGAATGTTATGTTTCCCTCTCTGTCAAATGTTACGACTTTTGGCACTTTGGCACAGTTAATTTATTATGATATTGTGCCCTGTTTGTTTTATTAATAGCAAGCAGTTTGAAATCTGAAGTTGTTTGTGCTTTCGAAGATTTAAATTGTAAGAAATGCCTCGACGCCAGAAAACGTGGTTCTTAACCTTTTAGGCATGAAGGGCCATTTTGCTCAATTTCTGACCGGCTTTGCCCGCTTTACCAAAAAGATTCCTGGTTTATCCCATGCATGGGAGCAATTGTTTGCATTAATTGTTCGCACTAACACACCAATAGCCCCAAACTAAGGTCGAACCTTGTACTATGGATGCTAGGAAACGAATAGACATACCTACTTAAATACCTACTGACTACATGACTCGAGTACAAATGCCGACGTTCATCACACTAAAAATTGCCCTTAGCGGGATTCGAACCCGCGACCCTTGGTTTTGTAGCCAGGGACTCTGACCACTAACCAACGGGCCGTCGGGCATGTGAAGCGACCATCGCTTCACATTACAATTTACAGGGCTTTTGTCATAGCGGGTCATATTATCGAGGTCATATCTATCGATTTATAAATCTGTGTGATTTTATAATAACACTATTGCTTCATCTTGAACAGATTTTATAATTATGAGAACGAATATTCTAGATTACGTCGAAATGAAAATACTAAATAGCTTCGAGTTAGTTTGGCTGTTTAATTAGTTAATACAGACAAGAAAATAAGTTGACTTGTTTATAATTCTAGTTTACCAATTAATTTAATTGGAGTACAAGTTTACCAATAAAATTGAGTAAAATATCGCTTTTTTTTGCTTCTTCTTGATCAGATATTGTAAAGAAAAGAAAATTCTAGATTACATATGCAGAAATAAAATTAGTAAAAAGTTTGTATTGGTTAATGGTTAAATAAATAAACACGCACAGATAAGCAAATGAGTTGGGATATTAAAATTATCATTCTATTCTAGTTTACCAATTAATTTGAGTACCTAATATTAAAACTTGTCGAGGCAGTGTAAAAAAAATCCGAAATATTTATTTTTAATCACTTTTGTTCTATTAATAAAAATACATTATAGATAAAGGCTTTTGCCGTGCACACGATTAATAAATATGGTATATTTAATTAAGATTCCTTGGACTGAAACAAAAAAAAAACAAAATGTCAAACCCACCTGTTTCCCGCCAACTCGCCCCGTGACGTAATCAGCCCCGGTGTCGATTATGAGATAATCGTCATATTTGCCGACATCATCTTCTTTAAGTTCTTCTATTCTAACGCAAGTTTTCTTCTTTAATATTCTGTTTACTTCTTCAAGACGTTTTCTTATGTCATTCATGTCATCTGGTGAATAAAATGACCCTCAGATTAATGAAGATCAATAGATGCAACGAAGAATTTGACAGTTATGCTATCCTTTTTATCCTTATCATGAATCACGTGTGATAGAGCAAGGTAGCAGACACACGTACTCCTGCCGCCTGAACTGTTGAGTAGGATGACGTCATTATCGCGTGGCCCTTCTGTTGAGAGAGACTGAGAGAGAAATAGACTTAATTGAAAAACTATACGAGCTAGATGGGATTAGCCCAGAAGCAAAGAGGTGTACATTGAGAATATTCCATGGTCCAGCTATGAACCTGCAAAAGCTGGTAATGTTGATGATGATGAATATGATTATGATTATAATAATGATTATGATGATGATGATTATGATGATTGATGAACAACTCACAATTAGGATCTTCAGTCAACACGTAAGGGACCACGCCGTTATCCCATTTCCTCTCATCATAGAACTCCTTGTTCAGTTTAGACAGTTTGACCACTACGGGAGTGAATCCAGGGTCGGGGTCTGAACCTTGGACTTCTTCCACCTCGTTCAGAGCTTCGTAGCTTTCGACATCTTTGGGGGAGGTCAAGGTCGGTGGGAGCGGTGATGACCTGGTGGATTTTTCATAGGTATGTAAGTAAAGTTAAGTATCATCCCTACCAATATTATAGTATATGGGAAAGTAACTCTGTCTGTCTGTTACGATCCCCCGCTTAAACCTATAAACCGATTTTCAATCAATGGCAATCTTAAGACCCTGAGAAATGACATAGGCTACCTTTCGTTGCGAAAAAAAGGGATCTGAAATCCACGCAGGCGAAGTCGCGGATGGCCGCTTGTAGAATATAGGTACAATCCGTACAATCAAAGTTTCCATACACACATAATGGGGTACACGACTGACAGGTCAAATCACTCACTTTTATTAAACGTCAAAAACGTAAGCTTGTAGGGAAAATTGTATGAAATACTAAGGTTTGACGTCACAACTCAGTATTGTCAAATGAATACTTTTTTAGTTCCGATTAACTGTAATAATTTGTTAAAAGCGCAAAAGTTACTGTGGCATAATGATAAGCGATTATTTATTAATTACTTCTTTAATGTAGGTAAGAGTTTCATAATTTATTTTGAAGTCAGTCGTGTATTATTAAAAAAGTCAACACATTCTAAATATCAGAAAGACCGGTCCAGTCAAAACGCCAATATGGTTACCTACAGACATCGCCAATCACATTTTTGAACAATAAGAATGCTTCGATACCATTTGGTGCGATGACTGTTATTGTAACGCCACGATTGGTCTAATAATGCGTTAAGTACCAAGTTGTGATCTCAAGGTCCCGGGTTCGGTTCCCGGGTCCGGTTCCCGGGTCGGACAAATTTGTGTCGAGTTTCCGAACACAGCTCGGGTTGTGATCAGCAATAGGGATTTGGCAAGCGTGTTGGTAAAGGTTAAAACTAAAACATGATTTCAAATGTTGGAGGCCTTTGCCTTGCAGTGGGACATTAATGGATCAACCATTAACTTTACTTTCGTTTGTAAAATACCTGAGTATTTTTTGTCTCTTCAAAAGACGGTTTTCTTTTCTCTTCCCTCTTTCAGATTTCATCTTCAATTTACGCATTGTGGTTGAAGTAGGAGTCGTGGTAGATACAGCCATCTCTTTCTCACTTTCACTGCTCTCTTCTGACGATAGTTCTTCTTTTTTTTCAAGGGATAATGCCGAATCAGCCCAAAAATTCTTAGTTTGTGCATTTGGTTTCTTGATGAATCTGAAATTGCGGACTTAGCTAAACTTGTTTAAATTGAGTTATATTAAAAAGCAGGCTGAGGTAATGTATAAAATTCAGAAACATTTGTACTGAGGCCTATGGAATTCACTTACCATTCAAAATAAACAACCTATGAACTGCAGGAGCTAAATTCAAATGAAAAAAACTTGGACTAACCCACCGATTGCCTATCCTTAAGCTAAGCTCGAAGCTTGTACTATGGATGGATGCTAGGGTGCGGATAGACATAATGTTCTTTATTATTTTTTGTTTATATACTCGTACAAATATTATGTCTTAGATGTTCATGGATCGAACCAGCGACCTCTTGGTCTAATAGTCAACTTCTTGAACACTACTACACCAAGCGAATTGTCAAATACATATTTATTAATACGAGTAGTCGGAATTTACTACCTTTATGTATAACCATTTTCATTCTATAATATAAAAAACATGTCAGCTATACATTGATATACAAAAACCCAAGATACACAATTATTTTAGCGTCTCAACAATGTCCCCAAAAAAAAAGTGCATAATGCTCTTATTTCAAAACCCTTGCGTCAACGCAACCGCGTCATCGCAATTTTGAATACTCCCTTGTGAAAACAATCTTAACTAATCTGCATAAGGTTTAATATGCAAATAATAATGTTTATAGTTTGACACATAGATTTGCCGAGTTTTTGGTGACATTATTGACTGTTACCTTTGTTCCAGACTGTGCATCTTGGGTTTTTGTATTGTATATCAATGCAGCTATACCTTCAATTTCAATCTCCAGCTATGAAGTTATATTAAAATTGCTATACTATGGATTCACAATTATTATACCCCTGGCGGTCACTTTCCTTGGTTTGAGCATTAAGAATTATAGGAATTTAAGTTACATACAATACAGGTAATTTAGCTGTGTACGGATAGTCGATGGTGCGGGTTTTTTTTCATGTTATAGTGAGGCAAACGAACAAGAGGGTCACCTGATGGTAAGTGATCACCGCTAGCCGCTACCTATGGACATCAACAACCGCACAAGGGTCGCAGATGCGTTGCCTGACTTTCAGTCCAAAATGAGCCAAATCGGTTCAGCCGTTCTTAAGATTTGGGCAGACTAAAGAACATCTCTTTTTAAGTATTTATTTAGCACTCCTAATTCCAAAATAGGATGCGGATAACCGATAGCAAATTACTTAATTAATCTGGATCGAAACGAAAACAAAGATAGTGAATTTTATCGTAATAACCTTTATTGCTACTGATTATGTATTATCTAGTAAAACAGACTTTACTTACTTGACGAATCGACGTTGGTCCCTTTCAGGAAACGGCCATTCTCTATCGTAAGTTGGTTTTCTACCAGGAATATCAGTACCAGATCTGAGATCAGCTTTTGTCAAATTTACATCGTTACTTATTACTGGATCGGTAGCTTTTACATTATCATTTGGACTATTATTGCTAGTATTTGTACTGTTCTCTTTCTCATTTCGCGTAGTAAGTTCAGCAAGTCTCTTCCTTCTAGATTTTTCGGTCGTTTTCTCATCATCTTTGCTCCTTTGGTTGATGACTCGCGTCACGTCATCTCTTCGTCCACCATTACCTTCAACTACCGTATCATCATCATTCTTATGTGTATCATCAAGTCCTTTTACTAAATTTGTATTAACCTCAGTAGTAAAATCGAATTTATCGTTAGATGCAGCCGAATCAGTGGTGTTTCCTTCATATTCAGTGACATTACCAGATCTATACCCCATAGGTAGATACGCTTCATGACGAGTGTAACCTCTATTCCTAGTTGATGCGTAGTAAGTAGGTCTATGTTGTGTAGAATGCCTTACTGGTCCAAACTTAGTAGATCTGTAAGTTGGAGGGCATTCCCTACCTCCGTAAAAACCACATCTGGGCTTACTCCTTTGATATAATTCTATGCTTTCCGAAGCAGCACAGAAAGCTGTGATATTTGCCGCGGCATTTTCGACCATATTCCTTGCGTATTCTGTTATAGATTCGATTATGCCTAGAATGTCTGGATTATTTTGTGAGCTATTTCGCGGAGCTTTTTCTTCGGATACTCTTAAATCCGCTTTGGAAATATTGCAGTATTTCGCTCTAGCATTTTTCAAGGCTTTAGAAGAGACTTTATAGACTTCATCTACCACTGCTTGTACCTCATCTTCTATTCCTAGTTCTTTAAAAGTGTTGTTAAGGTTAGATATATCATTAGGTGATGGGCTGATCTCTCTATTCACTCTTAGGTTAGTATGTTCAACATATTCCACATCTCTCTTTCTCCTAGCTACTCCAGGGTAGTTCTGGCACAATTCTATCTTCTCTTGCCTATCTCTCTTGCGGCATTCGGCTCCATAAACTATTTCTATCTTGCGCAAATCAAGTGGACTTAAGCCGTGCCGTGTCTGTTTCACTGGGGTTTTTGAGATTTCCTGTAAATCGTGAGTTGTTTAACTGTACGACTTATTTATATTATTATTGGAGGAAATTGCTTGAAAATTTTAGTTTTAATTTAAAATTAGATAATAATGATGGCTGTGCTATATTTTTATTAAAAAAAACAGTAGGTGCTTATTTCCTAAAAATATGGGCGGTGCAGTTGTTTGTAAAATATTATTGGGGTGTTGATATGCGGTGACTATGATCCTGAATTGACCAGTCTGGTTATTACAATGGAGCAATTGTCGTCTGACCTCCGTAAACCAATGGCTTTGGAGTGGAATAAAAGCACGGAGGAGCTCGAGATGATATTTTCGGTCACCCACCCGATGACTGGCTTCTGTGATAGTTGCTTAACTTTGCCATCGCAAGCCAAGCGCGCTTGCTACTGCGCCATCGAGCTCCTCAATTTCTCCTTCACCGTACAGCTGGTATGAAAATACGATGTCTGACCTTAAATATGATAGTCCTATGTCCGTTCTTGCTATAGTCCCTTTCTCCGAAGTGTAACACACTGTCGACATCATAGGCTAGGGCTCTTAACTCCATCGGCAGCTTGTCGTCTTTCGTGAAGAATTCCATGGCATCTAAAAACAGATAAACGAAAATAAATTGCAAAACTATTAAATAAATAGGTGTAGGAACACAGCAAGGTATAGACTACAGGCCCTTCTTCTTCCAAGCGTTTATCCCGTTTCTATGCAGGCTCCGCTTTGACCATGATCCAGGATTTGGCGAGTCTGGTTATTACAGTGAAGCGACTGCCATGAGACCTTCGTATCCCATAGAGGGGAACCAGACAGATTGAATCATGGTTACACATTCAGATCTAACTGAACTAAAGTCGGTAATCACTGAATGTGCAGGTTTCCTCACGGTGTTTTCCCTCACCGAGCTAATGGCACAAAATCCACACATAGGCCGGATTCTAACCGCGGACCTGGCCTATTTAGAACGATAAAAGAGCAAAAATTAATAAGATTAAGCACTATGCCGTCAATTGTAAGCTGTCCAACTGAGAGCAGATGAGAATTCGAAAGCACAAGTAGACTGGGTACATTTTAATAACATATTTTTGTACGACAATGTTAACCACCGATAGATACATTAAAAAAAATAGAAAACGCGCCGCAGTTCGTTGTGACTAACGCCTGCAAAGTATTTTCTATACGATAAAACGCAACGTTATTTCAGCATGGTGTGTCATTTTGTTAATCATCATACTAATATTATAAATGTGAAATTTTGCGTGTTTGGATGTTTGTCCGTCAATCACGCTAAACTATTGAACGGATTTTAATTGAAAAGCTTGTATGGTATGCAGGCAGGGTATTGGCTGACTCAGGTGATAGGATACTTTTATCCCAATTAAATCCTCCCATGGGATAAAACATGAATCTGGATAACGCGGGCAAAGGCGCGGCTAAAAACTAGTTTAAAATATGTAGATTCAAACAAAATTTGTGTCGGTTTTTCCGAACACAGCCCTGGTTTGTGATCATCAAACACATTCGACATGCATGGTGATTTTATTAATCACTGATTAAGCCATGTTTGTAACTAAAACATGATTTCAAATGATGGAGGTTGTTGCCCTGCAGTGGGACAGAGATCCTGTTACAATTATTTCTACAGATATAAGTATTTACTGCATATTTGCATTAATTAAGATAAGATATCTCGGCTTCAAAACAGGTTAGATCCGTATGATATTAAATAATCAAACGATTAAAGTAATGTTATTATATTTATTTTATCACAATGCGACGAATTCATATCTATAGATAAATACAAATACATAGATATCGCTTAGAAACAAACAGTTATTTTATTTTTATATAAAGTGTATCAAAATAAAAACTTGATTTATTTGTTAATGAACACCAATATACATATTTAAAACCGTACTTACTATTAATTGGAAAGTTAATTTGTATTAACAGTCACAAATACCTACATATAGAAAGAAATATTTTAAGATAGTAGTAGTTAACAATATTGAATGATTAAGTAAATAAGTTTCATTTATTTTAATTCCTTTCGAGTCCAACTATGATCCAAATTGTCTGGTTTCCCTTGTGTGCGTTGACGACAGATTCTTTTATACATATAATAACCAGGCTTGTCAATGCAGGACCATAGTTGAAGCTTACCCTAGGCTCCGAGGCAATGCCCAAGGATGCAAACGCGCTTAGATGATGATGATGAATAACTTTCGAGACCTAATTATTGCAGTTATTACTATGTAAATAACTTTGTAACAATAAAAGAAGGTAGGAATACTATACCTAATGAATAAGCTTACATAATTATGTAATACCTTGTATAGTTAAGTAATGAAATAAATTACAATAAATTCCTTGGGCCTTTAGAATAATTACTTAAATTATGAACTTTGTTTTTCTCAAAAAAATTCGAACTTCTAATCTATTAAGGCAACACCTTATGTATATGGCACAGAGACAAAATAGGTACAGCTGTGGGTTCAAATGGAGGCGCCCCCGCAGCCCCCGCTATATCCAAATGAGTGTACCTAACATTCTTATCCTCCAAACCCCCCACTTTGATCAGAAACCCAGCTGCCAACTGATGGTGACGACTCTTCGTATCCATATCGACTTGGAGCAAATCATCTCCTTTGCATTTCCCCTCGTTTACCGCCAAATCTTCAGGTCTTACTACAGAAACTTCAATACCTTCACCCATTCTGGTTCCGCTAAATTGTAGTCTATTAGCATGGTTTGTAGCTCTAGCACTATGGTTATCCATGGCTGCTGAATAGTTACCATAGCATGCCATTGCATGCCCTGTCGAAGTTGCTATGGTGTAAATGTGAGGATTCAGCTCGTTGGAAGCGATCTCTGACATTTTAAAGACCGAATCGGCCATTGCAAACCTCCCTTCTGCGTCCGTATTCGTCACTCTCACAGTTTTTCTACTTCTAGATACCAGTAACTCGTCTGCTACGTAAGAATCTTCGCCTACAGAGTTTCTGCATAGACAAAGTACTCCGATAACCTTCAAATGTGTAGGCTTAAGTATCGAACAGGCTTTGAGAAAACCTGCTACAGCTGCTGCACCACATTTGTCTCTTGACATGCCGGCCATCTTCCCCGATATCTTAATATCAGCACCTCCTGTATCGTAAGTTACACCTTTACCCACAAGCATTAGAGTTTCAGTTTGCCTAGCACGATCTGTTGGTGTGTAGACTATTTCAACAATCCTAGCTTTGTGACGGTCCACGCGATTCGCAGCCCTAGATACAGCAACTAAGAGTGGATATTCCTTTGCTAGTATTTCTTCGTCTTCGATGACATTGATGGTGATATTATTGCACGGAGCGAAGGAGGCTTTGACATATTCAACTATTTTGGCCGGTGCCATCCTTTCAGGGTCTCCACCAGCGATGTCTCTGGCGAAAATTCTCGAACGTTCTAGAGCGATTGCATTTCTCACGATCCTTTCGAAATGTTTCAAATGTTCCGTTTGCTTTTCTTCGTGGAAGCCTATTTTGGTCCAGTTCTTCCAGTCTTCTCTCTCCCTCATTTGTAATGGAACGTACAACGCTTCTAGCGCTCCAAGGATAGCTACTAGTTGCCCATCAGGGAAGTCCACAACATTTTGAACGACTATTAACGGTCTTTTAGCTCCTGCATCTAATGCCCTTAGCACTCCCTTCTTTGCTGCTTCTCTGATAACTCTGACATCATGATATGGAGTAATCTCCCCAGTAGGACTCAGCACAAGTCTCCCACCAGACACATACTCACAGTTCCATACCGTTGGTGCTTTGTATAGATGTTTATCCACTTTCGCTGAAGCATTTACGAAACTCCCTACATCTCTTGGTAGGGGCACATTTAGTTCTTCTGGATACAGGAGAAGTACAACAGCGTCGTATTCGTTTGATTGCAAATTGGACTCGATAAATACATTATCGTAAAGTTTAAAATTTAGGCCGTAAGTGACAGCCATTTTTGGAAAGGCCACGGTAGCGACTGAAGATTTAAATGAATGTTATCGTCTTCGTTTATTATAATTTTATCAACGAATATCAATTTAATTAGTGATAGCGTGTTGTTAACTGTTATTGACTTTTTGAGATATCTTTAGTACTTTCTGTATCGTTAAGCCGTACCGCTGTAAGTACGTAGGTACGTAGCGTAGGTTAGTTTTATACACACAATGGAAAAAATACGAGAGGATGTTCCACAAAGTTCTACCTCAAATTAGATACTTTGAGGTTATTTTTAAATTATATTAATTATAAAAATAATACTAAACAAAGAAAAAATCATTTGCTCTCAGGTGGCTCAGACGGGATTGAAACCCAACGCCTCTTGCAATCCGGGCAAGCGCTCTGTCCACTAATCTACCGATACACTTAGTGGACCTGACGAATTTCTCCTTGTTATTTGCTGAAAGCTTAATGAAGCGCTCTTTGAAAATTGTAGAACCTACTGCATGATATAATGTACTTTCTTAGCATGTAAAAAATGCTTAAAATAAATATACCCACACCAACATTTTGAGGCAAGGTTTCATTGGCTTAGGCTCGTATTAATAAATCGCACTCAACTCTGCGATCGATCTTGAGTGCGAACTTGATATGTCATTCTCATACAAAACAGCACCTCAAGTTCGCACTCAAGATCGATCTCAGAGCTGAGTGCAATTCATTAATACGAGCCTTAAAATAGATAGGTACTTACTTGTATCTACATTTTCAAACTGCACATCAATGAACAGGTCTCGACTGGCTCGGTTGTGTTCAAAGGGGAACCCTAGAGCTCTCATCAGCATCATGTCAATTTGGGGCGGTCGAAGACAATCGTAGCCCAGGATCACAACCTACGAGACAGAATGAAGTATCAGCCTATTTGGGTGAGACATGGGCGTTACACACGACTACAGGCCTAGCTAGCCTGTACGCTATTATGGCGGGTAAAAGCGTTCTCCAGCAAAAAAGAACAGGGTGAGACATGGGCGTACAGTGGGCAAATCAGATTATAATAAGCCAAGAGGAGGCAAATCAGAAATTAATAAAAAGGTACTTGTATTTTTAATTATCTGTGTGGTAAAAGTTTTGTATAGCAAACAAAAGCCAAAAAATCGTTAAACTATTTAGCAGGGACGTCAACATTTTCCGCCCAAACCTGAGTACGCCCTTGGTGAGACTAAGCTAAGATGTGCGCAGAGATGTGTTAGAAGTAGCAAAATAGGATTTTGGCCTTAACACGTGATCAATCACAGCTTGAAAAGTACCGTCGCCGGGCGTATCGTACGGTCAAATAAATTAATAAATAAATAACTATCTATCTAACCTAAAGTGTAAAGACAAAGTTTAAAAGAAATCAACTTACATGAGGATCATCCCTTGGATGTCCATCAGTGGACAGCACACACTTCCTAACTCCATCAGGGTTGGCGAAGACCAGCACATGCTGGCCGACCTCCGGTGGAGTCAGGCCTGGCACGAACTTGAGACATGTCTTGAAAGCGAAGAGAGCCAGGGTTGTCATGATGGATATTGATTGCTCGCGATCTATTTAATCATATTTTATTTACATTTTTATTTATTTTAACCAGGCAAGTCAATTCAGGATCAATAGTCGCAGCGTGCCCTGGGCTCCAAGGCAATGGCCGAGGATGCAACCGGGAGAGGCGCTAAGAATTATTTATTTATTTTAGGAAGACAAAAGGCTCGTATTAATAAATCACTACACTCAACTCTGAGATCGATCTAGAGCGCGAACTAGAGGTGCTGTTTTAAATGAGAATGACATATCAAGTTCGCACTCAAGATCGAGCTCAGAGTTGAGTGCGATTTATTAATACGAACCTAAGATTTACAAAAATTTTAACAAAATGGTGATTGCACAAATCACTTATAGGTCCTCATAAATGGGTTTATTTGTAGGTACTCACATAAAAATAAATATCATCATCAACCAAGCCTTTATCCCGTTTATGTGCGGGGTCAGCTTTGAGCATGATCCAGGATTTGGCGAGTCTGGTTATTACAGTAAAGCAACTGCCATCAGACCTTCGTAACCCTAAGAGGGGAACCAGACAGATTGGATCATGGTAACACATTCAGATCTTACTGAACTACCTTTCCGGCCGTTCTCGACCACGACGGTCGATCTTACGATACGCAGGATATATTAGAGTGCACAAGTGAGTGCACAAGCATAGGTGCACTCCCTATTCCCTCACTCTCATAGTTCGGTGGGACAGCAGTCTAACAGGATTGTAGAGAGATCAGGCGCAGGACCAACGGCTTAACGTGCCTTCCGAAGCCCGGAGGAGCTCCAGAAAGCAATTTTTGGTCACCCATCCGATGACTGGCCTCTGCAAATGTTGCTTAACTTTGCAATCGCAGGCCAATCGCGCTTACCACTGCGCCATCGAACTCCTATTAGTTACTAATTACTACCAATTTTATTTACTTACCGAAATGCTCTGGGACGACATAGAATGGAATGGTAGCATTCGGCCAGAAGACATAGTTTGAGATTTTGTTTTCTGTTCGGGTAAGCACGGTACCCACGTCTAGAATATGAAATGAAAAAAAACTAATGTAGTTTTGTTAATAAATTAAACGCCTAGTGATTTAAGTACCGGACGTAATCTCGAGCGGGTTCGAATCCAGGGTCTGGGAAAATTATGTTACCTTGTTGATAGTCTAGTGATCTCGAAGTCTTGGATTCGATTCCCAGGTAGGGGAATATTTGTGTCTTTATTTCCAAACATAGTAAGCGTTTGTGATCACCAAACTGCATTTGGCAAGCGTGTTGATTAAGCAGAAACGCATCTTTGTAACAATAACATGCCTTTGCCCTTTATTTTATAGAGGAAGAAAATACGTTACGCATGTCCCGCCGCATAGATTAATTAGGCGGGGTCTGTGGGACTTCAACTTCCTATGACGATATACTACCCACTAAAAACTTCCACACTTCCTCTATCGAAGCCATATTGACCATTGGAAGACAAGGGTTTTATTTTCCACATAAACATGCCTTTGCCCACGTAACTCTTAACCTACCACCGACCTCATAATATTTGATCTTCCTATCTTAAGTACTTACCACCAAGAACATGATTTCCAGCATCATTCACATTTTCGTCAGTTTCTTGCGAACCAAAACTATTCGCTATAAAAAATAGAAAGTACAGACTTAATTTGAAACATTTCCCCATATCAGTACCAAGGTACGGCCAAAAATAAGGCTAAAATAAAAAAATAAAAACTAGTGCGAAATTGTGAAATGTTTTACGGCACTTTTATAGGCGGAAAATTTCATAGCGTATAAAAGCAGGTTGAATTAAAAACGTGATATTTTAACATAGCCTGTTGAGAGCAAGATATATTTATATTTTTGTTGTATAGTTAACAATAACTGTATTCTTTGTTTAGTCCATCGAAAGACAAATTTCATATTAAAATAATTAAATGACCCAATTTCCATAGGTATTTCGTAAAAAATATAATATGTAAATTAATTATCAGACTTTTAAATCATGTATTCCTAAAACCGTAAAAAAGTAATCTTGTCTCAGGAACGCAGCGGGATTCGAACCCGCACCTCTTGCTAGCAAGGTATCATATTCCTGAGACATTATGGATATTTTCTTGGAGATAATGAATACAATATTTATTTACAGTGTGGGTAATAACTACTCAAATTGTTAAAAGCCAAATGAGTATTTGTTAAAATAATGAGCAGAATTTAAATAAAACACTTTTAATTAAATACTAAATACATTTACTATACAACAATATACTATGAGACAACCATTTTCTCTGGCAATCCAAGCAATTTCCTCACGTTAGCCGCATAATTATTCACCGTTTCTTCACTTTCACCATCATTGTAATAACTCGACACAGCTTTCTTATATTCTTCACCATTCGGTATTTCTGATATATCAAACGCTACATACTCTTCATTTGTCAACTCTTTAGTTTCATTCTTCGTTCTTAAATACCACTGTATTAAGTTCTTCTTTGATAAATTCTTATCCCAATCGTAATATTCCATATCGTCTTCCATCTTATCTTTTTCCCACTCTTCAACATTCCACGCTTCATGATAGCTAGCTGTCAACAGATAATTAACATAATCAAAGTTCTGCTTTCTCATCGGACAACGGTCAGCCGTAATCGTGACCAAATCTGTAACCTCATCGTAGCGGTCACCGATTAATCTCAAAAACTTGTCTCTTGCATGTTTATCCAAGTTCAATGTTGAAAGTTTGACTCGTAACGTTACCACTCTTGCTAGTGGGTTCCTGATGGATGGACTTGCATGACAGTAATCTGAAGTTATCACTTCTACTGGATAATGCTTCTCAATCGCTTCTTCAGAGTTCAGCAGCTTGGGCCATTCGGTGCAGAACGGTTTTAGGGCTTCACATTGGGCTTTGACCACCGGTGGGGTCAGGTGGAGGAAGTTCGGTATTTTCATCAGCTCAGCGTTGGCTTTCTTTCCTGGTGGAGCCTGACCTTTGGGGACGTAGCCTTGGCGAAGAGGTAGTGGTACAGATGACGGATGGAAACTTTTCGGTCCCGGCCACACGTTTCCCCAGTTCTGAAAAAAAGAATAAACAGGTTTATTGAATTTTAGGTAATTTTTTTTTTTTTTTTTTTTTTTTTTTGTTGTTGATATAACTACGATCTGTCACATTCTCTGGACATTGAGTAGTTGGTAGGTCGGGATTTGACATGGCATGCTCGGAATGCGACTACAGTCACATCCTACTTTACTTTATTGACATTTACGTAAGTATGTCTTGGGGCATTTTCCGTTTAAGGCGGCGAGTTGCCCGAGTTTCCTCCATCAAGACTTTCGCTAAGCAATTTGGGTGGTCTATGATTCTCTTTTTGTAGGTTTTTGTGTGACGCAGAATTTCTTGTTTGACAGTTTGTACTTGAAGATCGTGATGCAGCTGTTCGTTTGTCACGTACCATGGAGCGTCGGTTACCATTCGTAGCATTTTGTTCTGAAATCTCTGCATTATTTCAATGTTAGAATGAGAGGCGGTCCCCCACAATTGGATACCATAGGTCCATATTGGTTTAAGCATAACATTGTACAAAAGAAGTTTGTTGTTCATTGATAGTTGCGAACGGCGACCAATTAACCAGTAGTATTTCCTGACTTGAAATCCCAGTTGTTTGCGTTTGGTAAATATGTGCTTTTGCCATGTAAGCCGCTTGTCCAGATGTAAGCCTAAGTATCTTACATGATCTGCACGTGGAATCTCGACGTTATTAAGCGTTACTGGTGGACATACACCTCTTTTTAAAGTGAAGGTAACATTTATCGACTTAGTTTCGTTCGCTTTGATTCGCCACTTCTTAAGCCACATTGAAATATTGTTTATACCATCTTGTAGCATTTTTGACGCCTCTGTTGGATCCTCATGGCAAGATAAAATGGCTGTGTCGTCGGCAAAGGTTCCGGTTGTAACACAGTCTGATGTTGGTAGGTCAGACGTGTAGATTAGATAGAGTAACGGTCCCAGGACGCTTCCTTGAGGGACGCCGGCATTAATATTGCAAAGACCTGAAAACGCCTCTCCGTGACTAACCAGAAAGTATCTATTCTCTAAGAAAGATTTGAGGATCCTGTAGGTGTAGTTCGGGAACAGAGATTTTATTTTAAATAATAATCCTTCATGCCAGACTCTGTCGAAAGCCTGCGATATATCAAGAAATACACTGGCGCAGTACTTTTTACATTCAAAAGAATTATTTATTTCGTTTATTAACCTGTGCACTTGGTCTATAGTGGCGTGTCTTTGGCGAAAACCAAATTGATGGTCAGGTATCAGTCCACGCTGTTCCACTAATGGCATGATACGTTGTAGTATTAATGTTTCAAGTATCTTTGATGGTATAGGCAACAGGCTTATTGGTCGATATGATTTTGGATCTTCAGGTTTTTTATCTGGTTTTAATAACATTATTATTTGTGCAGTTTTCCACTGCGGTGGAATGAATTGCAGTTTAACTATGGCGTTATAAATTGCAGTAATTATTTTTAACCCAGAGTCAGGCAGCTCTTGCAGAATTTTATTGGTGATTAGGTCATATCCTGGAGATTTCTTTGATTTCGCCTTTTGTATTACTCTTCTGACCTCTTTCGTTGTAAATCTTATTAGCGTAGAGTCCTCTGTTTCCAACTCCTCCAGATATTCAGCTACTTTCTTCTCGTGTTCTGCTGGGCCTTCATAGGGATGAGGTTGGAAAACATTTGATAGATGCTCAGCAAACACATTAGCTTTCTCTTGGTCACTACGTGCCCAGCAATTATGCGCCTTTCTCAGTGGAGGGGATATTGTTGTAGGTCGCTTGATGTTCCTTGTTGCTTTCCACAGAGAGTAGTCAGTAGCCGACGTGGCATCTAGATCCTTAAGATATGCCTGGAAACCAGCGTTTCTATCTTGATCAAGGAGATGCTTAAGTTTATTTATTTTGTGATTTAATAGTTTTTTCGTATCGGGGCATCTGTTTTGTTGCCATAGTTTGCGAAGATCTCTTTTTTCACGAATTTTATCCAGAATATTTGGAGGTATATATTGCTCAGCTGGGCTATGTTGAATTAAAGGAGTTGAATCCCACGCCGCACTCTGGATAGTAGTGGTAAAAAATTCCACAGCATTCACAATGTCATTTTCCGTTCGAAGTGCGATTGCTGCGTCAAAGGCCTTGTCTACCAGAATACGAAACATGTCCCAGTTGGTTTTTTTACTGTGCAATGTACATTTTTTGGTTGTCACTCCCACTTTTAATCCAATCTCCACGATAATAGGAGAGTGGTCCGATGAAAGCTCCCAGCAGCTATAACAAGATATGTTGTCCTTTGCGACACCTTTAGTGATGCAAAAGTCAATTATGTCTGGTATCTTTCTCTGGTCAGAGGGCCAGTATGTAGGCTGTCCTGTTGAAATAACGTTCAAAGCTCCTGACTGTACGCTCTTAAAAAGTTCACGGCCTCTTGGTAGCGTAAGTCTGGAGCCCCAAAAAGTATGTTTGGCATTATAATCGCCTCCCGCTATGAAACGATTTCCAAGAGTTTTGAAATATTCATCGAACTGTTCCTTCTTGACAGTGTGTCTTGGTGGACAGTAAAGCGAAGATATTGTGATGTTGCTAATCCAGTCATACACGACTACACTCGTGGCTTGGATATAGTTCTTTTGGAATGGTTGTGCCTGGTGATGTTTTATGTTTGATCTGATGAGAATAGCTGATCCTCCATGTGCTTTACCATCTGGATGCATCGTGTGGTACAATGTGTAGTTAGGTATTTTAAAGAAGCTCTTATTTGTAAAGTGGGTCTCAGAAATCAGCAGAATGTCAACTTTGTTTGTTTGTAAGAAAATCTTTAACTCGTTAGAGTGATTTGACAGGCCATTGGCATTCCATACGGTTCCATACGGTTAATTTTAGGTAATGAAATTAGAAGAATATATTGATGAAATATCATGTTAATGGCAAATTGATTGCATAATTATTTATACAAAAAAAAATTGTCTTGAAATGTTCAGGGCAAAGCTCTGAAATCAGTTGGTCTTGAGAGCTCCGTTGGGGAGGGTAACAGGGTTTCAAAGGTTGGCAAAGCGACCCTTGTGGAATATTGAACTCAGAACTTGGTGTTCAATCTTATTTTGATAAGCATAGATTTAAATTATTCGCTCTGCCACCTGAAAACTGTTGCATTATTTAGATTGACGCATTATATGTTGGTGTTGAACTGCCTCCGTGGTGTAGTGGTTAGAGCGATGTGCTCTAAAACTACGATCTCGGAGGTCGTGGGTTCAAATCCCGCGGGGAACACTTTTCACTTTGTGTTGGTTTTCCCAGTTTGGTTAGGACATTGCAGGCTTGAATCACCTGATTGTCCGATAAGAATGATGATTCCGTGCTTCGGAAGGCACGTTAAGCTGTTGGTCCCGATTATGATCCAACTGGTCTGGTTTCCCTTGTGGTTACGGAGATCAGACGACAGTCGCTCCATTGTAATAATCAGGCATGTCAATTCAGGATCATAGTCGCAGCGTACCCTGGGCTCCAAGGCAATGGCCGAGGATGCAACCGGGAGAGGTGCTAGTATGATGATGATGATTATATGTTGGTGCTGATAAGTTTACTAGTACTACGGAATGTGAAGCGACCATTGCTTTACATAACAAGCCCTGTGTCAAAACTCAAAGAATGGCGAGGGCATATAAATAAATTCTTTGGACTAACACACCCATTGCCTAGCCCAAAACTAAGCTTGAAGCTTGTTCTAAGGAAGCTAGGGAACGGATAGACATACTTCAATACTTTCATAAACGTATATGACTCGAATAAAAATGCCGATCTTCATCACAAAAAGATTTGCCCCTAGCGGGACTCAAACCCTGACTTTTGTAGCCTCTAATCATCAACACAATGGGTCTCTAACCATTAGACCAACGGGCCCGTCGATGTCGATCTACCGATTTAGGTAAATCTATGTATAAAAACTATCTTAAATTATAAACTTGCCTGATCTGTAGCCATCCTGTCAGCTCTATCAGGTTGTACATCAGCCCTGCGAACCACTCGTCTCTGCATTCGATCTCTTTTCTTCAAAATATCAAGAACTCTGAATTCTTCTTCATCTTCATTGTTTTTAGCGGCCGTATCAGCACTGGTGGAGTTAAAACGCCATATTCTACTGTTGAAGCCCATGGTTATGCCGCCTGGGCGGCAATGCTTGATGAATATGCTCATTTTAGTTGTTTTCACTGAGAAAATGAAATAATATACAAATTAAAATCGAATCAGATGAGAGCCATTTTTAGGTTATTTATATGTCACTCACACAGCTGTCACTCACAGATTATAAAATGAAAGAGTTACAGAATGGAATGCTGCGTTCAAGGATGATAATAATTAATCAGATCAATTGATTCACCACCATTCGCCCGCTGTGATTCCAGTTTATTTCGGGTCTCGGCACAATACGTTGGCCTATTCCATACAGGCCTATCATTCGTCATCGAGTCAGCCACACCTTTGTCACTCATTATCCTTCACACAATCCATCTATCTTTTCTTTGGTCTAACTCTTCCTTGCACACTGTGACACTGTTCACCTTCATATTCATCACTTGGTTCGTAACATGGGTTTCCTCTTCTCATCACATGCCCATACCATGTCAGCCGATTCCCCCTATGCGTTTCTACCACTTAGTGCCAATTTCATACACAATTGACAACATTTAAATTTTTTCATGTGCTGTTTTTATTTACTATTCTGAAAGATTTTCAAAAACTAAAACTTACGTATTTTTTCTTTTTCGTTTATTTTCTTTCCTTTTTGTAAAATAAATTATTTAAAAACGACTTATTCTAAAAGAGCGTAAGTCAATGTCATGGGATGAACGAACATTTTATCTTTGCTATTTTAAAAAATAAACTTGAATGACGGAAGTTCACATAAATGTTGCCAGGAGACTCTAGGGTAAATTCATGAAAAATGTTTTCCAAGTACCTAAAGTGCCACTTAAATACCCAGTTCGTACTTTAAACTTACGTAAATAATGTTTTAGTAAGATTTCATAAAGCTATAAAATTCAATCTGGTACATCAACTGAGTTATAATTTTTTCGCAATATTTAAATTCATGGGTTTTCCCCGATTGGCCAGGAGTTTTGCCAATCCGGCAACACTGTAGGATAAATGTACACACACATGCACAGTTTTCTGTCAGTTTGACAAGAAATTGTGTCAAACTTGCGTTTCTTTTTTTTAATTCACGATGGCAAAAGCGAGACCAAGACTGACTGTGTGGAGATCCGACGAGCATTGAATTTGGAAATTCTTCAAAATATCTTTTTAGTTACTGAATGAAAAAAAATCAAAACATTTTTCCTGTGTTAATTTAGCGATAATCTCTAAATGGTTTTTGAATTATAGTACCTTATAAAAAATTAAATGTTGTCAATTTGATTACACCAACCTATTAACAACAATAGGGTATTTTACACCATGTAAGAAAAAATATAATAATGCATTTATGTGATAGATTTTGAACAAAATAAATAAAAAAACGTTGATATTTCACAAAAATCAAATGTGTAAATTTAATAATTCAATTTTAAAGATCGACATTTCTAATCTGTTTTTAATGTGTCAAAAACAGCAGACGCCATTTTAGAATCCGATATGACGTCACTCCGTTATTCAGTCAAATACTTTATGACTAATGTTAGTACGTTTTGTTAACTATTTCACTAGCCGAGTGACGTCTCGCGAAGAAACATGGCGGCTAGCGTTTTCGCACGTCAATGTCAAGTCCTAATTTTAAACATAAATTTAGACCGTTTATCGGTATTTAAAAATCAAAATAAAATATTTGGTAGTACATTACGGCACAAAGATTGATTTTAAGCAGTTTTCAAAAATTGGTGAAATACCCTATTATGAGCTCTTTCAGTATTTTTATAATTAGAATTTTATTAGAATGCATGATTTCAACATCATTAGTAAGATATTTTTGTATTTTTTACTTTTTAAGCATTAACATTACGAATTCCCTCATAAAAATAAAATGCAGTCAATTATTTCTAAGATAAATGATAAAAATATTGTCCCTTACATACATTGTTTCAGTTAACACTACCTTTCAAGATGGAAAGAGATTAAACATATTTAATTATTTACTTCGCTTTGATTAAAAAAAAACAAATCTGATGATTAATTTTTGAAATTCAAATCATTTGAACGCGCCTTTTGTACTGGACAAACTACCCAACATGCGAGGTCGCGTTCACTCCGCGTTGCGGCCAGTTTCCTCGATATAACATTGCCGAATGAAATGTAGCGGATGTTGACACGTTTCGGCGCTAGTAGTAATAAGCCTAGTATGTGCAAGAAAGAGAGATCCGTTTGTTGTGAGATTCCTAACATAACACGTCAATTCGCTGGGATTCGTGCAGTGTTATTATTCAAGTGCTCTTTCATTCATGGTTTCGGCGTGTGAATTTGTTGAGTTAAAACTGTTATCGAAGTTGTATTACATGGAACTGTAGTATTTTCTGTTACGGTGATGTTGTGTTTCGCTTAATAATGGCTGATTTGAACAGAAGGAGGTCGAGGAAGTCGAAGTTAGTCCCTCGAGACTGTGAAGATGAAATGCAGGTACTGTTACCGTCCATTTTGTCCTACCCACGTTCGTGGATGATTAACAAACATTTTTCGAGTAAAACTTCATCACATGTCTGTACAAGCAAGGAAAATGGATTACACCAGACGAAACGATGACTAACGTAGTTAGTAATTTTTGCATATTCAAAAAAGGTTGTTTTTGGAAGGTACCTAGATAATAAGAAACGTAGTGATTACGGTCGATCATCAGAATCAATATGATGACAATGATTTCAGTTCATTTAGGTACTGAAATATATAATGGCGAACGTACTTAGCATTTTTAGTCATTATAGGTAAAAGTTTAGTTTATTTAATTTAAGTTTTACGAATAACTTAACCTATGATATTTTTAGGACCATGTTGAACTTATATTGTCATGTAACTACTTAACAATGGCTTGTTGATACCTGCTCTAAAAATATGTTTTTGTTAATGATTGTATTACTTAATTTATATTATGAAAATCACTTATTAATTGTACCTATTTTAAAAATAAATATTCCCTGTGCATATTAAATTAGTAGGCAGGTACATAACATATTGAGACCTACACATGGACAAAGCATGTATAAACTATATACCTCTACTATATTGTATAGGATGATATAAAAAAAGTATTTTTTCCAATACCATTAAAAAAATAATTTTTTTTAGGACTTGCAATTTGTTGTCAACGAAATCAAAATCCCTTTACATACTTCTACTTTTATAATTATTAAAATTACTACCTTACTACATTAAGTAAAGAAAAATGAATTATGAGCCTCTTACTGTTCCACTGCAGGGCAAAGACCTCCATCATTTGAATCATGTTTGCTACAAAGATGGGTTAAAAGATGGAATATTATGTGAATGTTCTAGTTGAACTAGAATCAATTTTTATTAATTATGATGTAATATCCCCTCTATAAATAACAAAGGTCTGATAGCAGTCACTTCACTGTGATAACCAGACTTGCCAAATCCTGGATCATGGTCAAAGCGGAACCGGCATAGAAATACTTTTTTTTTAATCATAATATTTACAGAAAGCGACTTTAAAGAAAGGATATAATCCAATAACTGGAAAAAGGACTGCACAGGAGTACATGTTCTCACTGGAGGACACACTCAGTCCTAGCTTTTACACACACAAAGAATCTGCGCATAGTCCATGCTGATTGCTGATGTAATAATTATTAGATAAAAAAAATATATTATAACAGATTCAGACCATGACAAACAGACAAGTTCATGCACACAAACATTTGCGCTATGGGGGATAGAACCTGCTACCGCTAGGTCTTATAGTTAACTTCTTCAACAAGCGAGTCGTCATTACTACATTGTTATAATCGCTTTTGTTTAGGTGTTAAGTTTGTTATGAAACAAAGTCTTATATATTATGTTTATTGTGATTTCAGGAGCAACCGAAGTCGGATTCTAAACCGGGCATACATTTTGACATAAAAATAGAAGTGGAATCATGCGACGATGACTTTGAAGTTGCCGATCAGTTCAAAATTGAAGACGACCTTTTTGAAGCTGAAGAAAATGACATCAATCAGTTAGCTCTATCTCTCACTAGGAAGAGTGCTCAACTTACTCAACAGGTCAAGAAAGGAACTACTAGTGCTGAAGTTGAAGACAGTTTTGAAGATGATGAAAACGACATCAATCAACTAGCTCTTTCTCTCACTAGAAAGAGTGCTCAACTGACCAAAGAGGTTAAGAAAGAACCTAATAGTGCTCTAGAAGATGATGACAGCTTCGGAGATGAAGAAAATGATATAAATACTCTTGCATCTGCTCTGACTGCTAGTACCAAGCGGAAGAGAGTGCCCAATATAAAAAAGGATTTTTACTACCTTGAAGATGATGATGAACGGGATGTAGCGGCTCTCGCCAGCATATTGGGTAGAAACGATGCTAAAAAACAAAAGAAAGAAGTTGCAAAAAGTAGAAAGAGTGTTGATAATAAAGGTGAATCGTCGAAGCATCTAGACGTACATTCAATAGCAGATGATATAGAAAAAAGTAAAAGTGAAGAGCTTATAATAGATGACGAAGAAAATTGTGCCCCTGCTACCAAGAAAGTTAAAGAAAACACATTAGTTCCCAACAAATTTATAGAAAATACAGTAGCTTATAAACCGATGAGAGTACATCGATTTACATCTCGTGTTATACAACAGCTTAAAGTAAGCGAGGAATTAATTTTGGCAGAGTTTGATAGGATATCTGAAAACATAGTCGACGAAGCTGACAAAATATTGGCCATTGAAATGAGAAATTTGTGGGGCAGAGTAGCATTCAAAAGGCACATTGAAACTAAACAGGAGAAGAAATTGGAAAATGCGTTAAAAGACTGGAGGTCTTTGAATTGTACCACCGCTCGTAATAAAGAACCTCCGTTGATGTATAAATGCTATGTTTGCGAAAAATCATGGTGGCATCTGTTCCCATTTAGAGAGCACTTGAATACTCATAAAGAAGAAGATTTAAAAGTCGAATTTGAGGTGATTTTCTACCAAAGTTACATAGTGGCGTGGTTTTTTCACACCATGCCAAGGAACTTTCCCATAGATGGTAACTGCTGGAGATGTAATAAAGATGCGTCATATCATATTTTGACAAATAAGTCTAAATGGAAGAAGAATTATTATGTTTGCGGGAGATGTGACCAAGGGTTTTCAAAGTGCACATTGATGCGGGAACACGAAATGGTATGCCTTAAGAAAAATAACCCTGAATTTAGCAATTTTTCACTGATGTCTTGCCTGATATGCAACTATCAAGTGTTTGATTTGAAAAGGTTGGAAGATCATAAAAGGGTAAATATAACTTAGTTATTATTATTTTTTACTTTAAGAGGTCCGCGGTTCGAATCCGGGCCCACACCTCTAGATTTTTCGAAATCTATGTGTGGATTTGTGCCATTAGCTCGGCGGTGAGGGAAAACACCGTGAAACCTGTAACCTGAAGACATTCAGTGATTTCGGACCTTAGTTCAGTTAGAGCTGAATGTGTAACCATGATCCAATCTGTCTGGTTCCTTCTATGGGTTACGAAGGTCTGATGGCAGGCGCTTCACTGTAATAACCAGACTTGCCAAATCCTGGATCATGGTCCAAGCGGACCCCGCATAGAAACGGGATTAACGCTAGTAAGAAGATTATTATTTTTTACTAGCGGCCGCGACTCTGTCCGCGTGGATTTCGGTTATACAAATAAGCCTTCCTCGTCACGTGGACTATTGAACACAAAAATATTTTTTCTAATCCATCCAGTAGTTCCTGAGATTAGCGCGTTCAAACAAACAAACAAACAAACTCTTCAACTTTATTTTATCAGTATAGATTATTTGGCCTGCAATTTCTAAAGATAAAACCTTTCGTGGAGGTCGGTTATCGGATGGGTGATCAAAAATTTTCATCTCGAGTTCCGTGCTTCGGAAGGCACGCTGAGCCGTTGGTCCTGCTCCTGATCTCTCTAAGGTCGTGTCAGATTGCTGTCCCACCGAAATATGAGAGTGAAGGAATAGGAAGTGCACCTGTGCTTGCGCACGCACTTGTGCACTATAATTTATTCTGCGTTACCTGCGTACCAGGCGGATCGATAGATCGGCCGCCATGGCCGAAAGCGGCTGGAAGGGTATACTTTTACTTTATATAAAGTGGGAGGCAAAAGAGCAAGAGGGTCACCTGATGTTAAATGACGGCCCGTTGGTCTTGTGGTCAGAGAACCTGGCTGCAAACCGAGAGTCGCGGGTTCGAATCCCGCTAGGGGCAAATGTTTGTGTGATACATTGGCATTTGTACTCGAGTCATGGATGTTAAATAAGTATGTCTATCCGTTTCCCTAGCTTCCGTAGTACAAGCTTCGTGCTTAATTTGGGGCTAGGCAATTGGTGTGTTAGTCCAATGAATTTATTATTATTTATTGAATTTATTCTTATTAATGTTAATTTTGACGACCCGCTTGGTGTAATGGTCAAGTTGTTGCCTATTATACAAGGGGTTGCGGGTTCGATTCCCGCACAGGACAAACATTTGTGTGCATGAACATGTCTGTTTGTCCTGGTCTGGGTGTTTTATGTATCTATTTAAGTATATTTGTAATACCACTGGTGATTCTGATGTCTGTAACACAAGTGCTTAAGCTACTTGACACGGGTTCAGATCAATGTACCTATGTGATGTTCTGAAATATTAAGAGAGGTAGAGCTCTGTGGAAATTCCACTCGACTGAGCTGCTCGTCTGGGGAAGTACCTCCACCTTACAGAAGACCGCATGTTGTGCTATGTTTCTGCTGGTGAGTAAGGTTGCCAGAGCTCAGTTGGGGAGGGTATGGGGTTAAGGCCGGCGACACATCAACGATACCTCTGGTGTCGCGGATGTCCATGGGCGGCGTTGATTGCTTACCATCAGGCTACCCGCTAGCTCGTTTGCCGCCTCTGACATAAAAAAATATATATTTATTTTATTTATTTATTTATTAATGTCCTTTCCCCAGGTATACCACGATGTTCGGTCCGATATACCAACGACAGTCATGATTCGGAACTGTACGGCTTGCTCCCTGCCGTTTGCGATACATCACTATCACGTGTGTCCAGCGAAAAATCCCAACTTCGAGTGTACGTTTTGTCACAAGAGATTCATCTCGAGAGCGGTGCAGTATGACCATGTCATGTGAGTATTTCTAGGTTAAGCAACTTTCTCTCTGCCGGTCGTCGGATGGGTGACCGTTTCGCAAATGTAAATGCTTTTGAAGTGTCTTTAAGGCGTCGGTCCCGGTCTCTGATTGTTGAAGTTAAGAAACTTTCTCATATCCAGTCATCGGATGGGTGTTCAATGATTCACGCACGCAGCTTAACAACGCAGAACGGGAAAGTTGATGCTTAGCTTAATGCTAAGCAACTTTCTCAGAGGCGGTCATCGGATGGGTGACCGTTTTGCTAATGTTAATGCTTTTGAAGGCACGTTGAGCCATTGGTACCGTTCTGCGATTGTTAAAGTTAAGCAACCCTCGCCCTGCCGGTCGCCGGATGTGCCGTATCTCGTACGTCCCCTCTACAATAGTTAAGCAACCTCGCTCCGCCGGCCGCCGGATGGGTGGCCGGTGTCACAGCCGTGACTCGGAGCTGCACGGCTTGCTCCCTGCCGTTTGCGATACATCACTACCATGTGTGTCCGGCGAAGAATCCCAACTTCGAGTGCACGTTCTGTCACAAGAGATTCATCTCGAGAGCGGTGCAGTATGACCATGTCATGTGAGTATTTCTAGGTTAAGCAACTTTCTCTCTGCCGGTCGTCGGATGGGTGACCGATGTAAATGCGTCGCGGTCTCTGATTGTTGAGGTTAAGCAACTCTCGCTCTGCCGGCCGCCGGATGGGTGACCAAACCTCAGTGATTGTCAGGTTAAGCAACTCTCCCAAAGGCGGTCTTCGGATGGGTGATCAATGTTAATGTTATAGAATGCAACCAGTGGTCCCGTTCTGCGATGGTTGAAGTTAAGCAACCCTCGCTCTGCCGGTCGTGGGATGGGTGACCGCTTTGGAAGGTCCTGGTATGCGATTGTGTAGGTTAAGCAACTCTCGCCCCGGCGGTCATCGGACGGGTAGTATCTTGTACGTCCCCGTCTACAATAGTTAAGCAACCTCGCTCCGCCGGCCGCCGGATGGGTGGCCGGTGTGACATCCGTGACTCGGAGCTGCACGGCTTGCTCCCTGCCGTTTGCGATACATCACTACCACGTGTGTCCGGCGAAGAATCCCAACTTCGAGTGCACGTTCTGTCACAAGAGATTCATCTCGAGAGCAGTGCAGTATGACCATGTCATGTGAGTATTTATGTAGGGTAGAAATGCCCTCGCCATAGTTCGAGCTGCTTTGCAAGTGGCATTAAAATTTGAAGCGACTTCTTATCGCAGTAAATGTTAACGATGAAACGTAAGTAATTTCGAAGAAATAATGTCACAATTGTGACATTATTTCTATGAAATTGTAGGTTTGTAGCAACTTTCTCAAAGCCAGTCCTCGGATGGGTGACCGATGTAAATGCGTCGCGGTCTCTGATTGTTGAGGTTAAGCAACTCTCGCTCAGGCGGTCGCCGGATGGGTGACCAAACCTCAGCTATTGTCAGGTTAAGCAACTCTCCCCAGGGCGGTCTTCGGATGGGTGATCAATTTTAATGCTATAGAAAGCAACCATTGGTCCCGTTCTGCGATGTTTGAAGTTAAGCAACCCTCGCCCTGCCGGTCGCCGGATGGGTGACCGCTTTGGAAGAGTCGATACGCCGTAGGTCCTGATATGCGATTGTGTAGGTTAAGCAACTCTCGCACGGGCGGTCATCGGATGGGTGTCTAAACCTCTGTGATTGTGTAGTTAAGCAACCCTCGTTATGTCGGTCATCGGATGGGTGCCCGGTGTCACAGCCGTGACTCGGAACTGTACGGCTTGTTCCCTCCCGTTTGCGATACATCACTACCATGTGTGTCCGGCGAAGAATCCCAACTTCGAGTGCACGTTCTGTCACAAGAGATTCATCTCGAGAGCGGTGCAGTATGACCATGTCATGTGAGTATTTATGTAGGGTAGAAATGCCCTCGCCATAGTTAGAGCTGCTTTGCAAGTGGCATTAAAATTTGAAGCGACTTCTTATCGCAGTAAATGTTAACGTTGAAACGTAAGTCATTTCGAAGAAATAATGACATAGGTTAAGCAACTTTCTCAAAGCCAGTCCTCGGATGGGTGACCAATGTAAATTCTTTGGAAGTGTCTTGAAGCCGTTAACCCCGTTCTCTCATTGTTGTGGTTAAGCAACTCTCGCACAGGCGCAGGCGGTCATCGGATGGGTGACCGATGTTAATGCTATGGAAGTGTCTTTAAGCCGTCGGTCCCGGTCTCTCATTGTTGAGGTTAAGCAACTCTCGCTCTGCCGGTCGCCGGATGGGTGACCGCTTTGGAAGGTCCTTGTATGCGATTGTGTAGGTTAAGCAACTCTCGCTCTGCCGGTCGCCGGATGGGTGACCGCTTTGGAAGGTCCTTGTATGCGATTGTGTAGGTTAAGCAACTCTCGCTCTGCCGGTCGCCGGATGGGTGACCGCTTTGGAAGGTCCTGGGATGCGATTGTGTAGGTTAAGCAACTCTCGCCCTGGCGGTCATCGGATGGGTCGTATCTCGTATGTCCCCGTCGTGCACGGCTTGCTCCCTCCCGTTTGCGATACATCACTATCACGTGTGCCCGGCGAAGAATCCCAACTTCGAGTGCACGTTCTGTCACAAGAGATTCATCTCGAGAGCGGTGCAGTATGACCATGTCATGTGAGTATTTCTAGGTTCTCTCTGCCGGTCGTCGGATGGGTGACCGATGTAAATGCTATAGAAAGCAACCATTGGTGCCGTTCTGCGATGGTTGAAGTTAAGCAACCCTCGCTCTGCCGGTCGTGGGATGGGTGACCGCATTGGAAGGGTCGATACGCCGTAGGTCCCGTTCTGCGATTGTTAAAGTTAAGCAACTTTCACTCTGCCAATCATCTGATGGGTGACTAAACCTCTGCGATTGTGAGGTTAAGCAACTCTCGCACAGGCGGTCATCGGATGGGTGGCCGTTTGATCAATGTAAATGCTTTGGATGTGTCTTTAAGCTGTTGGTCCCGGTCTCTGATTGTTGAGGTTAAGCAACTCTCGCACAGGCGGTCATCAGATGGATAACCGTTTGACTAATGTAAATGTTTTGGAAGGTTCGATAAGCCGTAGGTCCTGGAATGCAATCGTTTAAATCAAACAACTTTCGCAAAGCCGGCCATCGGATGGGTGACCAAAAATTAGCCGTATGTCCCCGTCTGCAATAGTTAAGCAACCCTCGCTCCGCCGGTCGCCGGATGGGTCGCCGGTTTCCACGCGTCGCCGTAAATATCTTAATTTTTACAATTAAAGAAAAACAATTTGCGGCGCTAGTGTGCTGTCTGCACGCCCCTAAAGCTACTTAACACGGAGTCAGATATTCACATATCTGTTGTAAGATATTTATACTCTTTTACATCCAAATGTTGTCACCTTTCTATGTAAAATATACATTATACCTTATGAACATAATATGAAGAAGTTTAGATTTATTCATAGCATTTATTTCTATCGATTATTTGTAATCGGGGGCACAATCGTTCTAATCGTTTTTCGTAGCACATCACTGAGTTGGCAGTAACCGTCCATGAAGAACAATATTCTTTTTTCGAAAATTAAACGAAAACAATTCGAACTTTCATGGGCGTGAGCTGTCAAAAGACGCTTATTATAGTGGACAGAGTATAATTACTTTTATTAACTTGTTCGCAGGAGATCGCAGCCCAACTTCCCATGTCGAATATGCAAAGCTCAGCTCATCACACAGTGTATGGAGACAGAGCACATTATGCTATCCCACAGCAAGTTATTCATGACGATGTACAAATGCCTGAATTGTACAGAGTCTGTGCTATTCGCAGATGTACAGGCAATAAAACATCATACCATAGTGTGGCATCATAAGCAAAAGTTTGATAGGAGGAGGAGTTATTATGAGAAGGTACGTTTTTTTATAGTAGCAAGTGTATTGGCTGTTCTTTGCCTGATGGTAAGCAAAAAAGGAGCCCTGATTGCCATGACAACGGATGCGACACCAAAGTGGTATAGGCACCGTGCAGAAACTATAGAGGGCGCTAAAATCCCAATTTTTTTTCTGTGGTTTGACAGTAAAATTTGACATTTAGCGTAAAAGTTTCTAATATGAGTCACTAGATGGCAGAATAAGGCACCTTGTTTTTCCGTGGTTTGACAGTAGAATTACCGACATTTAGAGTAAAAGTTTTGAATATGAGTCACTAGATGGCAGAGTCATCGCTACGCACGGTGCCTATCCTACCAGTTGGCATCGGCCTTTTTTTTATTGTGGGGCAAACGAACAAGAGAGTCATCTGATGGTAAGTGATCACCGCTGCCCATTGACATCAACAACCGTACAAGGGTCGCAGATACGTTGCCTGCCTTTAAAGACCCCATTCCCTCCCCAACTGAGCTCTGGCGACCTTACTCACCAGCAGAAACATAGCACAACAGTTACGATGTTACTGGCCAGAACGACACAAATTCACGCTTGAAAAAATCCAGGTTATACGATGGAGGAAACGTATGCTAGTAACGCAATCTATTTTCTGTCTATAATGTTTTGGAAAAAGTTTTTCTTGATTTCTGACTAGTACTTTAATAATGGTTCCATAGAGTCTTTTGATCCATATTTGCTATTTTAGCATACTAAATAAATAAATATTTCGCAACATCACATACATTGATCTGACACCGTTTTAAGTAGCTAAAGCACTTGTGTTACAGACATCAGAATCAACAGTGGTATTACAAATATACTTAAATAGATACATATAACACCCAGACCAGGACAAACAGACATGTTCATGCACACAAATGTTTGTCCTGTGCGGGGATCGATCCCGCGACCTCTTGCGTAATAGGCAACATCTTGACCATTACACCAAGCGGGTCGTCTTCAAGAATTCAACAATATTCAAGAATGCAGATAAAAATATCCTTAAAAGTTGTGTATGGATGACTAAAAAGGTTTTCTTTTAACTACAACAGTTAATGTAACCTTCAAAACTCATAACTGATCCTGTATATAGAAGACTAGCGGCCGCCCGCGACTCCGTCCGCGTGGATTTTAATTTCCAATAGCCTAAAGCCAAATGGACTATCCAACACAAAAATATTTTTTAAATCGGTCCAGTAGTTCCTGAGATTAGAGCGTTCAAACAAACAAACAAACTCTTCTGCTTTATATATTAGTATAGATTAGTATAGATGAATATTTCATTTATTTTTCAGGTGCTGTTACCCAGAGAATTTGTACAAAAACATTTGGAAGATATACCTATAGCTCGCTCTTCAAGTGACGGTAAGTACAATAAAAGGTTTTTGAAAAGGTTTCAAAGACAAATAATCAATTTCATACATTTTAATATTTAGATATGCCCACTTCGAACCGCTCTGACACAGGACCTGTAAAGAGAAGCGACGGTCTTCACCTCTCATAGTACGAGTAAGGCGCAGTGGTTAGCGCACTCGGCCTGCGGTTGCTAAAGTTAAGCAACGTTCGCAGATGCCAGTCATCGGATGGGTGACCGAAAAAATTCATCTCGAGCTCCTCCGTGCTTCGGAAGGCACGTTAAGCCGTTGGTCCTGCACCTGATCTCTACGGTCGTGACAGATTGCTGTCCCACTGAATTATGAGAGTGAGGGAATAGGGAGTGCACCTGTGCTTGCGCACTCACTTGTGCACTATAATATACCCTGCGTACCTGGCTGATCGTAAGATCGGCCGCCATGGCCGAATACGGCCGGAGGGTATTATTATAATCTTTGTTTCCAACGTACGTCACTTCAATCAAAATAATGCCACAGTTTTCTTATATCTGGTCATATCTAAGGATTTAATATAAATCAATGATTAATTTAGCTTTTTATTTCGATGACATACACTTCGATGTTATAAATAGTGGTTTAAGCACCGGGTCATGTTGACGTCCTGGGTTCGATTCCGGGGCAAAAGTCGGGGATGTTTTTTCTCGAACTCATTAAGTGTTTGGGTTTGGACAGGATCATAGTCGCAGCGTACCCCGGGCTCCGAGGCAATGGCCGAGGATGCAACCGGGAGAGGCGCTAAGATAATAATGATATCATTAAAGGTTTGTGCTCACCATTCCGCATTTGACAAGAGTGGTGATTAATCCAAAAACAGTTGTTGAAACAATAATATGATGTCACATGATATTTGACGACCCGCTTGGTGTAATGGTCAAGATGTTGCCTGTTACGCAAGAGGTCGCGGGTTCGATCCCCGCACAGGACAAACATTTGTGTGCATGAACATGTCTGTTTGTCCTGGTCTGGGTGTTATATGTATCTATTTAAGTATATTTGTAATACCACTGTTGATTCTGATGTCTGTAACACAAGTGCTTAAGCTACTTAACACGGGGTCAGATCAATGTATGTGATGTTGTGAAATATTTATTTATTTATTATTTATTTATTTATGATGGAGGCCTTTGCCCTGCAGTGGGACATTAATATGCTGATAATATGTTTAAACTCTTCTTTACAGCTTCCAAGTCAACCATTGATGTGAATAAGCCTTTATCGTCACGGAGTCGTAGGTTAGAAGAAGAAAATGATGATGATGATGATGATGATGTTGTAATCATCAACCCGACGAACATAGAGATAGTTGAAGTAGATGACGACGATGATGATTATAACGTAACGAAAGATGATAATAAAGATAAAATTAATAATGATGATATAACGACGATTGGTGATGATAAAATTACTATTGATAATGCTAATGTTACTAATGATGATGATAAGGTAACAAATGATGTTGATCTTGTTGGGAATAATGATGATGATCAAGTTACGAATGATAATGGTCAAGTTAAGAATGATGATGAACTACTTAATAATGATAATGATCAAGTAACTAATGATGATAAAGTTGAAAATTTTGATATAGTTATAAATGACGATGATCAACTTACAATTGGTGCTGATGAAGTTATAATAGATGGTAATGATGAAAACGAAAGTATAAATGATAATGATTATGATGTCCAAGAGAGTAATGATGGATTGATAGAAAAAACTGTTGATATATCTGCAACAGTGAAAAAAGAAGTTATGTCGGAAGATGAATTGAATGATTTCATAGAAATTAATCTGCCTAATATCAAAACAGAAAAAGATGGTAAAGTATAAATTGTATTTATACATTATTTTAACAATAGAGCAGTGGTTTAAGTTACGGGTCATGATCTCGAGGTTCTGAGTTCGACTCTCGGTTCGGGAATAAAAGACGTCTTTTCGAACACAGCCGAGACTGTGATCACCAATCCGCATTTGGCAAGCGTGGTGATTAAGCCGAAATCCATCTTTGTCACGAAAACATGATTTCAAATGATTGAGGCTTTTGCCCTGCAGTGGGACATTAATAGGCTGATGCTTTTACTTCAGTTTATTTATTTTTTATTTATTGTTAAAGTTTAGCAACTTTCGAAGTGGCCGGTCATCGGATGGGTGACCGAAATTTTTTATCTCGAGCTTCTCTGTGCTTCGGAAGGCACCTTAAGCCGTTGGTCCTGCGCCTGATCTCTCTACGGTCGTGTCAGACTGCTGTCCCACCGAACTAAGAGAGTGAGGGAATAGGGAGTGCACCTGTGCTTGCGCACTCACTTGTGCACTATAATATATCCTGCGTACCTGGCTGATCGTAAGATCGGCCGCCATGGCCGAAATACAGACGGTTTTATTTTCATTGATTTTTTTGCATTTTCTCTTCACAGATTCCGACGATGAGTATGAAAACATACTATCAAAAGTATTACATACCGAAAAAACTAAAACACTAGATTTCAAACGCAAAATCAATGTTGCAACAGTCAGTTCGATACCTGAAACTATTATTAATAAAACAATAAACAAAACATATTCAAAATTACCTGAAAATGCAAATATAACAATTAAAAACGAAGATAAACATCCTTGTACGGTTACCAATGAAAAATCTATTGTTAAACTTGAAATAGAAATACCTACCTCACATAGAAATGTTAATAAACAACCAAGTCAAGCTATATACAACTGCTCAAAATGTAATTTCAAAGGTGCTCACCAAAGAATGAAAATACATTATGAGACGAAACATAAGAAAGTGGAAAGTGAATCGAAATGTAATAATTTTCATTGTTCGAAATGTCAGTTGACGTTTAAAAGGATGAAGCAATATTGTTTACATCTGAAAGTACATGGGTATGCTCCGTTGAGTTGTCCTGAATGCGTGGCGGCATTTCCTACGTATAGTGCGTTGGAAAGTCATATTAAAGTGAGTATTATATAAGGTGTAACAAAATATACTGCAAATATTTTAAGGGCGAATCGTTTAGTGGAAATGTAATAAATTTTGACTTGTAAAATTTTTATGTGAATACGCTAGTTTTCGAGAAAATCAACAAAATCAATTGAGGGAATAATGGGGAAAAGTACAATTTTTGTCATTTGCAAGACAGTTGGTCGTGTCTTATCATCATATCAGTGTTATACAATTACTACACTTGTCCTGCCCCAAAAGCATAGTAGGTGGAGAGGGGGTGAAGCTTTCAGGACGAAAAAAGCAAATTGGCCAATGCAGAAAATGCAAAATTTGGTAGGGCATTAAATTTGACTTTTTAATATTTGACATTGATTACATTGCCACTAAAGAATTCGCCCTTAAAATATTTGCAGTATGTTTGGTAACACCCTATATTTTAATATATAAAGGCACCGTGAAAAAACTATAGAAGGCGCTAAAATCCCTATTTTTTTTCTGTGGTTTGACAGTAAAATTTGACATTTAGCGTAAAAGTTTCGAATATGAGTCTCTAGATGGCAGAATAAGGCACCGTGTTTTTCCGTGGTTTGTCAGTAGAATTACCGACATTGAGAGTAAAAGTTTTGAATATGAGTCGCGAGATGGCAGAGTCATCGCTACGCACGGTGCCTATAGTGATGTGCCGGATCGCTAAAAATGTAGGTCTACGGATACGGATATCCGTATCATCACTACTTCAGATGTATGTAAATAGTGTTTCTTTTTTATTCCAGTTAAGAATGGGGACGATGTTTGTAAGACAACAGTACTACGTCAAAAATAAACCCGGATGTGGGTCCTTGGTCATAAAACATGTCTGCCGGAAATGCATGAAGGTATGTTATACTAGTTTTTACCACCGGCTTTGCCCGTGTTATTATTACATATTATTATTTTTTACTAGCGGCCGCCCGCGACTCCGTCCGCGTGGATTTCGATTTCCAATATCCTATGTGTTATTCTGATGTATAAGCTATATTGTGGTAAAGTTTCATTCAAATCCATTCAGTAGTTTTTACGTGAAAGAGTTACAAACATCCATACATCCATATTTATCTACAAACTTTCGCCTTTATAATAGTAGTAGTATAGGCTTGCATTTGACCTCGATCACACCTGATGGAAAGTGTAGATGAGGCCTAAGATGGAGCACGCTTGCCTCGTAGATACCTGTTCTATTAAGATTCTTGTTTTATCCCATAAGAGCATTTCATCGGGATGAAAAGTATCCTATCAGCCCATAAGTCAGCCCATACCCTGCATGTATACCAAATTTCATCAACAAACGTTCAGTAATTTCAGCGTGATTGATGGATAAACATGCAAAGAAACGAACTTTTACATTTATTAACAAACTATAGCGTCCGCCCGCGACTCCGTCCGCGTGGATTTTCCAATATCCTATGTGTTATTCTGATGTATAAGCTATATTGTGGTAAAGTTTTATTCAAATCCATTCAGTAGTTTTTACGTGAAAGAGTAACAAACATCCATACATCCATACATCCACACATACAAACTTTCGCCTTTATAATAGTAGTTACTTAGTAGGTAGTAGGTAGTTAGTTTATAATAGTTACTACTATTATAAAGGCGAGTTACTATTTAAGTACATAATTATTTGTATATTAAATATGTATTTGACGACCCGCTTGGTGTAATGGTCAAGATGTTGCCTATTACGCAAGAGGTCGCGGGTTCGATCCCCGCACAGGACAAACATTTGTGTGCATGAACATGTCTGTTTGTCCTGGTCTGGGTGTTATATGTATCTATTTAATTATATTTGTAATACCACTGTTGATTCTGATGTCTGTAACACAAGTGCTTAAGCTACTTAACACGGAGTCAGATCAATGTATGTGATATTGTGAAATATTTATTTATTTAAGTATATTTGTATATTTAATATTTATTTAAGTATGTCTATCCGTTCCCTACCATCCATAGTACAAGCTTCGAGCTTAGTTTAGAGCTAGGCAATTAGTGTGTTTGTCCAAGGAATCTATTTATTTATTAATTTTATTTGCATGTTTTACCCGCTTGGTGTAGTGGTCAAGAAGCGGACTACTAGACCAAGATGTCAAGGGTTCGATTCCCGCACTGGACTAACATTTGTGTACATGAATATGTCTGTTTGTCCTGATCTGAGTCAACTACTATTGATTCTGATGTCTGTAACACAAGTGCTTAAGCTTTGATACGGAGTTAGAATAATGTATGTGATTTTTTTTTATGTCAGAGGCGGCAAACGAGCTAGCGGGTCGCCTGATGGTAAGCAATCACCGCCGCCCATGGACATCCGCGACACCAGAGGTATCGTTGATGTGTTGCCGGCCTTAACCCCATACCCTCCCCAACTGAGCTCTGGCAACCTTACTCACCAGCAGAAACAGCACAACAGTTACGAAGTGCTACTTCACTGCGGTCTTCTGTAAGGTGGAGGTACTTCCCCAGACAAGCGGCTCAATCGAGTGGAATTTCCACAAAAATCTACCTCTCTTAAAAAAAAATGTTGTGAAATATTTATTTATTTGCAGGAAATCAAAGCGAAAGAAAAATTCACGCATTGGGAATCACATTTAGATGTTCAGGACCACGTGATAACTAGTCCAATTGAGGTTAAAATAGAACCAGAGGATAACACTGAAGAAATTCAAATAGAGGGGATTAGTTTGGGCAACTGTAGTAACCAGGGGATTAATGATCAGGGGAATAATAGTGGACTGGGCATTGATATTGTTAAAGAAATAATGGACAGAAGTGATGGAAGTGGCCCTTCTAACCAGATGGATGAAGATGATAATTTTTATGTGAAAATGGCGAATAAGCCGTTAGATGAGGAAACATTGGAGAAAGTTACTGGTGAGTAATTTTATATATAATTATTTTTTATGTTAGTAAATAATAATAAATTACATAGATTTAAATCGTTATGTTATCGTTCAGAGCGATGGTGGTACAGACCGTGCCTAACATACGTGAGGTCCGCGGTTCGAATCCGGGCCCACATCTTTGGATTTTCAGAATCTATGTGTGGACATGCTCGGCGGTGAGGGAACACAGCGTGAGGAAACCTGGACATTCAGATAGTTTCTGACTTTAGTTCATTTAGATCTGAATGTGTAACCATGATCCAATCTGTCTTAGGAAGAAGAAGAAGATAGATTGAAATAGTTACATGCCCTCGCCATATTTTGAACTGCTGTGAAATTGGCCTTCCCTTCCGGCCGTTTTTCGGCCATGGCGGCCGATCTAACGATCAGCAAGGTACGCCTGCTGATCGGTGATCCTGAGTAAGGTGATCCTGGCTGATCGTAAGATCGGCCAGGATCGATCGTAAGAGTATTATTTATTATTATGTGGACTGTGATAGGCTGATGATGATGATGATGATGATGATGATGATGATGATGATGATGATGATGATGATGATGATCAACAATCAAATGACGGGCCCGTTGGTCTAGTGGTCAGAGACCCTGGCTACAAAACCAAGGGTCGCGGGTTCGAATCCCGCTATGGGCAAATGTTTGTGTGATGAACATCGGCATTTGTACTCGAGTCATGGATGTTTATAAACGTATTTAAGTATGTCTATCCGTTCCCTAGCTTCCATAGTACAAGCTTCGAGCTTAGTTTGGGGCTAGGCAATTGGTGTGTCTGTCCAAGGCATTTATTATATTTATTTAACTTTTTGTTGTTCGCAGCCGCGTTGTTGACCAACAGAAGGGAAGCGGATAAAGAGTGTGTTGTGTGCGAAAGAGTTTTTGATCGACGCAACGATACCAAGAGACACATCATTGAACATATGCTGAGTGACGCGTATTTAAACAAGTAAGTACAATTGGGTATTTGACTGCATACGAAATAAATTATGACATTCTAAGATTAAAGACGAAATCAAAAATTAGGCACAATTTTTTATCTCACAGTTACTATTGAGCTTTTAACAAATTATTACGGCTTATTGAAGTTAAAAGAGTATTAATTTGACACTACAGCATCGTGACGTCACGATTCAATATTTCATACATTTTTTCCTACAAGGTTACGTTTTTGACATTTAAAAAAAGTAGGTGATTTGACTTGCAGTCAAATACCGTATAGTTCGACGAGCCGTTTGGTGTAATGGTCGAGAAGTCGGCTACTACACCAAAAGTCGCGGGTTTGATCCCCGCACGGTACAAACATTTGTGTGCATGAACGAACATGTCTGTTTGTTTTTAAAATTATAAACAAAGTAAAATTCATCCGATCTCAGTTGGCTCAGGCGGGATTCGAACCCAGCGCCTCTTGCAATCCGGGCAAGCGCTCTGACCACTAAGCTACCGAGACCGTTAGTAGACCTGGGGGGCGATTCACTAAGCGCAAATGTCATAATCTCACGGTTGTATCATCGTTGACAGTAGAAATTTAGTACTAATTTTGTACTGTCGCCGTTGATACAACCGTGAGATTATGACATGTGCGCTTAGTGAATTCGACCTCTGACAAATTTCTCCTTGTTATTTGCTTAACGCTAAAACTGCGTTATCTCTTCAATGTTATACATAGTAGTAGTAGGTACCTATTTGTACATTTGCAGGTGTTTTCTTACGATGGGTTCGATTTACGCCTGAGCCACGAGATGGCAGAATAAGACACCGTGTTTTTCCGTGGTTTGACAGTAGAATTACTAAATAGTAGACATTGAGAGTAAAAGTTTTGAATATCATCGCTACGCACGGTGCCCATAATGCGATGCCACCATCTTATAACTTCAACCATTAATTACCACACCAGGTTCGAAAACGGCGGCCTCAAATGCCAGATATGCCAGGATACGTTCCAGAAGTCGGATGCGTACAAGCTTCACATGAGGACCCATGGAGGTCTACCTGTCTACCAATGCGTACTCTGTGGGAAGACCTTTAGTGACAGCAGTAACTTTACCAAGCATAAGAAGGTGCATGCGAGTGATGCTCCAGCATGTCGCGTCTGCGGGAGGAAGTTCCTCGCACCGCAGGCTCTGGAGAGACACATGCAGGTATCTATAATAATATAGCTGCAGGTTCGGTGTATCAGTGCGTCCTCTGCAGTAGGAGAAAGAAAAACAAGTGAATATCAAGAAAAACAAGTGAGTATCAAGAAAAACAAGTGAATACCAAGGAAAACAAGTGAATGTCGAGGAAACAACTGAATGTCGAGAAAACAACTAAACTAAATTATCTGGGGATCCCATGAGAGCGGCGACATGGAAGCGTAGTGTAAATGTGATAAATTATATCACAGCATCCACTGAAATCAGTGGTGGATCTCAAGAAACTCCCAGAACTATATTCGATCCACTGGTGGAGCATATTAGAAGATCCAAGTATCAGAGGATCCACAGAGACCGTTGGTGGATCATAGTGAACTCCGGCGTGCTATTCAATCCACTGGTGGATCGAAATAGTGGATCCTATGGGGTTGAGGGACAAGAAGGTGCATGCGAGCGACGCTCCCGCTTGTCGAGTCTGCGGGAGGAAGTTCCTGGCACCGCAGGCTCTGGAGAGACACATGCAGGTATCTTCTATCTTCTTCTTCTCATCATCATCATCATCATCCTAGCGTTTGTCCCGGTCGCATCCTCGGCTATTGCCTCGGAGTCCAGGGTCCGCTTTCCTGCTGCACCTACTCCACTTCGCACGGTCTTGAGCATCCAGGGTGGAAAGACCATTGGCACGCATGTCATCTTCAACGACGCCAAGCCAGCACTTCTTGGGCCTGCCCCTTCTTCCGGGACCCGGCGGTGGTGGCATGGTGAGACATTTGTTTCCCACGTAGCTGGCCGGTTTCCGTAAAACATGGCCGTACCAACGTAGGCGACACTTCAGTTTATCTGCAATATCGCGGACACGAAGGCTACCCCGAATGCGTGAGTTGTTAATGCGGTCTTTCGGCGTCACTCCACACATCCAGCGCAGCATCTTCATCTCCGTGACACGCAGCATCTGCTTGTGTCGACTCAAGCACCGAGGTTGGCGGTCTACCAGGGCGTCCTCTGCGGGAAGACATTCAGTGACAGCAGTAATTTCACCAAGCACAAGAAGGTGCATGCGAGCGATGCTCCCGCTTGCCGCGTCTGCGGAAGGAAGTTCCTCGCACCGCAGGCTCTGGAGAGGCATATGCAGGTATCTATAACTGCACTCCCTACTCCTTCACTCTCATAATTCCGTGGGACAGCAATCTGACACGACCGTAGAGAGATCAGGCGCAGGACCAACGGCTTAACGTGCCTTCCGAAGCACGGAGGAGCTCGAGATGAAATTTTTCGGTCACCCATCCGATGACTGGCATCTGCGAACGTTGCTTAACTTTAGCTACCGCAGGCCGAGTGCGCTAACCACTGCGCCATCGAGCTCCTCAAATGCGCAGGTATCTATACTAATATAGCTGCAGGTGCGGTCTACCAGTGCGTACTCTGTGGGAAGACCTTCAGTGACAGCAGTAATTTTACCAAGCACAAGAAGGTGCATGCGAGCGACGCTCCCGCTTGTCGGGTCTGCGGGAGGAAGTTCCTCGCACCACAGGCTCTGGAGAGGCACATGCAGGTATCTATACTAATATAGCTGAAAGTGCGGTGTATCAGTGCGTCCTTTGCAGTAGGAGAAAGAAAAACAAGTGAATATCAAGAAAAACAAGTGAGTATCAAGAAAAACAAGTGAATACCAAGGAAAACAAGTGAATGTCGAGGAAACAACTGAATGTCGAGAAAACAACTACACTAAATTATCTGGGGATCCCATGAGAGCGGCGACATGGAAGCGTAGTGTAAATGTGATAAATTATATCACAGTATCCACTGAAATCAGTGGTGGATCTCAAGAAACTCCCAGAACTATATTCGATCCACTGGTGGAGCATATTAGAAGATCCAAGTATCAGAGGATCCACAGAGACCGTTGGTGGATCATTTTTTTTTTTTTTTTTTTTTCCGCTGAGGAAAACGCTTGATGCGCCGTCACCCTGACGGGGGTCAGGGCGGTGTGTGGGACTCCCGGCGTCCTGAGAAGGACGCTGCTCCACCCCGAGTGAGGGTGGGGTATACCCACTAAAAACCTCCGCGATACTCCCTCTCTGCCATAGGTAGTGCCGTGGGACTCCGAGATTCATGAACAGCCACGGCACTACCAGCAACTGCCCGCCTTATACTATGACGGGCTCATCTTCACCCTCTCTGATGGAGGGCGCGGAAATAGCCGGGAGTATCTGGCTATTTCCGTCCGGCGGGGATGGTGGCCTGTGCAATGCAGGTGGCGGTGCCCCCGCACCTGCCACCTGCTGGTCACCACCTGAGGGGGGGAAGAGCGAACGGTCGTAGAGGCGTCGCCTTCGCCCCCTTCTTCTTCTGCGGATCGCAGGGGCGAGTGGGTCGTCCTCTCGCTCCCGTTCAGCCGCCTCCTTCTGGGTCATTACTCTTTCACAGAAAGAGGCGGCTGCCTCCCAGGATGTCCTACTTCTCAGCATGGCGGTGACCAACGCCGGGGGCGAGAGGTCCGGACCAACGACCGCACGGAGGGCACGGCGCTCACCTTCCCAGACAGGACAGTCCAAGAGAGTGTGTAGCGCCGTGTCCTCCCCTGCGCCGCAATGATGGCACGACGGTGATTCCTCGCGTCCGATGCGATGCAGGTACGAGCCGAAGCAACCATGCCCAGTCAGTACCTGCACCAAACGGTACGTGAGGAAGCCGTGCGGTCTCTCCAGCCACAGGTCCAGCACGGGCTCTATGGCATCCAGTGTATACCGACCATATTGCGCGCTGGCCAGTTCCTCCTTCCAACGGAGGAACATGAACTCGCGCGCCTCTCGTCTCGCGGCACTGCGCTCCTCTGGTGCTGGACGCTCACCACGCGCCCGTTGGTCAGCCGTCCAGTGATAGACGGCGGCCAAAACTATTGCCTCGTGCTCCCAAGGTGGGGTACCCGCTAGAGCGCACGCTGCAGCAAAGCTTACCGTACGGTACGCCCTTCCAACTCGCTGGGCAATCGCTCTCTGTGGCCTGCGCAGGAGAGCAGCGTTCTCGCGCCGGTGGACAGAGTCTGCCCATATAGGTGCGCCGTAAAGCGCGATGCTTTTGAGCACCCCCGCGTACAGGCGACGACACGCCACGTCTGGACCACCTAAATTTGGTAGGAGCCACCCAAAAGAGTCAGCTGCCTTCATGAGCCGTTGGTGGATCATAGTGAACTCCGGCGTGCTATTCAATCCACTGGTGGATCGAAATAGTGGATCATATGGGATTGAGGGACAAGAAGATGCATGCGAGCGATGCTCCCGCTTGCCGGGTGTGTGGGAGGAAGTTCCTGGCACCCCAGGCTCTGGAGAGGCACATGCAGGTATCTTCTATCTTCTTCTCATCATCATCATCCTAGCGTTTGTCCCGGTCGCATCCTTGGCTGTTGCCTCGGAGTCCAGGTAGGCTAGCCAAGATGCCACTTTGACGAATTCGCCAGACGCTTTCGTAGCGACTTATATCTCCATCCCGCTCATATCAATAGTACGTGTACGGGAGGGCAATATAAATCGCGCGCGACGAAAACGTATGGCGAATTCGACAAAGTGGCATCTTGGCTAGGGCCACTACTATTATAAAGGCGAAAGTTTGTAAGTATGGATGTATGGATGTTTGTTACTCTTTCACGTAAAAACTTTACCACAATATAGCTTATACAGCAGAATAACACATAGGATATTTTGAAATCGAAATCCACGCGGACGGAGTCGCGGGCGGCCGCAAGTCTGTCATAAATGTAAATGCCTATATGACGATGATGCTAAAAAAAATATAAAGACTCAAATTCGTCTTTTTCATCAGATGCATGAGACGACCGGCCCGTTCCGTTGTGCGTACTGTCCCGTCGTGAAATACACTGAAGCTGGCCACCACCGCCATATGAAGACTGCCCATCAGAAGAAGGCCAAGTAAGTCATCATCATCATCATCATCATCATCATCATCATCATCATCCTAGCGCCTCTCCCGGTTGCATCCTCGGCAATAGCCTTGGAGCCCAGGGTACGCTGCGACTATGATCCTGAATTGGGTATTTGACTGCATACGAAATAAATTATGAAATTCTAAGATTAAAGACGAAATCAAAAATTAGGCACAATTTTTTATCTCACAGTTACTATTGAGCTTTTAACAAATTATTACAGCTAATTGAAGTTAAAAAAGTATTGATTTGACACTACAGCATCGTGACGTCACGATTCAATATTTCATACATTTTTTCCTGCAAGGTTACGTTTTTGACATTTAAAAAAGTAGGTGATTTGACGTGTCAGTCAAATACCGAATTGCCTTGGAGCTCAGGATACGCTGCGACTATGTTCCTGAATTGACTTGCCCGGTTATTACAATGGAGCGACTGTCATCTGACCTCCGTAACCACAAGGGAAACCAGACCATTTGGATCATAGTCGGGACCAACGGCTTAACGTGCCTTCCGAAGCACGGAATGATCATTCTTATCGGACAATCAGGTGATTCAAGCCTGCAATGTCCTAACCAAACTGGGAAAACCAACACAAAGTGAAAGTGTTCCCCGCGGGATTCGAACCCACGACCTCTGAGTTTGTAGTTTTTGAGCACAGCGCTCTGTTTTCCCTTATCCCTTCTCCATTCCGTCAATTCGCCATTCATAAATTACTTGACCATAGAGGCTTTATCCAATTAAAAAAATTAAGTAACTACACAATCTATCAATCAATCGACGGGCCCGTTGGTCTAGTGGTCAGAGACCCTGGCTACGAAACCGAGGGTCGCTGGTTCGAATCCCGCTAGGGGCAAATGTTTGTGTGATGAACATCGGCATTTGTACTCGAGTCATGGCTGTTTATAAAAGTATTTAAGTATGTCTATCCGTTCCCTAGCATCCATAGTACAAGCTTTGAGCTTAGATTGGGGCTAGGCAATTGGTGTGTTAGTCCAATGAATTAAAAAAAAATCTCTTTCATATAAATTAACTAGCTGCCCGCCCCGGCTTCGCCCGTGGTACTTACTTACATGTATTATACATACAAACCTTCCTTAAGGATCACTCTATCTATTAAAAAAACCGCGTCAAAATCCGTTGCGTAGTTTTAAAGATCTAAGCATACATACGGACATACAGCGAAAGCGACTTTGTTTTATACTATGTATTGATAAATGTTATAATCACAATTTCAGGTACAGATGTAAAATTTGCAAGAGAAGTTTCAACACTGTTAAGGAGAGATGGGACCATGAGTGGCTTGAGCATAGGGAGAGGAAAATGACGGCTGATTGTCCAGTATGCGGGCAGGCTTATAGAAAGCTGAACGACCTGAGGAGACATGCTAAGGTACCTACCTACATGTATTATTTACTAGCGGTCGCCTGCGACTCTGTCCGCGTGGATTTCGATTTCCAATATCTTATGTGTTATTCTGATGTATAAGCTATATTGTGGTAAAGTTTCATTCAAATCCATTTAATAGTTTTTACGTGAAAGAGTAACAAACATCCATACATCCATACTTACAAACTTTCGCCTTTATAATAGTAGTAGGATATGTATTATTTGACTTAGACCACAAGGTAAAGTATATTTATAATACCACTGTTCGATTTTGATGTCTGTAATAGTTTGACGTGCCCGTTGATGTAGTGGTGAGAACCGAGAGTCGCGGGTTCGAGTCCCACTAGAGGCAAATGTTTGTGTGATGAACATCGGCATTTGTACTCGAGTCATGGATGTTTATAAGTATAGGTAGTCTGTCTATCCGTTCCCTAGCTTCCATGGTACAAGCTTCGAGCTCAGTTTGGGGCTAGGCAATTGGTGTGTGTGGAATTAATTTATATTTTATTCATTTCCAGGAAGTTCATTGGATGGATTTTGAGGTGCTGAAGGGAATATTGTACAGAAATAAAACCGACAATCCTAAGTAAGTGTTAAAATATGTACTTTTGTAACGGAATGAGGGGTGACAAAACAAAGTTAATTTATTATGTTACTAATATTTCTTTCTTAAGGTTTATTTAAATTATATAAAACAAAAATCTTTAATAAGAAGCATGTCTCTCTATCCCATGTCATCTAGCCATGAAAACAGAAGTACCTACTCGGACTGAATATATTCCGCACTAGAACCGAATAATTCGGCCGAATTCGAATAATGGAAAAAGTGCCGAATATGCCGAATGCCGAATACCAACAGAATATTCGGCGCTCTAGTAATTATGATTCCCCTGCCGACCAAAGTATGTGATGTTTTGAAATAATAATTTATTATTTAATTTTTCTGTTTCAGTGAAATAAAATGCGAGCGATGTTCGAGTATTTTCTCAACGTACAAAGACCTGGGACAGCATATGGTAGATCAGCATGCCGTGGAAATAATTAGATGTGCCATTTGCTCAGCGAGATTTATAACTCAAGCGGCTTTGGATAAACATAATTTGTATAAACATAATGTTGTAATGTAATGCGATGAGCATGGGAAAAGAATTGGATTTTTTGTACAAAATGTATGAGTTTTTTGACTATTATTAGTAGGTTTGTTTTAGAAAAGTCAGAAATCGCCGAATACCGAAAAAAAATGGGATCCGAAGATTAGCAGAACAAAATATATATATATTTTTGACATTTTTAGTACTGAAACCTTATATAGTCCAATAGAGTATTTTGATCCAGAAAGAAAATAGGAACGATTGGCATGAAAAAAATAATTTGCGATTTGCTTATAAAAATGTTCTTATGTATGGGAAAAGTTTTTTTGCAATTTTTGACATTTCCTTTCTGAACCTTAAATGGTCCCATAGTCTTGATCCATCCTTGAAACAGAATTGATTAGCATGAAGAATTTATGGCATTTTTAGTACAATATGCATGGGATAAGTTTTTTTTGCGATTTCTGACATTTCTAGTTCTTAATACTTAAATTTTCCCATAGTCTTTATATCCTTTTTCTGACATTTCTAGTTCTTAATACTTAAATTTTCCCATAGTCTTTATATCCTTTCATGAAATAGGTTCGATTGGCAACAATTTTATTTTGCATTTTTGTACAAAATGTATGTTTACCTGTGACGGCATATTATAAATAGTCTTGTAAGCAGCTTGTTACAAATCGAATGTAAGTTATACATTGTCAATGAATTAAATTTTGTAACGTGTTGACATTGAATGAATATATTTTTTCCTCAAAACGTTTTTTGTATTGTGTTGTAAAGAAACTACAAAAATAGGTTGAAAAAGGCTTTATTATCATCAACGTATATTTTTTTCCCGTGTAGATTTTTTATTAGAAATTTAGTCCAGGAATTTTAGATTTTATCTGCGGAATAATTCCTAGTGAGCTGAATTTTTGTATACACCTTCATTATAATATTGTAATGATGATGTGAAAAATCGACATTGATATCGTGCCGGCTAAAAAAGTTATAGGGGTCCAAACGTCACGAAAATCAGTTTTTCGCAAATATATCGCGATCTATTGCTCAGAGGTCAATAATGGTTTCATAAAAGTTGTTCGTCGTAAAATTTTCTACAAAAAAGGTATCTTGCATTTTTCTGTAGAATTAACCGTTTTTGAAATAGAGACTAAAATGCACTCACATATAGTATTGTATACCGTACGGCGCATACCAAGGCATAAACCCTATTGTTTGTTTTTTTCCCTTTTTTGTTTCTGTGTTTTTTGTTAGTATGATGTTCTACATATAGAAATATAAAGGACTTGAAATACTAGTACAGTCAGGAAAATAGGAATATCAACTGTAAAAAACTAAGTGGCAATTTTTTTTGTCACTTTATAACTCAAGAACGGGCTCACCGATCCAAACCAAATTTTCAGGGTTTGTACAGACTATTTAGTATATGTTTAATGTGCAGTTTGAACAAAATCGGTCGCTTCACTTTATACGTAGCGAAGCACATACCGGGCCGCTAGTAATGATATAGATATGCAATGTGAATTTTAGCAATTTTGATCCACGATCTGCGAAAAAAATCCTAGTGGGCTGAATTTTTGTATATGCCTTTATTATGATATTGTGATAAAAATGTGAAAAATCGACATTGATATCGTGCCGGCTAAAAAAGTTATAGGGGTTCAAACGTCACTGGACATAGCAACTATATCATTACTAGCGGCTCGGTTCGTGCTTCGCTACGTATAAAGTGAAGCGACCGATTTTGTTCAAACTGCACATTAAACATATACTAAATAGTCTGTACAAACCCTGAAAATTTGGTTTGGATCGGTGAGCCCGTTCTTGAGTTATAAAGTGACAAAAAAAATTGCCACTTAGTTTTTTACAGTTGATATTCCTATTTTCCTGACTGTACTAGTATTTCAAGTCCTTTATATTTCTATATGTAGAACATCATACTAACAAAAAACACAGAAACAAAAAAGGGAAAAAAACAAACAATAGGGTTTATGCCTTGGTATGCGCCGAACGGTATACAATACCATATGTGAGTGCATTTTTGCCTCTATTTCAAAAACGGTTAATTCTACAGAAAAATGCAAGATACTTTTTTTGTAGACAATTTTGCGACGAACAACTTTTATGAAAGCATTATTGACCTCTGAGCAATAGATCGCGAGATATTTGCGAAAAACTAATTTCCGTGACGTTTGGACCCCTATAACTTTTTAAGCCGGCACGATATCAATGTCGATTTTTCACATCATCATTACAATATCATAATGAAGGTGTATACAAAAATTCAGCTCACTAGGAATTATTCCGCAGATCGTGGTTCAAAATTGCTAAAATTACTGGACTAATTACAGCTTTCTATGGAAACCTCCTTCTTGAGTCGTATTCCTTATTTCAAATATTGGAGTGGTTGGCCCTTGCCCTCTCCATTTTCTAACTTCCAATCTTTTCTATAACACCTCGATGGTCTAGTGGTTAAAGTACCGGGTCGTAGTCTCAAGGTCCTGGGTTCGATTCCCAGGTCGAGAAAAAAGTATTGATTTTTCTGAACACGGGGTTTGTGATCGTCATAGGCATTTGGCAAGCGTGGTGATTAAGCCAAAACCCATCTTTGTAACGAAAACATGATTTCAAATGATGGAGGCCTTTGCCCTGCAGTGGGACATTAATAGGCTGATACAATCTCTTCTTAGCCGAAATTCAGCTAGTTATTTATCCACTGTTCATTCTGCAATCTGTATTCCCTTGAGTGTAGAGCGTAGACAATTCTTCTTCCAATTTATCTTTCCCACAAACTTCTCTCAAATGACGGTTTAGTTTGCTGTTCCCCTGAAAATAATCATAAAAATACAGTTTATTTTTAAAGTTTTTTGGCGTTCTTATAGAGGTTTGAAATTCGGCCGCCCATGGGCGTCCTCGACATAAAAGTAAAGTAATTCGACCATCCATGGGGCGGCGAAGGCACTGAATGCGTTAAGACGCCATCCGGCGTCAAACGCTAGACGCTTCACGGCGTGAATTGGTAAGTATATGTTTATATGTTTTAGGTCATACGGACGCAAACGAACAAAAGGGTCACCTGAGGTGCAATTCACTAAGCGCTAATGTCATAATCTCTCGGCTGTGTAATCGGTGACAGTATTAAATTAGTACTAAATTGCTAGTTATTATTATTATGACATTTGGCTTAGTGAATCGCACCTCCGGTGGTAAGTGATCACCTCTGCTCATGGGCATCAACAACCGCAAAAGGGTCGAAGATGCGTTGCCTGCCTTTAAGACCCCATACCCTCCACAACTGAGCTCTGGCGACCTTACACACCAGCAGAAACAGAACATCAGTTAAGAAGTGCTATTTCAATGTTCTCTTCTGTAGTAGGTGCATTGAGGTATTACTACTACGTATAGAGTGGACATCGCGAACAAAAGTCATGCGTCAACTTGAAGGGAAGGGGGCGGGCGGACATTTTTATCTATGAAATGACACGCCACTATCTTTATTTTTCGTCCTATAATGATTGTACATGTTTTTAAAAATAAAACGGCATTTTTTGATTTAAAAAATGGCAGAAAAAAGAAAAATAGACGGCAACTTTGTGGTCCATGGACCACAATGCAGGTAAGAAAATATTTCTTCGAGATGTCCACTCTATAGGGACCGTGCGTAGCGATAGCATAGTCATCTCGTGACTCATATTCAAAACTTTTACTCTCAATGTCGGTAATTCTACTGTCGAACCACGGAAAATCACGGTGCCTTATTCTGCCATCTAGTGACTCATATTCGAAACTTTTACGCTAAATGTCAAATTTTACTGTCAAACCACAGAAAATAAATCGGTATTTTAGCGCCCTCTATAGTTTCTGCACGGTGCCTATAATACCTCAATGACGAGGTGTAAAATAAAAAAATACCTTAAAACTCCCTCCACAAAGATGACATAACGCCACAACAGACTTCACAGCAGGCCGGTGCGAATGCATGTGTCTCGTGAGAGACTTCCGTGTCCCGTACCGCTTGGGACAGGCGGGACACGAGTACGGAGTCTCGTTGCTGTGCAGAGACGCGGTGTGGGACGCGAGAGAGCGTTGGGACGCGAATGTTACACCGCATATGGGACAGGGGAAACTGCACAGAAAGAAATAGAATTTCGTAAAATTCTTTGTTCGTGTGTGTGTGTGTGTGTGTGTGTGTGCGTGTGTGTGTGTGTATGTGTGTGTATGAGAACGCGCGTGTGTGTAAGCTAATGACACTCTTATTTTAGTGTCAATTTAGAATCGTTTTAATAAAGCGACTGTGGCTCTTTTTGTGTGTGTGTGTGTGTGTGTGTGTGTGTGTGTGTGTGTGTGTGTGCGTGCGTGCGCGTGTGACAGACTTCACAGCAGGCCGATGAGAATGCATGTGTTGTAGTATAGGAGAACTTTAAATACGTACAGATAGAAACCACATAAGTGTTAAAGATTGGCCATAATTAAAATAAAATAATTAGATTTTTTTTTGTTTGTTAAATGTTGGAAATATCCTGTAACTACAAATTTTATAATGCCTTTCGTTAATAATTGTTCATTGCAGATGTGTTATTTTTGATTGTGTGATATTTCAGCTGCAATTGTTTGATAGTCGTCACAATTAACGAACATACTATTATAATATTTTAAAATGTAATGGATTAAATATGTAGGTTCAGTTTGGCATCAAAAAGGTTAACAGTTAGGTACAGATTAGTTTAACAAACAACAAGGTATCTAGTAACAGTGCAAGCGAAGCATTCCCGCAGCGTAATGTAAGAAGACGCTCATAGGTACCATATTAGGAACGCGTTAGCAACTCAACGCGTGATCCAAGTCGTCTAAGTTGCAGTTTAGCAAGAATCAAGACCACCCAATGCTAAAACTTGCATACACGTGTCATGTAGAATCGACCACCTAGGTACTTAGATGCAACTTGTAATTTTATTAGAACAACTTTTTTTTTTCGACTAGATACAATTAATTCGAGTGATAATTGCAATATAAACATATTATACTCTAATAAGAAAATATCGCTATGATAAAAAAAAAAGTTTGTAATAATTTCCTATTAGTTTCCGGATTTAAATCATTTACTATTTTTGTTTGGAAGAATTAGTTGTTTTTACATTTTATAACATTAGTACTCAATAAATTTATTAATTCTGCTTAAATATATTTCTTCAGGAGACCTAAAAAGAAAAACAAACAGAAAATAAAGAATCATGCATTTAGTTAAAATATTGTTATTTTGTTTTTGTGAAGACTTTGCTATACACACAAGTATTTTGTTACTAGATATATTAGATGTTTACCACAATTTGCATTTCAATTAATTTTATATTAGGCACAGTCGCGAGCAAATAAATACTACTTATTTAAAATATAATATTAAGAAATTATAAATATCGACAATGTAAAAATATATGTACTTATTTAGCCTACAACTATTCAAAATTTGATAATAACACTTCTTGGGTTGGTTTCGTATGAATTGGTTTTGCGTATTTTACTTAAGTACTTTTATCATTATTTTAAGTAAAGCCGATACTTTTACTCGCGTAAATATTAAAAGTTGATTAGAATTATAAAAGAAAAAATGTTACTATGTGTTCCAATCCTTATTAATTATTAAATAAAAATTGAAGAATATTTGTAAATTCTATTGTATTTTTAAAATTTTGTTTTTCTTTTGATGCTTAAATAATTGTGTAATTTTATTGTAACGAATCAGGAACAAGGATAATTTTATTTTTCAATAATATTTTTATTAGAAAAGTTATGAAGACTGCATAAGTAATATCATAACGAGAAGAAGTTGAGTTTTAGAGATGTATTAAAATCTTTTAAGCTACTTAAAGTAAGTTTATTAGTTACATTTTCTAAGACTAATTCACTGGATATGTCTCCCACGGATTGACGAAATAAAATATGATCATACGAGATATGACATATTAATAATATAATGTGTAAGGATTAGGGTTGTGCTATAAAAAAAAAATTGATGGTTACATGACTACTTTTAGTGTTATGTCGGAATGTAATGGAAAGTTTTTTTTTTGTAATTGATATATGTTAAAGAAGATAGGGATGCCTCGATATTTAAAAAGTTCTTTTGACAGTTGGACTGATCACCCAATAGTTCGTGGATATTTTAAAGATCGAGTGCATAATTAAAATGGAATAGGGAATTTAGTAGGAATTAGAATGTATTGGTATAAGTAAAATGCCTAAGTGCATCAAGTAGTTCAATACGAGCTATTAGCTACGTATAAAAAAAATGCTAAAAAGCATTTCTGACGAAATACGCAAGGGGCATCCTTCATTCGATCATGGTGTAAACGAGATTTCTCTGTGAGAATAGTTGGAGGTCATGTTGCCTTAAAACAACCCCTTGGTATATTAATAAATGGTACAAATAATATTAAATGGTACTAAATAAAGAGCATGCTCGGCGGGAACAATCCTACATTTAATAAAAATGTTTGGAGACATGTTTTAATAGTTAGTCTTAAAATAAGTCCCGCTAAATAAATATAATTAATATAAATAAATATTGTACCAAATAAAGTGCGCACATAATAAGTATTATAAATAAAATAAATAATAAAGTACCATAATTAATAAAATAAGAGTCGACTATAAATAAAAGTATAAATAATATTTTTTTTTATGAATGAAACCATGGTTTATACGTATACAATTAATAAAGGTACCTAATACTATGTAATGATAAGGAAACAATGTAAAGTGACTGGCCAGTCCACTAATAAAGAGTATGAGTAAAGTAAACATCAACATAAGAATGATCATAAGATTGATTTAAAAGGAACGACAGAATATTAATGGATAATCAAGTTATTTTTTTTTATGTGTGTTAAAAAAAAACGGAAAGGACTATGAAAGCTATTTGCAGTTAATTTAAGTGTAAATTTAAAAATGTTTTAAATCAATTTATTTGAATAAAGTGAAAATAATAATAAAATTAGAACATTTATATTGCAATCATATTTTTGGAATAATGTAATCTATCTAATAATTAAGAAACATCGTCAACAACCCATGTCCTAAATCTTATGTTACAAAATTTGCACTGATTTGTATTTATGTCACGATAGAATTAAGTTATTGTTTTAAAAAAAAATGTATTCTATTTTTTTTAAAAAAAAAAAAAAACGGGGGAGGTGTAGTGTATGTCACACCTCCCTATATATTAGCCTGCATGCTTATTAATTAGACAGTTATTACACGGACGTTGCGCTCTAAACATCTCTTTTATTCGCTCCCTAAGCCTGCACATTGCAGTGTCTCGTGAGAGACTTCCGTGTCCCGTACCGCTTGGGACAGGCGGGACACGAGTACGGAGTCTCGTTGCTGTGCAGAGAGGCGGTGTGGGACGCGAGAGAGCGTTGGGACGCGAACGTTACACCGCATATGGGACAGGAGAAACTGCACAGAAAGAAATGGAATTTTGTAAAATTCTTTGTTCCTATGTCTGTCTGTGTGTGTGTGTGTGTGTGTGTGTGTGTGTAAGCTAATGACACTCTTATTTTAGTGTCAATTTAGAATCGTTTTAATAAAGCGACTGTGGCTCTTTTTGTGCGTGTAAATGTGTGTCTCTGTGTGTGTGTGTGTGTGTGTGTGTGAGCGCACGTGCGTTTGTGTGCGTGTGCTTGTGCGTGTGTACTTAAAACTCCTTCCACAAAGATGACACGAGTACGGAGTCTCGTTGCTGTGCAGAGAGGCAGTGTGGGACGCGAGAGAGCGTTGGGACGCGAACGTTACACCGCATATGGGACACGAGACACTGCACAGAAAGAAATAGAATTTTGTAAATTTCCTTGTTCGTGTGTGTGTGCCTATGTCAATGTGTGTTTACTGAGTGTGTGCGTCTCTCTTTCTTTCTCTCTCTTAGTGCGCGCGTGAGTGTGTGTGTGTGTGTGCGTGTGCGTGAGTGTGTGCATGCATGCGTGTGTGTGTGTGTGTGTGCGCGCGCGCGTGAGTGTGTGTGCGTGTGCGTGGGTGTGTGTGTGTGCATGCATGCGTGTGTGTGTGTGTGTGTGTGCGCGCGCGCGTGAGTGTGTGTGTGTGTGCGTGTGCGTGAGTGTGTGCATGCATGCGTGTGTGTGTGTGTGTGTGCGCGCGCGCGTGAGTGTGTGTGTGTGTGCGTGTGCGTGAGTGTGTGCATGCATGCGTGTGTGTGTGTGTGTGTGTGCGCGCGTGTGAGTGTGTGTGTGTGCGTGCGTGTGTGCGTGTGTGTGTGTGTGTGTGTGTGCATGCATGCGTGTGTGTGTGTGTGTGTGTGTGTGCGTGCGTGTGTGCGTGTGAGTGTGTGTGTGTGTGTGCGCGCGCGTGAGTGTGTGTGTGTGTGCGCGCGTGTGTGTGTGTGCGCGTGAGTGTGTGTGTGTGTGTGTGTGTGTGTGTGTGTGTGTGTGTGTGTGTGTATGTGTGCGCGTGTGACAGGCTTCACAGCAGGCCTGTGCGAATGCATGTGTCTCGTGAGTGACTTCCGTGTCCCGTACCGCTTGGGACAGGCGGGACACGAGTACGGAGTCTCGTTGCTGTGCAGAGACGCGGTGTGGGACGCGAGAGAGCGCTGGGACGCGAATGTTACACCGCATATGGGACACGAGAAACTGCACAGAAAGATAAAGGATTTTGTAAAATTCTTTGTTCGTGTGTGTGTGTGTGCCTATGTGTGTTTATTGAGTGTGTGCGTATATCTATGTTTTGTATGTGGAGTGTGTTTTTGGGGCAAGCGTCTTCTCGGGTTTTTCAGTGTGACTGTGTAATCTGTCTGGCCTAGTGTGAGCATCTTACTCTGTCTGTGTGTCTTTGCCTCTGTGCTATGGTTATCTTGTGTGTTTTCGTGTCTATTTGGCGCTGGGGGGCTAATTAACTTCAAGTAGTGGTCCACCTATGTTCGCCATCTACTTGCTACCTATGAACCAGCTCAGTGGGGGGGGGGATCATGACCTCCCCCTGTATCCATCTTTGGTGGGTGCTAGTTATGTCTGTCTGTATCTAGTTACCTCACCTGTGCATGCGTGGCGGCGCGCATGTTGGTCCAGCGCCTGATCTCTCTACGGTCGTGTCAGATTGCTGCGTATGTGTTTGTGCCTGCGTGTTAGTTGCCTAGCCTGTGCATGAACTCTCTCCCCCCATTGGTAGTCACCTCTCCGCCGCGCGCGGCCGCCGCTCCCGCCCCCGCGCGTGTGCCCGCGCGTGCGGCGGCGCGTGCGCATGCGCGGTGGCGGCGTGCGCGCGCAGCGAGTGCGGGCTGCGGTACACGCGCGGACATAGCGAGCAAGGGAACGAACGCTGGATGTGCTTGCTGGAACAAGGGGATTAAATATGTCACAACTACACATTTGATTTGACAACGTGTTAATTATATTATTAAACTAGCGGCCGCCCGCGACTCCGTCCGCGTGGATTTCGATTTCCAATATCCTATGTGTTATTCTGATGTATAAGCTATATTGTGGTAAAGTTTCATTCAAATTCATTCAGTAGTTTTTACGTGAAAGAGTAACAAACATCCATACATCCATACATACAAACTTTCGCCTTTATAATAGTAGTAGGATATCAAAATACACATTTCAAAAAATACTCAAATCATCCATAATATTGTTTCATCTGGCAACACTTAACACCAAACGTCTGCTAAGTTGGAGGGTTCACAAAGTCATGGTCAAGTCAGTACGAGTATAAGTAAAATAATTATGCTGCATTAGCTAACCAACCCAAGTCCTAGAATCATCTCCTTTCCTCATATCAACTCCTGGTTCAGCTCAGGATGGGGGGTCGTTATCTTTGATCTGTCTCGGATCTTTCATTTGTCAGGGTACTCACATCATATACGTCCGTAACGCATGCGGCCTCTCCATCGTGGAATTCGGTTTCCGTATACATTGTATTCTACTATATCTCAAAGCCTTCCTTAGTTCCGCAAGCGACCTCCATGCCCCACACGAAGTATCTATGTAAATACTTGTCCTGGACGGGGATCGAACCCGTGACACCTCGGTCCCATTAGTAATGGGTAGTCAGGAGCAAGGCTCCAGCTTTGACGCCAGGGGGGTGCAATTAGTCGTGGTCAAGTCAGTATAAGTAAAATAATTATGTTAAATTACTGGTCCACCTACGTCCTTGAATCAGCTCCTGGTTAAGCTCAGGAGGGGATTGCTTACGTCAATTTAGGTTTAGTTTTACACCCCCGTAACATATTGCGGAGCGTGCGATCGCCTAATCATGCTAGGTCCACCTGATTTGTTTGTTTTATTCATGGTCCTTCGAGCCGGGTACTCACATCATATGAGTCCGTAACGCATGCGGCCGCTCCTTCGCCTCCCCGCAGAGCGTGCAAGCGTGCACGCGGGCGGGCGCGTGTGCTCGCCGCAAGTGTTGGGCTAGAGCCGCCCGCCCCGAGCACGCGCGTGCGCACAGCGGGCACGCGAGCGGGGAGCGGGGCACGTCGTAGCAGACTGACGCGTGGGAGGAACGCTGCCGGCGGCGGATTGTGATGTCGCAGCGGAGGCATCTTGGAAATTCATGTGAAATGTGAGGGAAGTTTTTACTGACACTATAATTCAAATTAGTTTATTACTTTCACATATTAGCGGCCACTTCAAATTCTTATTTTAAACAAAGGTATCCCTTGGATCTTAGTGCATTAATTTCTTCTCAGATGTGGATAATAATAAAGATAAAGATTTAGAATTTTTTCAACTTTATCGAGCTTCAAACGATTTATTTTGCTTAAGTTAAAATTATTATACTGCATAGTTATAACATTTGCTTGGCAAAAGTTCCAATGCTTTTTTCTATAAATTATTCATTTTGCATAAGTTACGGTACTTGTTGTACAGATGTTAGTATTTATATTTTGTAAAAGTTTAGGTTTATATTTCGTTAAGTTACATTATTTCAAAATTAAAGCAAAAGTTATGTAGCCCCTATTAGTTATTAAACATAATCAAACAAAATTGGGACCGTTTACAGAACTAACTTACCTATGTCTCTCAGCATGCAAAGCCCTATGAGCTCTCAAAACCGCTTGAGTTGCGAACCTCAGACCACAAATCGAACACTGATACTCCCCATTCGACTCCTCATGCCTCATCATGTGAGCTTGGTACGTATCTTTAAACAAAAACCCTTGAGCACAAGCGTAACACTTAAATTCTGCTTCTATGTACTTCTTGTCTTTTCTCTTAGCTTCTAATTCACTCTTCTGCTCTTCTATGGAGAGAAGAATCTTTTCGAATTTTTTCCTGTCTTTGCCTTTTTTAGACTTTTTTTTCTTTTTCTTTTTTTTCGGAGGGCCTGGGTCTTCGTTTTCGGTTGTTTCGATTTGAATGTCTGTTTCGTTTATTTGTGGGTTATTTTCAAGTGTGTCTTCTGCAATATTTTCAGTGTCTGAAAGGAAAATGTTTTATGTTGAAAATTAGAATCTGATATTGGCTGCTAATTATAAGTTATTTCATTTTATGTCTGGTGTTAAAAGAAAATAATTTAAATGAGTAGATTAAAAAGTTTCAATCACCATATTGTCATATAAAGTATACAAAAGTATGTAGATGATTAGAAAATTAAAAAGAACAATGAAATTTAAAATAAGAAGGATCAATTTATCTAATATTTTTTTACTTATTACACTGATCATTGTTATGATCTTATAAAAGTTCTTTCCTATTGGAAAGAAGTTTTAATCTTATCCACTCAATTCCTAAGATCTTACCATAGTCATAATTTTCTTCACCATCACCTTCTTCAATACTCTGAATATTTTCATCAAAATCATCATTATCATCGTTCAAACCATCAACAAAATCTTGTCTTTCCTGACTCTCCTCTTCCGTACATCCATTCTCTTTATTTATTACAAATTCTTCACAAACTTCATCATTTCTATTGTAATTTGTATTATTTTCAGAGTTTGTATTACAATTATAATCATTATCACTCTGATTGTAATCATTATCATTCTGATTATAATCATTATTATCACGATTGTATTCGTTTTCATTGAAAAATTCACTGTTCTCTACATTTTTACCACTATCATCATGATAATTGATTTTATTATTGAACAGTTCATCAAATTCTTGTCTTTCATCTTCTAACTCACAATAATCATTGCGTGAATTAGATTTATCACAGCTCTCGTAAGTTTCGTCAAAGAATGTGAAGTTGTAGTATTTAGAATTGACGTTCCTACTTTTGTATTGTTCACAGTCTTCGGAGCAAACGGTGTGTATTTCAAGGTAGTTCCTCTGTAGATTGAGGGTGCCTTTTTCACTGAAATGGGAAGATTGTTGGTATTAGTTAAAATGTGACCTACCTCGGCCACAGATGCGTTGAAAGGACATTTATTTATTTATTTATTTATTTATTGACAGGCAGGCAGTGACAACATTGATGATAGCCTGTATCCTACTATTTCCACCTCATGGGTTAACTTCTTCCAGTTAAATATTTGTCTAATCTGTTTTTAAATATATTTGTGTTCTGTGCGGAAACCACCTCTGCTGGCAACTTGTTCCAAGCATCACTCTGTTACTGAAAAAGTGTTTCTGTGGATTGTTCAGAGACCTTGGACATTGTAAGAACTACAGGGGCAAACTGGATAGCGGCACAGGACCAAACAAGACGGCGTAACCTGAAGGAGGCCTACACCAATCCAATGGTTGAAAATGGCTCAGAAGAGAGAGAGAGAGAGTTAAAATGTAGTTTTCTTATTCGTGCTAGTCTGACAAGTTTATTATCGAATAATAAAAACGATTATACCACTGTATTTGGATGTTATTTTAAATTTATTTCAATAAAATAAATAATTCACAACATCACATACATTATGTTAATCTGTGTTAAGAATCTCAAGCTCTTGTGTTACAGACATCTGAATATACAAAGGTAGAAATATTCTTAAAATGCTCAAAAAAATTGTGTATTATTTCAGTTAACATGCAATTAAGAATTAATTCATTGCAAAATAATAGTTGGGTGTTATGCCTCACTTGTCATTGAAATTATAATAATTGGGTGTTTAAATATGGCTTACTATAAGAGAACAAACCTGAATAAAACTGGATACTCCAGGCTCCGTTTGAGACACACAGATCGGAACAGCCACAGACGATTCATCACGTGACAACATATGTGGCACAGATGGGAGTCAGGACATAGCTGTAATTTTATTTTAAAACAAATTTATTCGTTCTTACAACCTACGAACTTACGTGTGTTCCGTCCTGGCCCGGCCACAGCGCCAAACTAGGTTATATTTTTGTGTGCAGGCTGTACAGGTGTGTACTTTCATGTACCCGACAGGAAAAACATAGTACCTCAGTAATTCACCAGATATACCACTTTTTTTGTGGCCGGGACCCAACGTATGTGACCCAGCCCGGCCACGCTCATATCTAATAAACTAGGTAACTTTATGTTATTATTTAAGTATGTGATGTTTGTACGCATCGTGTACTTCCGAAAACAAGCTTTTTTTTTTAAAAAAAAAAGTACCTAGTTGCTAGACTTTATTTAAGGATCAAAATTTGTGTCTTAAACGCCTGATCTAAATTTTAGAGCAAAGACGTAGTTTGACCTTCTGACAGATCGAAACATTTGCTAATAAATAATTTGTATGAAAATTTTATATCAGTGAAAATAATTAAAACCACTGAATTGATAAATATACTGGAATAAAGATAAAGGTACATAAAGGACATGTCCATAAATGTATGGACCAAAAACCCAGAATCGACAGGAATGAAATGTATACCAGTGGATTGGCATTGAAATGTAATATAATGTTACCAAGGGGGCAACCCTGAAATCGTTATAGTATAGGAGCCAGAAGCAAAATAAAATAGGAAAAAAAATCGAACAAAACAATAATAAAATCAGTTTACGTCATGTTGTGGCTTAATATGACGTTGTTTTAATGTTATATCACTTGTGATAATTATCATCATCATCTTTCACAAGCAACAGCAACATAATAACAACATCATATTTAATCGCAACATATCAAACACTCTGTTTTTTTAACATTTTTTTCTTCTTTCCCATAGATACTTCAATCGTTACAGTACTGTGTGTATTATTGGTAATTCTGTGGCTAAAGATTGAAAATATAAAAATACTTGGTATGGTATAGGAGCAAAGAGCCATGTTGGGGGTGAGAATATCGTTGTTATTATGATGCTGTTGCTTGTGAAATGTGCTGCTCATAATTATCTCAAGTGAAACAACATTAAAACAACGTCATATTAAGCCACAACATGACGTAAACTTATTTTATTATTGTTTTGAACGATTTTTTCCTTATTTTATTTTGCTCCTAGCTCCTATACTATAACGATTTCAGCGTTGCCCCCTTGGTAACATTATATTATATTTCAATATCAATCCACTGGTATACATTTCATTCCTGTCGAATCTGGGTCATTTTTTGGACATCACCTTTTCATGAAAACTACAACTGTACATCAATCCTAAGTACTTTAATTAGGTGGCGCTGCCAGGGAGTATGCTCCGCAGCAGAGCCACATTCGATGTTCATTATTTCGCAAATCTGTATACGTACAGTTATATATAACGCATGTACACTATGTACGTTCGACGTACATTGTTTCGAGATGAACTTGACCGCTATTTATGAAGGTGGCTCTGCTGGGCAGTATGTCACCGTTTAAGACACAAATTTTGATCCTTAAATAAAATCTAGCAACTACTTTTTTTTTTAAAAAAAAAAGCTTGTTTTCGGAAGTACACGATGCGTACAAACATCACATACCTAAATAATAACATAAAGTTACCTAGTTTATTAGATATGAGCGTGGCCGGGCTGGGTCACATACGTTGGGTCCCGGCCACAAAAAAAGTGGTATATCTGGTGAATTACTGAGGTACTATGTTTTTCCTGTCGGGTACATGAAAGTACACACCTGTACAACCTGCACACAAAATTATAACCTAGTTTGGCGCTGTGGCCGGGCCAGGACGGAACACACCGAACTTACACCACACTATTACCAAACTAAGCTCCAAGCTTGTACTATGGAACCTAGGGAATGGATAGACATACTTAAATACTTTTTATAAACATCCATGACTTCAGTACAAATGTTGATGTTCATCACACAGACATTTGCCCCTAGCAGGATTCGAATCCGCGAGCCTTGGTTTTTTAGCCAGGACTGGAGGGCCATCAATTCAGAAATTACATACAGTCACATGAAAGGGGATTTCGTTTTAAATTATTTTTTTCATTATTTTATATTAGAGTTTACCCGCCGCCTTGCCAGCGTGGGATCATCCAGATTCCTGTTTCATCCCATGGGAGCATTGAATCGGGACAAAAGGTCAACCATGCCTGTATACCAAATTACATCAAAATCCGTTCAGTAGTTTCAGCGTGATCGACGGACAAACATACCAATACAAAAACACAAATTATCACATTCACATTTGTATAAATAATACATTTTTTTTGTTTAAAAACTATGTTAAGATAACAAGAGTAAATTAAGCTTCTCTCAGGAATACCTAGTGGGGCTTGCTTGAACCCACAGTTCTCTTTGTACGGACTGGATAAATGGAGAAACAATTTTATGAGGAAAAAGAGTAATTACTATTGAAAGAAAAATCTGCAAAAGAATTATGAAAGGTCTTTAATTGTGACTAAATACTTCGGCAACAATCTTACGTTTATTGAAACGAACTTTATTAAATGCAGTTAACTTAAAGTTCGCTTAAAAAAAACGAATTAAAATGTACGCACATTCATGCCGATAACTTCTCTGTATTTTTCTCGCATTTCCTCAGTTGTATCATCATTTACTGTACTATGACATATAAAACAGAGAAAAGAAGACATTTTGAGTGTTTCTTTTGAATTCTTCTTAAAAACTGAGGGCAAAGACCTAATTAAAAACAATTTGTTCAAGTTGTAAACAAGAGTAACAACAAGAAAGAAAATATGTCAAAGTCAAGTGACACTACCTAGAGAAACGTCAAACATCATTCACTCTGAATCCATATCATTCATTCAATAACTCATTCTTTTCCTTAGATTTGATTGGTTGATAATTTGACACTAGTAAATGCGTTCCACTTTGTTTTGTCAAGACTGCCTCGAGCAATTGAACATTCAATTAAATCCGGTGCCATCAAGAGTTTGATGATGCTTTTGATTAAAGATGCAGCTTTGAAGAATGAAAGCTACTACGATTCTGTAACAATAAATTTTTGTTTTTAAATAATCATAAGCAAAATTAGCAAATAAATGTAATAACATAATTTATTAAATCCAAATCGAGAAACATATCGATTTAAAATAATTGGTTCACGTGCTCTGCACTACAAGACAGTCCGCGACACCACCAACATCACGTCATAATTCGGAAAAAAGGATAAATTTTGTGCCTTGGGCACTTAATTTCAATAAACATTTCACCGATAATACTAAAAAACTAACGATCTAAAGATAGGACAATAAACTGTGGTCTTCAAATAATTCTACGATAGTGTTGTGTACGTTTTAGTGTTATGGTGTTATGCTAGAGTATGCCCTGAACTGTGTTACGATTAAACAGTTTTAAATTGGTCTGGAGGTCTCGTAATTAGGCAGTTTACGCCTCCTCGGTAGTGCGTGTGACAATCTCAATTCGTGTAATCGTTGTGTCGCGTTTTATCGAGTATAGAGCGTAAGCCCATGACCTATAGCCCCTGTGATGTTTCGCAACCAAATACGCCGGCTAGGGAAATCCGACTTTTGTAATGTTTAAAAAAAGAATAATTTCATGATCGAGTGTCCGGACGAAGTTTCCTTTGACTGTGAGTGTTTAGTTTTTTTTATGTAATTAAAAAAATATTTTTTTCCAACATGGAAGATTGGCTCATGTGTTTTCTAATTAAATTATAAGTTATTAGGTCAAGTCAAGTTTGTATTACAGATGTGGTTAATAAGAGTCTTATTGGAGTAGCAAAGTGTTAAACGCTGGCCACTTAGAGCAATTTATTTATAGCATTCTTATAGTACACTGACTGCTGTGACTTCTTCGAATATTGTTCTGGTTTTTTAGTATTCAATGTTTGAGAAAATATTGATTATAATAATTGAGTTGACAATATTTAACATAAGATCAAGGGATAGATAAAAAGTAAACAAGCAAAATACTACTTTCTTTTTCATAAACAGATTATTTTTTATACTGTCTTATTAGAATTTTTGTGGATTATCTTATTTACCAACAAGTAACAAAAAATTCTAACTGGATTTGGAAATTATTCCATTATTGGAGATCTACTATGTTGAAGTGTAGGGGCATGGTAAATTGGCTCCTTTCTGCCTGATGGCAAAGAAAAGAGGAGCTCTGATTGCCTTCACAGCATGCAAAATCATAGTGGTATCTTATCCGTTGGCAACCCCATACCGGCCCGCAAGATACATCTTCACACATCGCTTGAATGAATCTAATGTTCTGTTTAGTTCAACCCTGTTGAAGTTAACTGTCTAAATCCCCCAGTTGGAAACATAATGCAAGGGGGCCAGCCATGCTTTATAGCTAGCTATAGACTCCGGTGCACAATGGAATTGGTTGTAATATGGAGTACTAGTGGCCGCCCGCGACTCCGTCCGCGTGGATTTCGATTTCCAATATCCTATGTGTTATTCTGATGTATAAGCTATATTGTGGTAAAGTTTCATTCAAATCCATTCAGTAGTTTTTACGTGAAAGAGTAACAAACATCCATACATCCAGACATCCATACATCCATACATCCACACATACAAACTTTCGCCTTTATAATAGTAGTAGGATGCTAACCTCAGAAACTACTGGTTTAAATTGATTATTTAAAATTATTTTTGCATCAACGGAGACGCAGGGAAAAAGAAAGTCAAAAGGAGTCTATTTATCGAGGATGCTTTAAGCTATAAAATATCACTATATATATATGTGTGTGGAAACTGAAATCCACACAGAAGAAGTTGTGGATGGCTGCTAGTACCTATCTATACTTAGAGTTTATTTGTTCGTTTGAACGTGCTTACCTCAGGAAGTACTGACTGAAATTGAAAAATCGTTTTGAGCTGGTTAGTCCCTTTGTTGAGGAAGGCTTAAGGCTATAAAATATTAATACGTGTGTGGAAACCAAAATCCATGCGGACGAATTTGCAGGCGTCTGCTAGTATCTAGCTATATTGATGAAGAGCGTTGATATGTCAGCATTATCAGCACATCATGATATGATAAGTAAACATAAGACATCTTTTCTAAGAATTGTCCGTTTCTAGAGAGTCAATAAAATTAATTCACACATCCTATGTAGATTGCCGAAAACTCCAGTGATATGGGTCTGGATTCAAACCACGGACCTCACGTATGTGAGGCGCGGTCTTTACCCCTAGGTCACCATCGCTCCCATGAGGTTATTTATATCTATACTAATACTAATATATATATAAAGCTGCAGAGTGTGTTTGTTGGAACGTGCTAATCTCAGGAACTACTGTTCCGATTTGAAAAAATATTTTTGTGCTTAATAGTCCATTTGACGAGGAAGGCTTTAGGCTATTGGAAATCGAAATCCACGCGGACGACGTCGCGGGCTAGTAGTAGGCTATTGGAAATTGAAATCCACGCGTACGGAGTCGCGGGCGGCTAGTAGTAATATAATAGGTATATTAAGTACATGAGTTGACATAAAACAGCTACGTTTCGTAAATCACCGTATGTACACAATCTTAGAATTTGTAAACACTTCTGTTTTTATTGCTGGACATCAAAGATTAGTTAAAATTGTTATGAAAACAATTTGTGATCGTTAACGGTAGGCGTAATTAAAAGCCCTATAAAATGATATGGCCTGGCTGAGTCTCATATCTATTTATTAAAATAATTTTATGTTTTAGGAAGCCAAACGAACAAGAGGTTCACCTGATGGTAAGTGATCACCACTGCCCATGGACATCAACAACCGCACAAGGGTCGCAGATGCATTGCTTGCCTTAAAAAAGACCCCTGCATACCCTGAGGTCTAGCGACCTTACTCACCAGCAAAAACATAGCACAACAGTATAAAACAGTGGTCTTTTGTAAGGTGGAGGTACCGCCCCAGACGAGCGGCTCATTCGAGTGAAGTTCCAATACCTTTCTTATGCGCTAAACAGAAAATAACAATAAATGGACTTATTCTAAGAATAACTAGCACCCGCCCGCGACTTCGTTCCCGTAGATTTGGGATTTCGATATTGTGTTCTATTATCTAGTAGTCTCCTCGTCAAATGGACTATCCAATACAATTTTTTTTTATTCGAACACAGGAGCTTCTGAGATTGGCGCGTTCAAACAAAAAACTCTAAGCTTTATTATATTAGTATAAGTATATATATACCTACATAGTATAGAACAGAGCCGATTTCTTATAATTTTCCCTACATTGCTTGAATCTATAAAACTACGCAACCGATTTTTATGCGGTATTTTTATCAGATAGTGATTCAAGAGGAAGGTTTAAAGTGTTATACATAATTTATTATACTTCATACAAATATTGTGAAAGTTTGTTTGTCCGTCAAACACGCTGAAACTACTGAACGGATTTTAATAAATTTTGGTACGACAGGCAGGGTATGGGCTGACTTAGGTGATAGGTATATTTATCCTGATTAAAGGCTCCCATGGCATAGGTAAATCAGGAATCTTGATAAAGCGGACAAAGCCGCGGGTAAAATCAAGTTTTATATACATAATTAAGTGCACTTATTAATGCATAAGTGCATTTAAAGGTTAAATCATAGCTAAGTATTAGCGGCAATCAATTAAGAACCCTTAATATCGTTAATGATAAGATTATGTAAGCTTTGACGTAATTTAATTACTCCCTGTTATCAAACTTTGCCTAAATGGTTCAAGGTGTAATACATTATAGGAATTTCGGTCTGTTTGTTTAATGAGATGTGAAGGTCGGTCGTAGCTGTGTTTTATCTGCCTCTGTGGTGTAGTGGTTAGAGCGCTGTGCTCAAATCTTAGAGGTCGTGAGTTCGAATACCGCGGGGAACACTTTCACTATGTGTTAGTTTTCCCTGTTTAGTTAGGATATTGCAGGCTTGAATCACCTGATTGTACGATAAGAATTATGATTCCGTGCTTTGGAAGTTAAGCTGTTGGTCCCGATTATGATCTAAATCGTCTGGTTTCCCTTGTAAAGGTTACGGAGGTCAGACGACAGTTGCTCCATTGTAATAACCAGGCTTGTCAATTCAGGATCATAGTCGCAGCGTAACCTGGGCTCCAAGGCAATGGCCAAGGATGCAACCGGGAGAGGCGCTAGGATGATGATGAACTCTTTCAGGGGAAATCAGACTTTATTTGGATCAAAGTCGGCAATATATACTTTGCGTGCATTCCGAAGCACGGTATAATCATAATCTTATCAGAAAATCAGGTGATTCAAGCTTGAAATGTAAACATGTTTTCCTACTACAAAGATATTAATCATTTGGCAAGTGTGGTGACTAAGATCCAGTATCCATCATTGTAATGATTGATATGATAACTAATTGATATTAATAATGGAGATATCATATTTTAGCTATTGAGGTATTACTACTACGTATAGAGTAGACACCTCGAAGAAATATTTTATTATGTACCTACACGCACTGTTGTCAATGGACAATACTTGCCGTCTATTGTACTAATTTTATAATCGAAAAAATGCCGTCTTGTGTTTTAAAAACATGTTTAAATCATGAAAAGATGAAAACTAAAGCGAAGCCTTTCATTTCATAGAAAAAAAAAACCAATAAATCACTAAATTATCCGCCCCCTTCCCTCCAAGTTGGCGCATAGATTTTGGTCTCGATGTCCACTCTATAACGCTCTCGGCATGCGGTTGCTAAAGTTAAGCAACGTTCGCAGATGCCAGTCATCGGATGGGTGACCGAAAAATTTCATCTCGAGCTCCTCCGTGCTTCGGAAGGCACGTTGAGCCGTTGGTCCTGCGCCTGATCTCTCTACGGTCGTGTCAGATTGCTGTCCCACCGAATTATGAGAGTGAGGGAATAGGGAGTGCACCTGTGCTTGCGCACTCACTTGTGCACTGTAATATAGCCTGCGTACCTGGCTGATCTTAAGGTCGGCCGCCGTGGCCGAATACGGCCGGGGGGTATTATTATTATTATTATAACGTAGTAGTAATACCTCAATGATTATAGCATAAACTAATGGCTACTGTTGCTGTACATTCTCATAGTCATACAAACTCTTTAAGCAAACATTTCGTAAGTTATCCTAACGCTATCTTATCTCGGACCTAAAATAACATTATTTATATTTATCATGTAGTAGATGCGTCATACTGGAGAGAATACCTATACTTGTACAGTCAGCGGTAGATAGTGACACTCAGGGTACTCAAATAAATAGACGAAACCTAATCTATTATCTACATTTTCTACATCTACACTAATAAAATGAGGAAAGATTTGTTTTTTTGTATGTAGCGAATAAACTCAAAAACTACTGGACCGATTTAAATTTTATTGGAAAGTTACTTTCACCCTGAGTAACATAGGCTATATTTTATCCCAGTACGGGAAGTAGTTCCCTCGGGACGCGGGTGAAACCGCGTGACGGGCTGTTAGTAATATATGTATGTATAATAAAGCTGAAGAATTTGTTTGTTTGAATGCGCTAATCTCAGGAACTTCTGGATTGAATTGAACAATTATATTTATGTTGTCTATTTGTCGAGTAAGGCTTTAAGCTACAGTATAAGCCGAAATTCACGCGGACGAAGTCGCGGGCAGCCGCTAGTAGTCAATAATATTGGTACAAAGTTTCCATATTGTTGACAACATTATACTCGTTCACGAAGTCGACACGTTTAAAATGACGTAAAGATTGTTTCAGTCAAAACGCCTTATCCCAACTATCCCAACTAATATTATAAATGCGAAAGTAACTCTGTCTGTCTGTCTGTCTGTCTGTCTGTCTGTCTGTCTGTTACGCTTTCCCGCTTAAACCTCGCAACCGATTTTGATGAAATTTGGTACAGACAATCTTTAGACCCTGAGACAGAACATAGGCTACTTTTTATTTCGAAAAAAAGAAATCCACGCGGACGAAGTCGCGGGCGGCCGCTAGTATGGCTATAAATTTGAATACCCTGTGTGTCACTGTCAATCAGACGCTGACAGTATCAGGCCTCCATCATTTGAAATCATGTTATCCACGCATGCCAAATGCAGGTTCGCGATTGAACCAGCACAAATTTTGTCCGACCCGGGCATCGAACCCAGGACGTCGAGACCACGAGCCCGGTACTTAAACCACTAGGCCATCGAGGCGTCCTATTCTTGTACGTCTAAATAATTAGATTTAGAGAGTCGCGCGACGAGCCGCTCGTCTAGGGAAGTACCTCCATCTTACAGAAGACCACAATGAAGTAGCACTTCGTAACTGCTGTGCTATGTTACTGCTGGTGAGTAAGGTCGCCAGAGCTCAGTTAGGGAGTCATAAAGGCAGGCAACGCATCTGCGACCCTTGTACGGTTGTTGATGTCCATGGGCAGCGGTGATCACTTACCATCAGGTGACCATCTTGTTTGTTTGCCTCCATATAACATTAAAAAATTACTAGTCCGTGGTTTAATGTGCTATGTGCATATTCTAGGCAGTTTTCACTTTTTTTTTTTATTTAAGGTAGGCTCGATCACACCTTATGGAAAGTGTAGATGAGGCATAAGATGGAGCACGCTTGCTTAGTAGATACCTGTTCACTCTAGTCTTGAAGACATCCAGATTACAACGTTCGGGAAACACAGAACACGGCAGAGAGTTCCAGTCCTTAGCAGTTCGCATTATGAAAGACTAGCGGCCCGCCCCGGCTTCGCCCGTGGTACTTGTCCACTATTAAATGGATGATATTATACATAAAAACCTTCCTCATGAGTTACTCTATCTATTAAAAAAAACCGCATCAAAATCCGTTGCGTAGTTTTAAAGATTTAAGCGTTCATAGGGACATACAACATGACAGAAAAAGCGACTTTGTTTTATACTATATTGTAGAGAAGAAGCAAATCGCTTCGTATACATAGCATTTAGAACTCTTCTAGATATTTCCATTAAGTATGTATTCACATTATATATATCCAAGGTTATCATTGATCTTTATGAGTGTCTAGTATCGATATCAATGATAGTAATGTCATTTTGGTAGCGGTTTCATGAGATCGTATAGTAAGATAGCGGGTACAGATAATGCTTGTACAAAATACAAAATATGTGATATATACTTGACACTGCAGTTATCAGTATGGCAGGAAACGCTTCCTGCGAAATAAAAGTTAATTGTTTTTACATTTCTATAACCTTAAAAGGGTTATATTTGAAAAATGATGTTTAAAGTTAACTGCTGTCGCTAACAATAAATATTATGTTATTTATATTATTATTTTAATTAGATTTTTTTTATGGTTGTTATGTTTTTGTGTAATTTAAGTGTACTAATTTAATTTTGTTGGGACAGCGTATCTAATTTTAGTTAACAAAAAATAACGATATGCTCGGTCTTTAATAGACTGATATAAAAAAACATGTTTATATCTGAAAATAAAATCCGTATCAGTGACTAATATAGATATGTGATAATAACTGTTTCAATTTTGTTACAGGGAAAACCGATCCTTTAATTAATCCCGCTCATTATCCTTGTAATTCCATAATTCCAATATTCCATACATTAATGAAGTTAACAACTTTCCTATTACGTCATTCCAATTATTTTATTCGCATTTTATAGCTAAAAAAATCCATTCCTAAACCCCTATTCGAAATACGAAAGAAAATTCCAAATTAAATTTTAAAAAATATTTATCAAAATTGCAACGCAAATAACGTCCGCACGCGACGGCGTCTCGTGTCCAAATGACGGAATAGCAGAGTACCCGCATCCTCCCCACCCCCGGGATGTTCTGACGCCCCTCATCATGAGTTCCTCTCCTGCAGTGGAGCCGTCGTCGCCGTCGACCACACCGTCGTCTCCAGCTTTGAGAGCTGACGTGCACTTTCACACTTCGACGCCGAATTATATTGGGAAGGTATGTAACGAAGATATGATTCTTATTACCTATTTATTTATTTACTTACTTTAATTAAAACCTATGTAGGCACACGGTGCTACTTAGAGTATTTCGTCTATGTTCAAGGATGGCTTGGATTAACAAGATGATATAATACACAACGGATTGTAAAATAACTAGACATTCCTCAGAACGCGTGGTATATGCGCAAGATGCCAACCCATTATTGAATTGGATCTTATCCCGCACGATACAACCAACGAACTGAGTTACGTCAAGCGAGCTGTCACTTTTCCCGCCAACTTTCGTGGCCAACCAGCCAGTGACATTCGCTTCCATCCAAAGAGTTCGGTATTCACAAAGTCTAACCAAAGAGTTTGGTAACGTTTAATAACGTTCATAATTACAACTGCGCCGGCACCTATATTTTTTAACCATTCTTTAGGCAGAGGAAAACTATTTCCCACCTTTAATCAAACCTTATGATCTTGACTTAAGGTAGAGAACTATTAAAAAGTAACCATGTTATGACTGATTAAGGGTTAGAGACTCGAGGTCCTGGGTTTGATTCCTGGGTCGGGCAAAATTTGTGTCGTATTTTTGAAGACAGAAATTTGGAAAGTTTGGTGTTTAAATCAAAACCCATCTTTGTTACGAAAACAAGATTTTAAATGATTTCGAACGAAAAGAAGCGACTGGCGCTTCAAATTTTAGCCAATTTCAAAGCGGGTCGAATGCTTGATTTCTAGATTTCAATCTATGATGATGATTGTAATGCCCGCAACAGCCGAAACTCGGTTGAAACATTAGTGGATATTTGCTTGATGGATAGTTATGACGTCAAATCTGCGTAATGTTGTTTGGTAAAACAGAATTTAGAGCTAAACTGTATGACCGTGACCTCTGTTTATCTTTGTTAGTGTTTTAGAATTAAATAATAAATTATTTGGACTAACACGCCCATTGCCTAGCCCCGAACTAAGCTTGAAGCTTGTACTATGAATGCTAGGGATCGGGTAGACATACTTAAATAGATACAAATAACACCCAGACCAGGACAAACAAACATGTTCATGCAAGCAAACAAATGTTTGTCAAGAAGTTTACTATTAGACCGTAAGGTCGCGGGTTCGATTCCCGCACAGGACAAACATTTGTGTGCATGTACATGTCTGTTTGCTCGAGTCTGGGTGCTACTCATACTACTTTTATTGTAAAGCATGAAATTGTATTCTGTAGTTGTGCCATCTTGATAAATAAATAAATAAATAAATAAATACTCTTTAAGTTCATATGTAGAAATAACTAAGTATTTGAGTATGTCTACCCGTTTTATTTATTTATTTATTTATTTAAACTTTATTGCACGAAATAAAATTTGTACAAAAGGCGTACTTAATGCCGTTCCTTAGCATCCCTATTTTTCCTTAACATGCTTTTTTCTCAGTTTGCGGCTAGGCAATTGGTGTGTTAGTCCACGGAATTTATTTATTTACTAGCGGCCGCCCGCGACTCCGTCCGTTCGGTTTCCTCTATTTCAACCCCTTCATCCCTTTTTTTCGAAATAAAAAGTAGCCTATGTTCTGTCTCAGGGTCTAAAGATTGTCTGTACCAAATTTCATCAAAATCGGTTGCGAGGTTTAAGCGGGAAAGCGTAACAGACAGACAGACAGACAGACAGACAGACAGACAGAGTTACTTTCGCATTTATAATATTAGTTGGGATTAGTTATCACTTATGTTTTTTATGGGCTGAGGTGTCAGACGAGCCAGCGGGTCGCCTGATGGTAAGCAATCACCGCCGCCCATGGACATCCGCAACACCAGAGTTATCGCCGATGCCGGTTTTTAAGACACCATACCCTCTCCAACTGAGCTCTTTACTCTTCTTATTCATTTTATTACAATGTTTTGCGTTTGTTTCAGAAGCAGCACCAGCCGTTGAGCGTTGTACTACCATCCACAGCCCCCGCCACTCCGCCTACATACGGTTAGTACAGACGAAATACGACCTTATGTCTAGGGCATAAGTGCTACACGGTATAGGAGGAGCTTGATGGCGCAGTTTAGGCGCTTGGCCTGCGATTAATAATAATAAATTAATAAATTCCTTGGACTAAAACACTAATTGCCTATCCCAAAACTGAGCTCGAAGCTTGTAACTATGGATGCTAAGGACCGTTCCTTAGCATCCATACTACAAGTTTCGAAAACGCTTCTGTTCGTACAGACATACATAAATACTTTTATTACTTGAGTTTAAGAGAGGCAGAAGCTTAGTGGAATTTCCATTTGAACGAGCCGCTCGTACCTCCACCTTACAGAAGACCACAGTGAATTAGCACTTCATAACTATTGTGCAGAAAATAAAAGCAAATAGGTTTATGGTCCCACTCGCCTGAAACCTTGAACATTCGCGATAGATATTTTTAAAATAATAATTCCTGTTTTTTTTTTACTATTTTCATTGTTTTGTATGTCACCTCTGACTTTTACCAAGACGCAGAAAGTATAGAAATGAATTTTTTGTTTGTATTATTACGTAGTTTTGCTAGTGTTTACTCCTTAAAGAGGAAAATTAGAATTTGGTAAAGAAGTATTGTTCAGTTCAGTTTCAAAATTATAACACGAGTGTTTTACTATTGTTTATACTTATTTATATAATAAAGCTGAACAGTTTGTTTGTTTGTTTGTTTGTTTGTTACGAAAGCGCTCATCTCAGAAACTACTGGTTCGATTTGAAAAAATATTTTTGTGTTAGATAGTCCATTTGTCGAGGAAGGCTTTAAGCTATAGTGTAACAGTGTGCGGAAACTGAAATCTTTGGGGACGAAGTTGCGGGAGGCCGCTAGTTTCAATATTTGAAAAGTGATGTTTCTTAGAAGTGGTATATGATGTGGTACTTCTATTAGAATGAGTAAGTGTTGTAAGAAGTGACTAAGGGACATTCTGGGGGACGGGCAGCAGCGTTCCCCTGTGCTTTGTAGTGATTTAGCCTAAACCCATATTTGTAACGAAAACCTGGTTTCAAATGATGGAGGCCTTTGCACTGCAGTGAGACATTCGTAGGCTGATTCTTTACTTTTTGCAATCATAATAATTTGATGATGAATCCAGGGAAGCTCACGTTGAACCACCCCACCCCCCATCGCTCGAAGACGGGGCTGTGGGCCCGAGGTCCTGGTTTCGAATCTCGGGCTTGAGATCACTTTTTACAATCATGTTTTTTGATGATAATGAAGTTGATGATGATGATGATGGTGATGATTCCAGGGGAGCCCACGTTGACCCCCCCACCTCGGTCGCCTGGGACAGCGGTCGCGACCCCCGCTTCAGGAGACGGGAGGAACCACCCGCCAGACGGAACTTCTTCTGATAAGGTGAGTTTGAGATTATACATTTAAAATAAAAGAAGCTTTTACGTAGGTTTCAAAGATGTGTGACGGCTAATAGCCGAAGTGCGGCTACACATAGTTTTAGCCGGCCGGCAGTAATGATTTAACTTATGGTTAATATTTTTTGCAAACCCTTAAAAAATCTTGGAGAATTTATATTACGTTTGTCGTAGAGAAAGATTTTCAGTCGAAGATTTTCAGTACAAAATGTATGGGAAAAGTTTTTTTTGCGATTATCAGATTCCCCCGGGAGTTAGGAGAAATCTTTATACATAAATTCAATGTATAAATTAGCCCGTATGAAAACAGACATAACAAGATTCTGCCGAAGCTAGTTTTTTTTTGTATGAATGTTGAGCCATCTCCTTTTTCCCGATCCGGTAATCAAACCCAGGACTTCGACACCACGGCCCGACACTTCATCTACTAGAATCCATTAAGTCGTACAAATAAGTGTCTCACTAAAACTTTGATTAAACTGAGAATCGATCCGGTATCTCCTGTGTAAAGTTGGCATAATTCTTCCAAAGTACTTTTTCTAATTCACACGCTAATCGATGATGTGGGGTATGTTAAAATTCTCACCATTACGAGGCACGGTAGTGTTAAGGCCAAGTTTTAAATGAGCTGAATTACATATTAATGATATAACTTCAACCTGTTACATTTGTCGAATATACCAAGGGAAAGGTTTGATCGTTCTATTATTGATTAATTATTCTTTTTTTCATAGACGTTTTTCATCGCAACTGAGTTTTACCTAGAATTTATACTCAAATGCCTCGGAAGCACGTAATACGTTAGTCATGCGCCTAGTCTCTTAACGTTTGTGGCAGATTGCTGTCCAACCGAACTATGAGAGTGAGGAATAGGAGTTGCACCCATGCTCGCACTCACTACAACTTTATAATCTGTTGTATTTATCTGATCGTAAAGATTGCCCGTAGTAACAGAAAATAGGGCAGGAGGACATTGTTATTTATTAACTTGGCTTTGTTTTTCCATTTGCACTTGGCAAGAAGTCTTTCTTTGTCATTCCACAGCTCATATAACAAAGGACAAGGCTACATCAAGTGTGTTATAACAACTTTGTATACGAGAATTAAAATAATAGATATTTAATATAATATTGGTATTATGTGTTGATATTCCTATATTTAAATCGCGTAAGGAGGAATTATGAAGATTGTTCTTATGGTAAATAGATTTATATTTAAAAAAAAAACTTATGAATAAATAAAATGAAAATCGAAATAGATGATATACATTGATCTTACTTGGAAATGAGTAATTTGTGTAACGGCTATCAGGACCAACAGTGGTTTATTAAAATTATATATTTTTATTTTGTAAGAGCGTGCAAATGTGTCGCCTTATGGAAAGTAATCACCGCGGTCCATGGACATCAACAACTCCAAAAGGGTCGCTGATGCTTTGCCTGCCTTTAACGTCATACCCTTCAATACTGAGCTCTGGAGACCTTACTCATTAGTGGTGAGAGAGCAGCTTGAAATGCCTCGCAAGCGGTCGGCGGTTCAAATTCCGACAGGATTGTTCCTGGTTCATTTATACAATTATCACGACTCTCAGATATAAGGACAACGACTCAAGGATGAAATTCAAAGGTGACTGATTGATTGACTGACAGACTGACTCACATAGTTATCTATAAATGCTCTGCCCAAACCATTGGACGGATCTGGTTGGAATTGGCATGCAGGTAGTTGTAATGGCATCCCCTAAGTAAGTTTTTTATAAATTCCACCCTTAAGGGTATAAAAAAGGGTGATGAAGAAACCAAAATACACGCGGACGAAGTCGCGGGCAGCGGCTAGTTATAAATTAATGCCTTGGACAAACACAATAAGTGCTTAAAACCAAACTAAGCTCGAAGCTTGTACTATCGATGCTAGGGAACTATAGACAGATTTATATACTATTATAATTTTATTTCTTCTTTATCCACAGTCATCAGAAACAGCGGTGGGCGGGATATCACGTAACACGAGCACGGCACTCTCCCGAAAGGAGAGTTACAAAGCACAGCGGCAACACTACAGACGGGAGAAGAAAAGAGCCACATCCGCGCTACTCAATTCCATAGAGGACCCGGCCGTCGTCGTCTTGGCTGACTGGCTGAAGGTAGGCTTGCTTGATACAGTACAGTACAATACAGTACAGTACAGTACAGAACAGTACAGTACATAGCTACAAGTACATAGGCTCGCTTGATACAGTACAGTACAGTACAGTATAGTACAGTACAGTATAGTACAGTGCAGTGCAGTGCAGTACAGTACAGTACAGTATAGTACAGTACAGTATAGTATAGTACAGTACAGTACAGTACAGTACAGTACAGTTCAGAGCTACAAGGCGCAGCGGCAACACTACAGACGGGAGAAGAAGAGAGCCACATCGGCGCTACTCAACTCCATAGAGGACCCGGCCGTCGTCGTCTTGGCTGACTGGCTGAAGGTAGGCTTGCTTGATACAGTACAGTACAGTACAGTATAGTACAGTATAGTACAGTACAGTACAGTACAGTACAGTTCAGAGCTACAAAGCTCAGCGGCAACACTACAGACGGGAGAAGAAGAGAGCCACATCGGCGCTACTCAACTCCATAGAGGACCCGGCCGTCGTCGTCTTGGCTGACTGGCTGAAGGTAGGCTTGCTTCATACAGTACAGTACAGTACAGTACAGTATAGTATAGTACAGTACAGTACAGAGCTACAAGGCGCAGCGGCAACACTACAGACGGGAGAAGAAGAGAGCCACATCCGCGCTACTCAACTCCATAGAGGAACCGGCCGTCGTCGTCTTGACTGACTGGCTGAAGGTGGGCTCGCTTGATACAGTATAGTACAGTACAGTACAGTACAGTACAGTATAGTATAGTATAGTATAGTACAGTACAGTACAGTACAGTACAGAGCTACAAGGCGCAGCGACAACACTACAGACGGGAGAAGAAGAGAGCCACATCCGCGCTACTCAACTCCATAGAGGACCCGGCCGTCGTCGTCTTGGCTGACTGGCTGAAGGTAGGCTCGCTTGATACAGTACAGTACAGTACAGAGGTGCGATTCACTAAGCGCAAATGTCATAAAGCATTGGTCGCAGCGGCGATGTAATCGGTAAGGGGCCATCCATAAAGTACGTCACACGTATAGGGGGGGGAGGGGGTCGACAAAGTGTGACATGGTGTGACAAGGGGTGGGAGGGGTCCTAAGTTTTGTGACATCACATTTCAAAATCAAGAGGTACCTACTAATCGCGTTGGATGAAAAAGATGTTGACACCACAAATGTTCCTGACGTGAAAAACGAAGTGAACTGTGAAGTGACTGCCATGCCAGTTATAAATAATTTAAAGGACTGGGTTCAAAGTCCATGGACTGAAGATGATTGAGTTTCTTTTTCTTCTTTTTCTTTATATTCACTAGGTAATTTTTAGGGTTCCGTACCTCAAAAGGAAAAAACGGAACCCTTATAGGATCACTTTGTTGTCCGTCTGTCCGTCCGTCCGTCCGTCCGTCCGTCTGTCAAGACCCTTTTTTTCAGGAACGCGTGGAGGTATGAAGCTGAAATTTATATCAATTACTCAGGTCTACTGTCCCTTGAAGCTGTGAAAAAATCAAACTTCTAAGCCAACGCAATCAAAAGATACAGCCGTTTATGCCGCAAATTTTCGACACTTGCAAGGGAATCAAAACCTACAGGGTGCTTCCCGTGAACTCAGAATCTTGAAATTTGGTACGGAGCAACGTCTTATAGCATAGATAAAGGAAAAATTACGAAAAATATACATTTTTAGTTACATCACATAATATATATTTTTTTAATAATTTTAAACTTACTACCCATTTCCTCATAAACGCGTAGAGGTATTAAATTGAAATTCATACCAAATACTCAGGTCTATAATACCTTTAAGCTGTAACAAAATCAAACTTCTATGTCAACGCAATCAAAAGAAACAGCAATTTAAGCTGCATATTTTGAAACTCGCAAGTTCTCGCAAGGGAATCAAAACCTAAAGGGTACTTCCAGTCGACCTAGAATCTTGAAATTTGGCATGAAGCAACGTTTAATAGCACACATAAAGGAAAAATTTCGAAAACCTTCAATTTTTAGTTACATTACAAAATATATATTTATTTTTTAATAAATTTAAACTTATTACTTTTTTCCTCATGAACGCGTAGAGCTATCAAGTTGAAAAAAGAAATTCTAAGTCAACGCAAAAACGCAAAGCGATAAAGAGATCTTTGTCTTTAATGTATGTTCCTCCATCTTTCACCATTGTAATGTTATGAATTTCATTTTGCAATAAAAATACCATAGTTATGACTCGATTGTCGTAATGAACGAACTTTGTAAACCTTGCAGGTTTGTACGGAACCCTCGGTGCGCGAGTCCGACTCGCACTTGGCCGGTTTTTTTTGTTATTGTTTCAAATATTTGATTCTATGTTGAATTCATAAAAAAATACTTAATTTAAATGGTAATAACACTAATTTCGGAACTGCTGTTTTAATTTAATAATTTTTCGATGTTTAATTGCAAAACATGTGACGTCACACTAGGGAGGGGGGGGGGTCTCAGAAATGTGACCACCAGTGACAAGGACGGGGGAGGGCTCAAAAACTCATGAAATTAGTGTGACGTACTTTATGGATGGCCCCTAAAAGGTTTCCAATATGGAGGTTTCCATTTAAATACACAAAGATGATCACTCCAGTTGATTGTCGACACTGTAACATCCCTCATTGTCAATTTTATCACAAAAAAATACTAGTTTTACTAGTATTACGCTGGAAAATGAAGGAAATGTCGGGTTTTCTTGTAAATATGTAGTTAAGAAATTATACCGTCATTATATCCGTTTTAAAGTGGAAGTATAATGTTTAACAAAATGTTTGGACATGTAATAATGTATTGTTTATTTTATTTCCAGGTCAGAGGATCTCTTAAATCGTGGACGAAGTTATGGTGCGTGCTCAAACCCGGTCTGCTGTTGCTTTACAAGAGTCCTAAAGCGAAGGTTGGTCACCCATCACATCACATTTTTTGTAAAAAGTGCTTAGCTGATATAGCGTGAACATTAGATTTTTTTAAAGTTAGCGAGAAGGCTACGTACGGGTGCAACAAAAATTATTTGTGTTTCTCGGCAACATTTTGCATTTACTATATATCAATATTATTACCGCCTCGATGGTTTAGAGTTTTAAAAACCGGGCTGTGATCTCGAAGTCGTGGGTTCGATTCCCGGATAGGACAAATTTTGGTTTGTGATCACCAACCCGCAAGCGTGGTGATTAGCTCAAGACCCATCTCGAATCTGTAGGAACGCACTATGCTTAAAAATCGCGACCGAATTCACGCGGCTGAATTTAAGGGTGCGCTTTCCTGCTCCTTCTCCTCCACTTCCTTCCTCGACAAATGGACTATCCATCACAAATATATTTTTTGATTCGAATCAGTATTTTTGAGTGGCCCGTTCAAACAAAGAAACAATCTCTTCAGCTTTGATATATTAGTTTAACTTTGATTAGGCCGAAGTATAAGATTCGTCACCTTTGCTAACTTCTCCTCTCTAACCCACAGAGCATCTGCTATAACTTCTCCTTTCTTCTTCTCCCCCACAGAGCAGTCACTGGGTAGGCACGGTACTCCTGACTTCGTGCCAGGTCATCGAGAGGCCGAGCAAGAAAGACGGATTCTGCTTCAAGCTTTACCATCCCCTGGAGCAGAGCATCTGGGCGCCTAGGGGGCCGCATAACGAGACTATAGGTATTACATGATATACTTATACCCTCCTAGCCGAATCCGGCAACGGCGGCCAATCTTACGATCAGCCAGGTACGCAGGATATATTATAGTGCACAAGTGAGTGCGCAAGCACAGGTGCACTCCCTATTCCCTCACTCTCATAATTCGGTGGGACAGCAATCTGACACGACCGTAGAGAGATCAGGCGCTGTGTGCTTTCCGAAGCACGGGTCATCATCCAAGCGCCTCTCCCAGTTGCATCCCCGGCCATTGCCACGGAGAAAAGCTGCGGTCCTAATCTTGATCCTTAATCGACTAGCCTGGTTGCCTTCCTCCATTATAAAAAAATATCAAGTTAATTTTAATACTATAACTTGCCAACAGGAGCGGTAGTACAACCGCTGCCGACAGCCCATCTGATATTCCGCGCGCCTTCCCAAGCCGCCGGACACTGCTGGCTCGACGGACTTGAACTCGCTTTAAGATGCAGCAATGCTATGCTCAGGTTAGTAGGAAAAGCTTTGGTTCAAGTATGCTCCTTGGGGTGCGCCAAAAGATAGAAGAAAGAATTACAAATTAAGACTCAAGAACGCCTTGGTGAGTCCGAGTATTAAAAAATTGGAACACAGTATTACTCCTTGAAGCACTCTAAAAATGAGAAGAATTAGGTTATTGAAGTATTGGCCCAAATACTACTACTTGGAGTACACCAAAAGAGTATTAGGCACATGTAGTCCTTGACATACCTCCTTTAAAAGATAAAGAAATAAAAATGGACCAAATGATGCTCCTTGGTGTACACCGAAAGATTTATTTATTATGTGGGAATTCGAGAATATTGACGCCCAATAATTGCCTAGCCTAACAATTCTAGAAAAATAAAAAATAATACTTTTGAACCCAGTATGACTCCTTGAAGTGCTCCGAAAATAAGACATGGAAATTTAAAAGAATTGGAACTCAGTTGCCTTGGTGGTCCCATGAGAAATTTATAAGCTAATTTGCGTCGAAATATAAGCCACTCTTGGCAAAACTTTTGAGTCAATTATATATAATCTATGATTTTTTTCAAAATCTTAATTTTGTTAAAGATAATTTTGTTAATCATGATGATTTCAATGTTGTTGATGATAATGATGACAATAAACTCAACGATAATGATAACGATAATGATAATCCAACCCAGATGTTCACGGTCGAAGCCGGAGGAGACAGTTGCTTCAGAGGCGCCTGTAGAGACGAACATATCGCACGAGGAGTTAGAGAGACATTTCAACGAGCACGGTAAGTCATAGCTTTAAGTTTTGTAAGAATCTGGGGGGCGATTCACTAAGCGCAAATGTCATAATCTCACGGTTGTGTCATCGGCGACAGTAGGAATTTAGTACTAATTTTGTACTGTCGCCGTTGATACAACCGTGAGATTATGACATTTGCGCTTAGTGAATTCCACCTCTGAGCAGAAGACACTAAATTTTGAACATTATTCAATTTACATAAGGTCATACCGTCGCTTGACTCTCTAACTGACGTATCAGATTTTTTTTCGAAACTGAGTAATCTAATTTTGCAGGGTACTTCAGGACTTAGAAAACTCAGTTTTGAAAAAACAATACAGATAGAGAGGCAAGGGACGATAACCGTCATGGAATCAAAATATTTAAGGCGCGAATTCTCATTTTCGCAAACTTATTTACGCTTTTTAAAAGTTTGTATTCAATGAGATATAACATTTTTATTTAATAATATGTTTTTGAATTTTTGTGTAATTCTTCGTCTGAAAGAGTTATTTTAAGTTGTCTAGATTAAATTATTTAGCTTATATTTTGCAATATCTTAGTGAGAACTAAACATTTTTATAGGCTGTGGAATTTATTAAAATTTAATTCAATTGTAATAGTTATGAGATTGTAGATTCATGTTTATTTCAATTTATTATTTGTTGCTGTAACTCACATGTTTTAATCTCACAGTTATTTTGAGATTGAAATTATGTAATTTCTATTTATAATAATACAATAATAGTTTCACCAATCCCAGATAAATAATGTCATGATACACTTATAAAATCTTATTTATTATTCGGATGAGTTATTATAAGAAATCTTCTGGATTATTAACTTATCTGGTACTGGTTAAACTTGCCCTAAGTGTTCTAGCTTTAAGGAAGACAAGGTAACATTACTAATATACTTTTTAATACCCCTTCCTCCAAATTTGCACCTTACGCACAATGTAACACGCTACAAAACCGTTTGATCGCTAGTGCTCAAGTCTATATCTACTAGTAGTACACCGACTCCTCTTATGTCCGTATCTGACTATTCACCGAAGAGAGCTAGTTCCGGGGTGAAATATCAAGTACCAAAAAAACAAAAGACTCCAAGGAAAATATCAAAGTGGGCTCAATTCGTAGAATCTATCGAAATTCTATCGAGAGAACACGAAATGTCAACCGAATCGCCTACCCCTGAACACGAGAAGAGAGAAGGATTCCTAGATTTCTTCTGGAAGAAAGACCCTTTTGACAGGACGAGCCCTACGTCAGCATCTGTCAGATTTGACAGCAAATCTGTCAAAAATCAACGAATGACGAAGAGTTTGGCTTCCAGTCCTTTAAAAGTTGAAGCGAAAAAATCTCCAGTATTGGGATGTTTTGATATGCCCAAACTGCCTATTGGGGATAGGAAATTACCATTAGATAAGATAGTTAAAGATAAAACAGTTTCACCTACTGCGTTGATAGAAGATAATTTAATCAAATTCATGGCAACATTCCCTAAACGACGAAGCTCTACACCATCTACAATTAAAACTGTTCTAACTCAGAAAAGAATAAGTGATTTGAGAGAAAGTGGTGTGAAAACAGATTCTGAGAACGATGAAGTATTCCTCAAAGATCTCCCTCGAAGGAAGATGAATAATGATGTTATATTATGCGATACACCGGAGAATATTTTGATAACGAAGACAGCGCCATCTGTTGAGAGATTTAGGAAGTATACGTCTTCTTCGAGTGAGAGTGCAGAGGCGGTGGCTAGAAGGTAAGGAGATATTCCATTGATGCGATTCGTTTTGTGAAATAAAATGATCTCTAGAACTTTCACCTCTAATAGGATAGATTTAAAGTATTTTTTCCATAAAAAAATTTAGACAAACTCGGTATCATTCTGAAGGAATGAACTTTGGATCCTAATCCAATTAATTTAAAACCTTTCTATAATGGAGGCTTTGAAAGAATCAATAAAGAGAAGAAGCTGATTCCGTGTCAATCGACTTGAACCACTAATCTTATAGATTGAAAGTACTTTCTTCAATGAAACTTTCGAGCGTCATTGGTCATTCCACTAATGCAATAGTTTCAAATTAAAATTTTCTACATTTTTATTACAACAGTTACCTAGTTATGCAGCAGACAACTTTGAACCCTAACATGACTCACCTTAAGTACCTTTTTCCATGAACATTTAAACAACATCGGCCTTGTTTATCGTCCTGCAACATTTTAATTTGAGCCTTAATCCGATGCATTTAAAATACTTTCTAGAATGCGCCTCCCCTTCCGTTCGGCCACCACAACACATACTCCAGAGAAGTTCTCTTTGATTGACTATCACAAGCTACCTTCAGTTAGCTTGGAGGCTTTGAAATGTCAACAGAGAGATGATAGATTCACTTCCCAGAATGTGTATGTTGCTGGGAAGATAGTGAGACACGGTAAAATAAACCTTGTGTGTAGAAAGCTAGAGATGTTTTTTGTTGGTAAGAGATTGATGTTTTTAAGTATACGGCATCGGGTAAAATCTTGAACATGGCAAAATGAACTTTATGCTTTGAGTGCTAGAGATGTTTTTTTATTGTACGTGCGATATGTTTTTCGCAAAGAATGTTTATGTATGTATGTGCCAGGAGAAAGTGTTAGTCGCGGTAAAAAGAACCTTATACATACTCGTATATAGAACTCAAGAGATATTTTTGAATGGCTTAGGGCGGAGGGTGAAATCGTAGACTTGGTAAAATGGACCTTATTTTAAGGAGGCTAGAGCGGTTTTCTCTGGAAGACTATCATAAGCTACCTTCAGTAAGCTTGGAGGCTTTGAAATGTAAACAGAGAGATGACAGGTTCACATCCCAGAATGTTTATGTAGCTGGGAAGATTGTGAGACACGGTAAAATAAACCTTATTTATAGTAAGCTAGGGTGTGTTTTGTTGGTAAGAGTTTGATGTTTTTTGGTGTAGGGCATCGGGTAAAATCTTGAACACGCTAAAATGAACTTTATGCTTTGATTGCTAGAGATGTTTTTTTATTGTACGTACGAGATGATTTTCGCAAATAATGTTTATGTATGTATGTGCCAGGAGAAAGTGTTAGTCGCGGTAAAAAGAACCTTATACATACTCGTATACAGAACTATAGAGATATTTTTGAATGGCTTAGGGCGGAGGGTGAAATCGTAGATATGGTAAAATGGACCTTATCTTAAGGAGGCTAGAGCGGTTTTCTCTGGTAGACTATCATAAGCTACCTTCAGTTAGCTTGGAGGCTTTGAAATGTAAACAGAGAGATGATAGATTCACATCTCAGAATGTGTATGTGGCTGGGAAGATTGTGAGACACGGTAAAATAAACCTTGTGTGTAGAATGCTAGATATTATTTTGATTTGGCTAAGGGTTTAGCTAGTTGAATTATGTTAGTTAAATTGGGTATCTGTAAATAATCAATTAATTCCGATATATGTAACACAAGTGCTTAAGTTAGTGCAAGCTAAAGTGCATAGCACCCGTGCAAAGCCGGGGCGGGTCGCTAGTGACATATACAAGTGTATTATTAAACCTGTCAGTCAAATACCGTTTAGTTATTGTACGAAAGGTTGTTAAATGTAATTAAGAGCCGCTTCGAATAATATCACTTGTTATACTTTACTTTGTCCATTTTATAATCGACATTTGACAGCTAACGCCCATGAACTTTCGTATAGCTTTCGTTAAATTGTCAAAGAAATAATATTGTTCTTCATATATGGTTACCGTCCACTCAGTGATGTGCTACGAATAAATAAATAAATATCTCTGGACATTATTCACACAGTGCCATCTAGCCCCAAACTAAGAATAACGATAACAACGATTGTGCCACCGATTGCAAATAAATGCTACGAATAAATTTTTATCTAAACTTCTTCTTCTTAGCGTTTATGTACCGTTTCTAGGCGGGGCGGGGTCCGCTTTGACCATGATCCAGGATTTGGCGAGTCTGGTTATTACAGTGAAGCGACTGCCATCAGACCTTCGTAACCATAGAGAGGAACCAGACTGGATAATGGTTACACATTCAGATCTAACTGAAATAAAGTCAGAATCTATCTGAATGTGCAGGTTTCCTCACGGTGTTTTGACATCACCAATTATTTCAAACGTCGAGCTGTCACGTCTTAATAAAATGGTCGGAGTATAGTAAAGTTGTGAAATGTTTTAATTGATATTTACCTCGCCACTAGTCAACAGTTACATCTAAAATAGTACAATAAGTATGTAGTAGAGAGAATTAAATTAAAGGTATATGATTGAATGTCTAAATTAATAAGAATATTTGGTTTGACGATAATAGTTGTAAGTCGTCTTGGGAAGTACCTCTACCTTACAGAAGACCACAGTGAATATATAATATATATCCATCCATACTATTATATTCTAAATGAGAAAGTGTGCCTGTTTTTCTTACTTCCACGGTAAAACGGAGCGACGAATTGACGTGATTTTTTAAGTGGAGATAGCTGAAGGGATAGAGAGTAACATAGGCTATAATGTTTTTTTAAATCTGCACCGAACTTCGGGAGCATTGCTACCCCGATTTTAAAGCGAGCGAAGCCGCGAGCAAAAGCCAGTAATTTATTAATATGACACATCACATCAAATACATTGATCTGAATGTATGTGATGTTGTGAAATATTTATTTATTTTACACGCATCGCATACCCGTGCGAAGCCGGGGCGGGTGGGAAGAAAACTAGTTATAGTTTTCTTCTAAAAAGTCCTAAACAGTAGTGTATCTGCTACATAATTCTCGAGGTCACTCGTGCACGCTAATTTGACCTTTAACTATGAACACAGTGAGTCTTATTTGCAGTGATTAATCGTACATATTGAATGGGATGTAAAGGGTGGTGCAGAATGGTGTACGCATACTTTTAAATTTCTGTCTTCATTTTGCGTTTTATTATTAGAAGCCTCGATGGTCTAGTGGTTTGAGTACCGTGCTCGAGGTCCTGGGTTCAAATCCCGGGTCGGTTAAATAAGAGTCGGTTTTTCCCGTCACAGCTCGGGTTTGTGTTAACCAGTCTACATTTGGCAAACGTGGTGATTAAGCCAATATCCCTCTTTGTAACAGAGCATAATTTTACCTAATGATGGAGGCCTTTGCCCTGCTATATTATTGCTATACTAGCGGCTATTTCGATTTCTAATATCCTATGTGTTATTCTGATGTATAAGCTGTGGTAAAGTTTCATTCAAATCCATTTAGTAGTTTTTACGTGAAAGAGTAACAAACATCCATACATCCATACATACAAACTTTCGCCCTTAAAATAGTAGTAGGATTATTTATTTATTGGCTTTCATATTAAGGAACACTGATTGATCACTAAATTTACATTTACTTCCGTGTTAATAAAAACAAAACAAGCTTATAATTCATTATTTTGAGATAGATCACTATTTTATCTTAGCCATCTTAGCCATGCTAAGTCTATGACTAAATCCTACTATTATTAAAAACTACTGAATGGATTTGAATGAAACTTTACCACAATATAGCTTATACATCAGAATAACACATAGGATATTGGAAATCGAAATCCACGCGGACGGAGTCGCGGGCGGCCGCTAGTCAAGTGATATATTCCAAAACATTGAATTTTCTAAGCTGATACGTACATAAATAATGTCAGTCGTTTGAAAGTGAAATATTATGTGTTGGTGGTATTGACGACCAGTGCCGTGTAATGATTAGAAGTTGTTTGTTACACTAAGAGGTCGCGGGTTCGATTCTTGCGTTGTACAAACATTTGTGTGCATGAACATGTCTGTTTGTCCTGGTTTGGGTGTTTATTTCTATCTATTTACGTATATTTTAATTTTACTGTTGATTCTGATATCAGTAGGTAACACAAGTGATGAAGCTACTTAACACGGAGTCAGATGTTGTCAAATATTGTTTTTATTACACACATCTGAACAAAGTCTTACAATCACGTGAACAAATAATTAAAATCTAACAAAAAATGTTTATTATAACTATTACTAACGTAAAGGCCACTTGTGTGAACCGCTCCCTATATTACTCATGAAACAATTATAAATACAATTATACACTCTAAAGCTGTGGATATTAAGTCGATTTTACCTCAAACGACTGCCCTGATTATGTTGTAGTGTGTTGAAAATCATCATTACACAATTATACACCACAGCTTTATAGTTTTAACGCGTATTTTTCCTTAAAAGTCTTTCCTAATTATGTCTATTGTGTGTTTAGTCATGATTACACAATAATGCACCATAATCATATAGTTTTAAAGTCGATTTTTCCTTAAACGTCATCTCTGATTATGCTTGTAGTATGTTTTTGCAGCTAGTACATTATCGGCCGTCGAAATGTATGGTCTGGTTTTACCGCGATAGTGTAGTGATAAAGAGAGATAGTGAATTCGGTGTTTTGACGTCTTTTTCACACGGAATTTGTGCATTTTTTTTAATAAACTGTGCGTTGTGTTTGTTACAATGGATTGGGTATATTAAACTAGATCTGCAAATCAATTTAAACGCCTTCTGATATTGAATGTGATTACTCTGTCAAATATGATTGTATGATATATATTTTATTTACTTTTTATATGAATGCACGGTGTCATAAAGTCATAAAATCGAGGCATTTAAACAAAGGCTCCCGTGCACCGATCCTCGGCATATTTTTTAAATGATTGTTATTATTATCTGGTTATTAATGTGTGTTGACGATGATTATAATATAACTAATAAGACTTTATAAATACCCAATTCATGTTTGAAACAGTTTTTATGAGTGCTAAGTGTCAAACGTCACCACTGCCTCCGTGGTGTAGTGGTTAGAGCGCTGTGCTCAAAAACTACGAACTCGGAGGTCGTGGGTTCGAATCCCGCGGGGAACACTTTCACTTTGTGTTGGTTTTCCCAGTTTGGTTAGGACATTGCAGGCTTGGATCACCTGATTGTCCGATAAGAATGATGATTCCGTGCTTCGGAAGGCACGTTAAGCCGTTGGTCCCGACTATGATCCAAATTGTCTGGTTTCCCTTGTGGTTACGGAGGTCAGACGACAGTCGCTCCATTGTAATAACCAGGCATGTCAATTCAGGATCATAGTCGCAGCGTACCCTGGGCTCCAAGGCAATGGCCGAGGATGCAACTGGGAGAGGCGCTAGGATGATGATGATAAGTGTCAAACGTCAATATATTTTTTTTCATAGTGCGTTGCGTAAAGAATTTTAAGATAATATACCTAAATATTTTAAACCGACGAATAAGTTATAGTGATGAATAATCGAAAAGTAACACTCGTTTAGGTATTTAAGGCTACTAAAAAAATAATTATTATCGTACTTAAATCATTAATTAAATAATCGAAGATAATGTTGTGAAAGTGATAGTTTAATTGTGTGGTTGTGAAATATTAACAAAGGATTAAAATGCTGGCACTAGTCTAGAATATTAGGTACTATCCCATTTCTTCCCGTGGGTATCTTAAGAACGACTAGAGAACATTCCGGGGGATGGGCAGCAGCGTTCCCCTGTGTTTGTGGATCGTAGTCTAAAAGACTGCCTCTGTGGTGTAGTGCTTAGAGCGTTGCGCTGTGCTCAAAACCTCGGGGGGTGCGTTCGAATCCCGCGCGAAATACTTTCACTATGTGTTGTTTTTCCCCGTTTACCATGATCCAATCTGGTTCCCCTCTATGGGTTACGAAGGTCTGATGGCAGTCGCTTCACTGTAATAACCAGACTTGCCAAATCCTGGATCATGGTCAAAGCGGACCCCGCATAGAAACGGGATGAAAAACGCTAGGAAGAAGAAGAGTTAGGACATTGCATGCTTGAATCTCCTGATTGTCCGATAAAAAATATGATTCCGTGCTTCAGAAGGCACATTAAGCCTTTAGTTCCGACTATGATCCTTATGGTCTGGTTGCCCTTGTAAGGGTTACGGAGGTCAGACGACAGTCGCTCCATTGTAATAACCAGGCTGGTCAATTCAGGATCATAGTCGCAGCGTACCCTGGGCTCCGAGGCAATGGCCGAGGATGCAACCGGGAGAAGCGCTAGGATGATGATGAGTCTTTTAAAAGAACAATCTACAATCAACTAAGTTTGTTTTTCATGTAATAACCAACTATTTACAAATTAGTATGTAACAGCTAGCAAGTTATGTTAATTGTTAGCGAAATTCTTTACGTAGTCTTAGTTATTTTAGATAACAGATCCCTGTTTGAATTATTTAGGTATCGTATTGTATACTTAAAAACCTTACTGTTTAGTAATCTGACCTTGACTTGAACTCGATTTCGTTCTTTTTTATAGTAATACTAGCGGCCGCCCGCGACTCCGTCCGCGTGGATTTCGATTTCCAATATCCTATGTGTTATTCTGATGTATAAGCTATATTGTGGTAAAGATTCATTCAAATCCATTCAGTAGTTTTTACGTGAAAGAGTAACAAACATCCATACATACAAACTTGCGCCTTTATAATAGTAGTAGGTTTTAGTTCCATACACGCTCCTTACAAATATTTGTGTAAAATAAATATCCTAGGATTTACCAATTACCTAGCCAAATGCCAATGTTCATCACACAAAATGTCCCCCAACCGGGATTCGAACCCGCGACCCTTGGTTTTGTACCCAAGGTCCCTGATCACAAGACTATCAGGCGCGTCAAATATACATTCGAACCGTAACCTTTATGTAATATTTGAAGCGATAATTAACCACTAGGTAACTTGGTGTTTCGCTTATTATCATTGGCGGTTATAAACTTCCTCAATAGGAAGGGAAGTGGGTTTGAAACCGACGCCCTTACGATTTCCTCAACAATGTAACTTGAAGTAGGTAAGTGTGAATATGAAACTATGGTACGGAGTTTTAATAAGTGAAGTAATCATACTATTATGATGAATGTGAATGTTTGTTTGTTTGGTTGTTAGTCCGTCAATTACGATGAAATTACTGAACGAATTTTGATGAAAAGTATACAGGCAGAGTATGCTGTCTTTGGTGATAGGATAATTTTCATCCGGATTAAATGGAACACATCGAAATTCACGCAGACGAAGCCGCGGGCGGTCTTTGTATAAAAATTAAAGTATTGATTGACGGGCCCGTTGGTCTAGTGGCTAGAGACCCTGACTACAAAACCAAGTGTCGCGGGTTCGAATCCCGCTTGGGGCAAATGTTTGTGTGATGAACATCGGATTGTACTCAAATCATGGACGTTTATAAAAGTATTGAAGTGTGTCTATCCGTTTCCTAGCATCCATAGTACAAGCTTCGAGCTTAGTTTGGGGCTAGGCAATTGGTGTGTTAGTTCAATAAATAATTTAGAATTTGAAGAATTTAGTAGTAGTGTGTATCAGCCTATTAATGTCCCACTGCAGGGCAAAGTCCTCCATCATTTGAAATCATGTTTTCGTTACAAAGATGGGTTTTGGCTTAATCACCACGCTTGCCAAATTAGCGGGTTGATCACACATTTTTATATCTGTCATTGTTTAACACTATGTACCTAGTGATGTATTTTAAAAAATACTAGCGACCCGCCCTTGCTTCGCACGGGTGCAACTAAGTTTTTCTCTACTATATTATACATGTAGTATGCATAAAAACCTAGTTTACTCTTGAATCACTCTATCTATTAAAAAAACCCGCATCAAAATCCATTGCGTAGTTTCAAAGATTTAAGCATACAAAGGGACATAGGGATAGAGAAAGCGACTTTGTTTTATACTATGTAGTGATAGTGATAATGCCCATAATCGGAATATGACAAGGTTTTAAACTGTTATCGCGAAATTCTTATCAAATTAGCTAATATTTGCTTCCTCAAGGAGTTTTAGACTAGATTATAATTCTTTACAAGTATAATACCTAGTCAAACATAAAGTAGGGTTATGTTATATAGAAGAGTTGGGACAAGTGAATCGGAACATTATGTAAAGCGGTTTAAGGTCGGGAATTATGTTTTTATTCTGTTCTTGACATTGTCACTATGCCTTGGGTGATCAAAGGCTATTTTAAAGTTATGTGAATAGTCTACGAAAGGAAAGTTAATGTAAATTTTCGCTAGACTCGGGAATTGAACTTGAACCTCGAGTTCACGGTCAATATATTTGAACTACCACACGAATGAGGTAGCACTTGTCATCATAAGTCTGTTGCAGTCCACTGTTGGACGTAGGCCTCCCCCTATGCCTATAGTCACCACACTGACCTAGCCATATTGCCACTTTGACTCATCATCGTCCTAGCATCTCCCGGTTGCATCCTCGGCCATTGCCTCGGAGCCCAGGGTACGCTGCACCTACGATCCTGAATTGACTTGCCTGGTTATTACAATGGAGCGACTGTCGTCTGTCCTCCGTAACCTTTACAAGGGAAACCAGACCATTTATATCATAGTCGGGACCAACGGCTTTACCTGTCTTAAAAGCCTTCCTCGTCAAATGGACTATCCAACGCAAAAATAATTTCAAATCGGACAAGTAGTTCCTGAGATTAGCGCTAACAAACAAACAAACTCTTAAGCTTTATATATTAGTATAGACAATTTCATATTACAAGTACCCATTGATATAAATAGAATACAGATTATTATGTAAAAAATTAGTGCATTTAACACGATGCAATTATTTCAAACTGCAAACGCAGACGACTATGCAGTCACATACAACCGTAAAAGGAAAACCAATGTTATGAAGTAATAAGTGCAACGTATCAACAGTCGTACTTAATGCAGTTAATGACCTCAAATTGCAAGGTTTGCTTGTATGAACATAATAACAATGTGTTGTCATGTAAGTGTAGTGCCGGTCAAATCAAATCATATCAAAATAGGTATACTATACTAGCGCGATTTCGTCCGAGTGGATTGCAGATCCTCTTTTTTCGTAATAAAAGGCCTGTGTTCTTTCTCAGGGCCTAAAGGTTGTCTGTGCCTAATTTCATCATAACGAGGCACGGTTCTGAGCTTAGCGGGAAAGCGTTACAGACAGTCAGTAAAGGGTCATTCCCGATGTCCCCATCAGGCCTGTCCATGCTAGTGGGGACAACGGGACTTTAAAAAAAAGTATTAAAATTTATTCCGTTGTATCAACGAACATTCTTGTTTGCTGACGGGGACAGTGGGATTTTTTAATTGAATTCCTTTTAGCCGCACTTGACTGAAAGAGATAACTTTAAGAAGGCCTACGGCCAGCAATGGTTTAAAGATATTTATTCTCAAAAAAGACAAATAGTCACTTACATGAGAACAACATTTCTTAAATTATAAGTGTGATGTTCGTCACTATTCACACTAAACACTAAACTTATATTTAAATTTGTCATAATATTAATAGTTTTCGACAATATGTTGGCTAAGTTTAATTTTAAACACATTAAACGAAGTTACACTTTTAATAGCTGAGGGCAATTTGTTATAAAACTGTGGACAATGGACTGCCATAGGCTGATACCGAGGTGTATGAGTGAGGGAAGAGGGAGTGCAGCTGTGTTAGCACACTCACTGCAGCACTGTTATAAATCTTAGTTGAGTAACCGTATTCAATATTCAAAGTATCTCGCCTCTGTATACGAAAACGACTGGGAGGGAATTACTTTTATGACGACATTATTATAATCTTCCTAGCCCTTATCCCGGTTGCATCCTCGGCCGTTGCCTCGGAGCCCAGGATCCACGACTATGATCCTGATTTGACTAGTCTGGTTATTACAATGGAGCGACGGTCGTCTGATCTCCGTAACCATTACAAAGGAAACCAGAATATTTAGTTAAAATTAGAAACAAAGAAAAATTCATTAGATCTCTCTTGCAATCATCAGAGCGCTTGCCCGGATTGCAAGAAGCGCCGGGTTCGATTCCCGCCTGAGCCGCGAGATCTGATAAATTTTTCTTTGTTTCTAATTTTAACATTATAGTTAAAAAGGTATAATAATACCTAGCATTTAAAAATGCTTAAATAAAATATACAAAAAGTTACAGAATATTTAGATCATAATCAGACCAGTGGCTTAACGTGTCTTCTGAAGCACTGAATCATCATTCTTATCGGGCAATCAGGTGATTGAAGCCTGCAATGTCCTAACTAAACTGGGAAACTATCACAAAAAGAAAGTGTTCCCCGCGGGATTCGAACCCAAGAATCAACACAAATCAGTTGTTTGTTTGTGTAGTGTTTCCCGCGGGATTCGCACCCACGACCTTCGAGGTTTGAATACAGCGCTCTTACCATTAGGTACACACCACGGAGGCAGTCAAATACAGTTTTTATGACTACACCGACAATGTTCAATCATAGTGAAATAGTTTAAAAGAATACGTCAATCATTGATTGTTAGGCGACACAGATACTGTGATAATGTGCATCCATGTGCTGCAATTGATATGCATTTTAACATCTGGCGAAGGTCGATTGAAATGCAATTGATCGGTGCAACAACGCAACTAGGCATTCATATTTTTTATGCCATCATCTGTTTTCAACGTTAGAGCGATGGTGGCCTAGTGGTACGGACGGCGCCTCACATACGTGAGGTCCGCGGTTCGAATCCGGGCCCACACCTCTGGATTTTTCGAAATCTGTGTGAATTTGTGCCATTAGCTCGGCGGTGAAGGAAAAACACCGTGAGGAAACCTGCACATTCAGTGATTTTCTGACTTTAGGTCAGTTAGATCTGAATGTGTAACCATGATCCAATCTGTCTGGTTCTGATGGCAGTCGCTTCACTGTAATAACCAGACTTGCCAAATCCTGGATCATGGTCAAAGCGGACCCTGTATAGAAACGGGATAAACGCTAGGAAGAAGATCTGTTTTCAACGTAAACATAATGAAAGTGTTGAAATACCTCTATCTTTTTTTCAGTAATAATACCATTCCAGCCGTTTTCGGCCACGATCTTACGATCAGCCAGGTACGCAGGATATATTAGAGTGCATAAGTGAGTGCGCAAGCACAGGTGCACTCCCTATTCCCTCACGCTTACTTAGGTGGGACAGCAAACTCACACGAACGTAGATGGGAGAGACCCGTTTGGAGTAATGGTTAAGTAGTTGCCTATTAGACCAAGGGGCCGTGGGTTCTATTCCCGCACAGGATAAACATTTGTGTGCATGAACATGTGTATGTCCTGGTCTGGGAGTTATATGTATTTTTTTTACTATATTTGTAATACCACTGTTGATTTGGATGTCTGTAACACAAGTGCTTAAGCTGCTTATAACGTAGTCAGATCAATGTATGTGATGTTGAGAGATATTTATATAATTACTCACTGAAATACTAAGAAAGTCTAAAATATTACTCATTCATAATTGCACTAACAAATAACACATTTTACCTTAAAGCGCATTCGGAATAATAAACAAAATTAATATATTTCTGTTTTTGTTTATTTCTTAGAGGATGCTTTGAAACAAGCCTGTCTGTATTTAGACAAGGTCATTGACCAACTGACTCACATTCATCTTTTTGAAGACCAATTTGTGTGTTATTTTGCATTTTTATTTACTAAAAATACAAAACTTAGGCTTGTATTAATAAATCGCTCGATCATTTTCATACAAAACAGCACCTCAAGATCGAGCTCAGATCTGAGTGCGATTTATTAAAAAGTCTAATACAACAATAGCCTAGCCCAAAACTAAGCTTGAAGCTTGTACTATGGATGCTAGGGAACGGATAGACATTCTTAAATCTATACAAATGTAATAAATCTAAAGATTTTGTTTGTTTGTTTGAACGTGCTTATCTCAGTCTTTATTGTAAAAATATTGTTGTGTTGCATAGTCAATTAGTCGAGGAAGGCTTTGAGCTATAGTATAACACTATGTGTGCGGGAAAAGAAATGCAAGGGGACAGAATCGCGGGCGGCCATTAGTACTTTTATAAACATCCATGAGTCGAGTACAAATGCCGATGTTCATCACACAAACATTTGTCCCTATCTGGATTCGAACCAGCTACCCTTGATTTTGTAGCCAATCTCTGACCACTAGACCAAAACGGGCCTGTCTTTTTGGCTATAAAGATTTGTCGCCATAACTGAAACTGTTTTTTAAAGCCATTATATTCCGTTCATGAAGGTTTCTATTCACAAGACCATGTACACCAACATGTATACACATCGACCCTTATGTCAAAGCAGTAAAGTGCATATTTGAATGTGTTTGTAAACATGTTGGTGCTCATGACAGTACTTACGTACTACATATAAATAGAAGTACCTAACTTGTTAATACCAGATAAGGCAGGTCTAAGAGGCCCTGACGTCATCTCCAAATAGGTATTCACTAAGTACTAGATAAAGCCTTGGTAGTCTAGCGGTTTCTTGATCCAATCTGTCTGGTTCCCCTCTAAGGGTTACGAAGGTCTGATGGCAGTCGCTTCACTGTAATAACCAGACTCGCCAAATCCTGGATCATGTTCAAAGCGGACCCCGCACAGAAGCGGGATAAACGCTAGGAGGATAATGATTGTCTAGTGGTTTTACTGCCGGCCGTGATTTCGAGGTTTAAAGTTCAAGTGTGGGTCAAGCAATATTTTTGTTGGATTTTTGAACAAAGTATTTTGGCAAGCCAAATCCCATCTTTGTTCCGAAAACATGATTTCAAATGTTGCCATTATTAGGCTCATACTTTACTTTTGCAATGGATTTTAGATTCCCGTTTAATGAATATCATATACTAGCGGCCGCCCGCGACTCCGTCCGCGTGGATTTCGATTTCCAATATCCTATGTGTTATTCTGATGTACAATCTATATTGTGGTAAAGTTTCATTCAAATCCATTCAGTAGTTTTTACGTGAAAGAGTAACAAACATCCATACATCCATACATACAAACTTTCGCCTTTATAATAGTAGTAGGATTCTGTTTTACGTCCTTAGCTATTATAGATTTCGGTCGATATGTAATATTGTCCTATAGTGTATTTGTAGTGATCACTCATTTCATCAGCTAACATTAAATACTCGATAGCCACAAACAGTTATATAAACTGACGACAGACGGCGCTGATTGACTACTCCGAATTAGTAATGGAATCCTGAATTGCGCAAGCAAAGTTATAACGTACTAAAAATAGTCATTTTTCGACTACGACAGTCAATCTGACGATAAGCTGCAAGAAGCATTTATATAAATAACTAGCGGCCGCCCGCGACTCCGTCCGCGTGGATTTAGATTTCCAATAGCCTAAAGCCTTCCTCGTCAAATGGACTATCCAACACAAAAATAATTTTTCAAATCGGACCAGTAGTTTCTGAGATTAGCGCGTTCAAACAAACAAACATACAAACAAACAAACAAACATACAAACAAACTCTTCAGCTTTATATATTATTCAAAATTCAAATTCAAATTCAAATTCAAATTCAAATCGGACCAGTAGTTTCTGAGATTAGCGCGTTCAAACAAACAAACATACAAACAAACAAACAAACATACAAACAAACAAACTCTTCAGCTTTATATATTAGTATATATCGATACCTTAAATCTCAAATGGCGTAACCACCAAAACACAACTTTTCAGGAGAGCAAAAAAACAAAAAAAAATAATTTGTTTAAATCATAACTTTATAATTTTTTATACTATAAAAATGTTTTATACATCAAATTTCTTAGAATTTTGAGATGAAGGCTTCAGTGAGAACTATTTGCACCTAAATCTTATATTTTAAAAAATAGAAGTCGGTTACGACTTCTGAAAATATGACAAAAAGGCGTTTACACCCTATAAAATACACGATTTTTTTGAGATTAAGGTCGTATCTCCCATTAAATTCATAAAAAAATACAAAATAAGGGGTATTTTCTACTTCTTTTATTGAATTAGGTACATTAAACGGGTAAGAGGATTTTAGGAAACAAAATAAAATCTAAAAAAAGCCAAGGCCGAGATAATAAGAAGGCCTAATTCGATTAAGCAGTGTAGTTGAAGAAAAACGACCCTTATTCTTAGCAACTCTACTTATATTAATATAATATTTACGTAATAATCAACTTTAAAATATAATTAAAGTCCTAATGGAGTTAGAAAAGATTACAAAAATTGTATTAATTTAAGAATCAATGAATCAAGTAGCTACGCCACGACCATTGCGATGGGCTCTTACCTCCCATCGCAATGGCCGACATACTTTTAATCAGCAAGAAAGACACCACGACCTTATAATGTCATCGTATCAGCTCACTCTGATTTCCTAAATTATTATTAAAATTGTGCACAGACGGCATTATCCCAAAAACATATCATGAAGAATATCACCCGCAATTACCAACAGCAGAAGATGTGCCAGATGTATTACCAGGCACTGATATAGAGGACGGAGTTACAGACACAGAAAAATACTGTTTTTTTATGTTTGATTGTTTTTGATAGTTTCAATTTAATTTTTTTGACTGATTATTTTAAATTAAGGCTTTCTAAAATCTCTTACTTTTTGAACGTAGCTACTTGATTCATTGATTCCTAAATTAATACAATTTTTGTAATCTTTTCTAACTCCATTAGGACTTTATTTGAATTTTAAAGTTGATTATTACGTAAATATTATATTAATATAAGTAGAAATCATTGTTGCTAAGAAAAAGGGTCGTTTTTCTACCACTACACTGCTTAATCGAATAAGGCCTTCTTATTCTCTCGGCCTTGGCTTTTATTAGATTTTATTTTGTTTCCTAAAATCCTCTTACTCGTTTAATGTACCAAATTCAATAAAAGATGAAGAAAATACCCCTTTTTTGTATTTTTTTTATGAATTTATGGGAGATACGACCTTAATCTCAAAAAAATCGTGTTTTTTATAGGGTGTAAACGCCTTTCAATAATAAAAATTGTGTGTGGTGTAAACGCTGAAACCGAAAAATGATGTCCCTTACCCCCGTGTGTTTTTACTTTTTTTTTCACTTTTCAATAATTTCTAAGGGCGTAACCACCAAATAAAGTTGGCTATGTGTGATACGCCATAATAATGTATTAAAATATCTCGTTACGCCCTGACGTTGTTCATGCATTAAATTTATAGCTGCTTACGACCTCTTTACCTTATAAAAAGTGTCCAAATCTATAAAAAACATCGGGTCGTAATGACCATTTTTTTGCGAATTTCAGGATTTTAAATATACAGATCGATAGAGAAAAAAAAACTGAATAAAACTGCATTCAAAAGTCATTTTGACCAATTTGGCGCTTACGCCATTTGAGATTTAAGGTATCGATATAGATAATACCCTCCGGCCGTATTCGGCCATGGCGGCCGACCTTACGATCAGCCAGGTACGCAGGATATATTATAGTGCACAAGTGAGTGCGCAAGCACAGGTGCACTCCCTATTCCCTCACTCTCATAATTCGGTGGGACAGCAGTCTGACACGACCGTAGAGAGATCAGGCGCAGGACCAACGGCTTAACGTGCCTTCCGAAGCACGGAGGAGCTCAAGATGATTTTTTCGGTCACCCATCCGATGACTGGCATCTGCGAACGTTTCTTAACTTTAGCAACCGCATGCCGAGTGCGCTAACCACTGCGTCATCGAGCTCCTCAAGCATTTACTGTACATACATAATATGTATGCATGACCGACCGATTTCCAATTCACTAACTAGCTTTACTTTTCGTCCTGTAATGATTTGTACATGTTTTAAAACACAAGACGACATTATTCGATTATTTAAATAGTACAATAGATGGCAACTGTCGTCCATTGACAACGCAGTGCTAGCCGCCGCCCGCGACTCCGTCCGCGTGGATTTCGATTTCCAATATCCTATGTGTTATTCTGATGTATAAGCTATATTGTGGTCAAGTTTCATTCAAATCCATTCAGTAGTTTTTACGTGAAAGAGTAACAAACATCCATACATCCACACATACAAACTTTCGCCTTTATAATAGTAGTAGGATAGTAGGATTTCTTCGAGGTTTCTATTCTATACATAGTTAGTAGTAATACCTGGTAGTAGTATCAATGGTATTAGGAGAACAGAACAAAGCAAGCGGTATATACCAGATTAACACAATACAATGATGAGGTTGGATTTAAGACTACGTAGATACCAGGATAACATAGTTATGTAGGAGGTAGTTATCAGATCAACACAATACAAACGTATGTACCTACATGACAAAAATAAACGTATGTCACGTCACGTTTCAAGACATAATTGATGTCAAGCAAACAGTGATTATGGCGCTGATTACCGTAATGGCATAGCCGGCATGTACAGATTGTTAAACCGGTATGATATGAGACAGATTTGACGACCCGCTTGGTGTAATGGTCAAAACGTTACTTATTATACAAGAGGTCGCGGGTTCGATTCCGGAACAGGACAGACATTTGTGTGCATGAACATGTTCGTTGTCCTGGTCTGGGTTTTATTTGTATCTACATATTTATTTGCAATACCACAGTTGATTCTGATGTCTGTAACACAAGTGCTTAAGCTTCTTAACACGGAGACAGATCAATGTATGTGATGTTGCGGCCGCTTGCGACTTCGTCCGCATGGATATCGGTGACAAAGTTTCATACGAACTTTCATTCCCTATTCAATCTCCTTGGGTAGAATTGATCAAAATCCTTTCTTAGCAGATTCCTACTACGTCATAGCCAAACAACCCGATCTGTGCAATGGTTTGGGCATGGGGTTTGAATTTATTTGAGTTTTTTTACCTATATAGTTAAATTTGAGCAATATATATTCAGTCATTTCAGTAAACCTGCCAAGCAAAACTATTACTTGTTTCATAAGTGATGATGTATATGGGAAGTATGGAAGAGTTGTATAAGCGGTTAATGACTAAATCATATTTTGAGATTCTCAATCCTTGATTATTCATGGTGTTTGACAACCTTTGTGATTTGACGTTTGTGTGGTTGTCCTGATGAGACCTTAATTTGATTACTTGTTTATTCATATGTGGAGATTTGTAACTGGTATTGTTTTTAAGACTATTGTTGATACAAATTGTGATTGTTGAAACTGTTAATATTCCAACAATTAAATAAATAAATAAATAAATAAATATTATTTGCAAGGTTTGTTACAACGCGTATAAAAATGTTAATACTTTTAAATAAGACTTTTCGATTATTCATCAGTCATCGGCATCACATAAAACATTATTTTCCAACTAATCCGAAGAAGAAACATGGACAAAAGTGAACAACAGATAAATTATAACAATAAGACAAAGACTTTATCATGATATTAATTTCCACAAAAAAAGTGCCTTTTAAGATGACATTTCCGTAAAAGTTTTAATAACCACACATTTTACCCTCTTGGGGAAGATCTTTCATCCCTGGGATTAGGTATACCGGTTTAGCCGTTGTGGAACCCAGGGTACGCTGCGACTATGATCCAGATTTGACAAGTTCGACTGCCATATGACCTCCGGAACCCTTAAAAGGGAAACCAGAGAATACTTCGATTGTTTGATGATATAGAATGACACCATATGTGAAACGAAAAATAATACCAATAGAAAAAAACAAAGGTGATTGCTTACCATAAAGCGGACCGTAGCTTTGAGCGCCATCTTGGTTTGAAATAAAAACAAAATGGAGGCCGATGACGTAATAACTGTCAAAGTGAAGCATAAAAATGAGAGGCGGAGATCAAGCATTTTCAGCCTTTTAAATATACAGAAGAAATTGAAGAGGCAAGCTTCAGAGCCAGGGTATGCTCCGAGTAAATACAATAGAAAGTTCTCGGTCGATTCGGCCATTTTGTCGGATTTTGGGAAGGCGAACGGACATTGTAAAGAGTTTGTGGTGGAACCTTGTAGTGATGTAGCTGTGTGTAATGGAGGTTAGTTTTTTTTAGTTTTAAGGTAATTAATTGTTTTATTAATATGGTTTAAAAAGGTCTTAATATTTTCAACTGGTATTAAAGGTTTTTTAGTCAAAAGAATTAAATACCTATTAATTGTAATGTAATGTTGATTTTCAACTGAAATTAAAGTTTCTTTGGTTACAAAGGAGTTAAGTACCTACTCATGGTAATGTAATGAAAAAGTATTATATGCTAACGAGTTTTTATGTTTTATGAGTGTGAAGCTATTTTTGAGTCGTTGATTACAGATTGTTATGCTATGTTAGATAAGTTTTGTAATACTTTAAGCTAGATGTAATGCCATTTTAAAGTTGTGTATTGGGATGGTTTTGTTAAATATGCCAACTTTTCTGACTCTTTCCGAAAAATATGAGCTTTAACGCTCTTGTCTATATTCACTCCTCTTTAATTGACTGAATAAGGCATTTTTATATGCTGTCCTATCTCGGTAGTTTTAATTGCTTAAATCCAATTATTTTGCCTCCCTCCGACTCTGTAAAGAACAACTAATAATTAATAATAAGAGAATAAAAAACCTTGCTCCCAAAAATATGTCAATTTATTATTGAAGGACAGAGATATTTGCGTGAATTAAGAGTCTTTCTAAACTAGCTATGTGAAATTTAGGGTCTTTCTTGATCGGATATTTCCAAATAGATTTCCTCGTTACATTTTGGTTTTAAAGGCTGTTTCTGCCTCACTCTAACGTTGTAGAAGACACTTTTATAGACAGAGAGAGAAGGAGAGGGAGAGAAAGCGAGAGCGAGAGGGAGAGAGAGAGAGTGAAAACGTCTTTAAAAGAGACAAAAGATGCTTCCCTATACTTACGAAAATTAAAATTCTAGACAGAAAGAGGAAAAACACAATTAAATCTTGACTAAAAGAGACTTCAAAATGTGACATGACTTGCTACCTCCTCTAAAAACATTAAGACCGCGTTACAGAACCATCCCCCTGCCAAATTAATCTTGACTTTTTAGTCAAAATCGGAGACTTCAAAATGTGACAGAACTAGCTACCTCCTTTAAAATCATTGAGAGACAGAACCATCCCCCTTGCTATACCGCACGTGTGACACAAACCCCGCCCACAGAGTTGGCGGGCGCCGCCTCCGATTCTGACAGCGACGCGTCGCGCGCGATGCCGGCGCGGGAGGACGCCGCGGCGCGAGGCGGCTGGAGCGGCGTCTGTCTGATGAGGCTCACGGTGACTCCGTAGACTGCTGAGCTCTTTGATGACTGACTGTTGCTGCGTGAATTAAGAGTCTTTAGCGAACTGTCTAAAATTTAGAGTCTTTCTGGTGTCTGTTTGATGAGTCTCATGATGACTCCGTAGTTCTGCTGCTAAGCTCTTAGATGCGTCGCTCTCGCTGCTTTAATTAGCAGTCTGTCTAAACTTAGCTGACTGACTAAAATTTAGGGTCATTCTTCATCGGGTATTTCCAAATAGATTCTTCGTTATATTCTTGTTTTAAAGGCGGTTTTTGCCTCATCCTAACGTTGTAGAAGACACTTCTATAGAGAGAGAGCGAGCGGGAACGTCTTAAAAGAGACAAAAAATGCTTCATTCTACTTAAGAATATTAAAATTCTAAAAAGAAAGAGAAAAACACATAAAAATCTTGACTAAAAAACTATAATATGTGACAAAACTTACTACCTACCTCTTAAATCATCTAAAATCACCGAGAGAGCGCGACAGAACCATCCCACCCTCTTAGTTAAGTCAGCTATCTCTTTCGCACGTGTGACACAAACCCCGCCCACAGAGTTGGCGGGCGCCGCCTCCGATTCTGACAGCGACGCGTCGCGCGCGATGCCGGCGCGGGAGGACGCCGCGGCGCGGAGGCGGCTGGAGCGGCGTCTGTCTGATGAGGCTCACGGTGACTGTGTAGTGCTGCTGAGCTCTTTGATGACTTACTGTCTATTTAGGGTCTATCTCAATCGGATTCCTCCTAATCGATTCCAAATCGTTATAGTCTTGTATTAAAGGCAGTTTTTGCCTCACTCTAACGTTGTAGAAGACACTTTTATAGAGAGAGAGGGCGAGAGGGAGAGAGAGAGAGAGAAAACGTATTAAAAAGAGACAAAAGATGCTTCCTTCTACTAACGAAAATGTCAATTCTAGACAAAACTAGAAAAAACACAAATAAATCTTGACTAAAACAGGCTTCAAATGTCACAAAATTTTACCGCAAATAAAAATTCTAGACAGAACGAGAAAATCACAAATAAAAACTTGACTAAAAGAGACTTCAAAATGTGACAAAACTTCCTACCTACCTCTAAAAGCATCTAAAAACATTGAGAGAGCGCGACAGAACCATCCCACTCTCTTAGTTAAGTTAGCTATCTCTTTCGCACGTGTGACACAAACCCCGCCCACAGAGTTGGCGGGCGCCGCCTCCGATTCTGACAGCGACGCGTCGCGCGCGATGCCGGCGCGGGAGGACGCCGCGGCGCGGAGGCGCGACGTTTTGGCGCGAATCGAGACGAGCTATGTGGAGGATCCTGATAGGGACACTGGAGCGGTGAGTGGACTTGTTTAACTATTTGTAGTCACCATTATCTTGCCCTTATGACACACTAGGGCTGGTATTAATAAATCGCTATCAACTCTGAGATCGAACTTGAAGGCGCGACGTTTTGGCGCGAATCGAGACTTTATACGTAGAGGATCCTGATAGGGACACTGGAGCGGTGAGTGGACTTGTGTATTAATATAGTCAATATTATCTTGCCCTTATGTCACACTAGGGCTGGTATTAATAAATCGCTATCAACTCTGAGATCGATCTTCAAAGCAAACTTGAAGGTGCGACGTTTTGGCGCGAATCGAGACTTTCTACGTAGAGGATCCTGATAGGGATACTGGAGCGGTGAGTGGACTTGTCTACACTAATCTTATACAGAGGAAAGATTTGTATTTTTATGTGTAACGAATAAGCTCAAAAACTACTGGAGTAGTATTTTAAAAGTTCTTTCAACATTAGAAAGGTAAATTCAACCTGAGTAACATAGGCTATATTTTATCCCGATGCAGGAAGTAGTTCCCTCGGGACGCGAGTGATACCGCGTAATACATCGTAAAAATCAATTTTTTGCGCTTATGTTGCAAACGTTGTCCAAACCCTACGAGATTGGTCAAAATCTTGTACTACAGTATTGTACAACTTACAAAAGTCAAAATACAAAAAATATTTTTTTTCCTGTTTATAATATTAGTGCATGTAGATGGAGATATTAGTGTATATTGTTAAGTCAAGACCCATATGGTTACACCCTTTCTAATCGTGCTACGGTGCGCATGTTAAGTCATTGGTCCTGCGCCTGATCTCTCTACGGTCGTGTCAGATTGCTGTCCCACCTAATTATGAGAGTGAAGGAATAGGGAGTGCACCTGTGCTTGCGCACTCACTTGTGCACTATAATATTTCCTGCGTACCTGGCTGCTCGTAAGATCGGCTGACATGGCCGAATACGGCCGGAGGGTATTATATTATTATTTTGCCCTTATGTCACATTAGGGCTCGTATTAATAAATCGCTCTCAACTCTGAGATCGATCTTGAAAGCGAACTTGAAGGCGAACTTATGGTTATTGGTTACCCATGCTAACCGTGCTACGGTGCGCACGTTAAGCCATTGGTCTGCGCCTGATCTCTGTACGGTCGTGTCAGATTGCTGTCACCGCACGTGAGAGTGAGGGCATAGGGAGTGCACCTACGCTTGCAAACTCACGTTTGATCCTCAGAAAAATCTGTTTTAATATTATCTAATTATCTTATTCTGACCAAGATTAATGTATTTCTTATGTAACATTGGGGTACTTGACCGACAAAGTAATTTTATTAATTGCACGAATACTGATGCAAGTAATATTCGATTTTGAACCCTATTTCTTATATCTCAAGAGATGGATTACGTTTAAAAAGCATAGCGCCCCTGCATCGAAGCCAATACTTGACTTATCGCATGCAATATTCGACTTTATTGCCTAAAACTTAAGGTTGGAGTGTGCGAGAGTATGCACACGCATAATATATTACAATATTCGGTTGAAGTGATTTTATCTGGCATAAGATGGATCGTAACTGATTTAACGTTCTTTGATAACATGGCATTGAATGATAAGTGAATGACTGGTTATCTGCAGTGATTATTATGATTTTACCTTTAGCCTTTTTTGTAGGCCCAAAACATGCCCGATTTGCCGGAATACCGGATTGCAAACCCCAACTAGGTACTAGGTGTTGGGTTCGATTCCCGACATAGTAATGTGGTTTCACATTTTGCATATTTTTTTATGTCGGTACTCACCATGACAGGATTACGCAAAATTCGCCTAACGGGCCTGTCAATGAAAGCGTTTAACTTAAAAGGTTTATTGTTTTTACCGATTTTGTATTTTCTAGTTTATAGTATTTATTTTTTTGTAATCGCAGTATTCTTCTTGTGTATTGTGTGTGTACTTTTATTGTGTGTTGTGTACGTTATTTGATACCCATATTGAGTTGGTTGTGGAAAAATATGCAATCCGCCACTATGTACCGGCGGACATCTTAGATTTAAAATGTAATTAATTTTATTATACTGTACTGTCATCGGAATAAAATGTGTGAACCAAGTTTCAGAACAGTCTGACAACAGGAAGGTACTTAAATTCAATAAATTTTTGACCACAACAAACAAATGAACTTATTAATACCGTACGGGTCGAGCTTAATAAAACCGTTAAAATATTCTGACTGTATATCCTACCTATCCCCCTAGGCTGGCGAGCTGGTGGAGGAAGTGGCTGAGGAGAACAAGTCTCTCCTCTGGTTCCTGCTGAAGCAAGTCCGGCCTGGAATGGACCTTAGCAAGGTATGGCAACACAATATTACCAAAATTTTGTTTTTTTTGTATTATGGCAATGCACGTACACAGGTTAGAGCAGAGGGAAGGGGCAGCTGCCACACCACCACGCCCTTCCCCACGAAAGCCTTCCCAAAAAATCCTTTGTATTGTATCGTTCTAATTCACTTGAAATAGTTCTAGCTTCACATCATGCCGACGTTTTACCACTTTTATTACAGTTTGATGATATTTCCATGTCTTAAAAGACTTATTATTTTTGACATAATATCACCAAGAGCGCTCTAAGGCGCCGTCCACTAACCATGCAAGGTTCGAAGGGGTAGGGGGGTCCATAACTCATGAAAATCAGGGGGTGGGGGGGGGTGTAGAAAAGATATCACGTGTATCTATTTTTTCTGCAATTGTACGATATTTTTTTTGTCTTGAACCTCACCATGTATCACCATTAAGGGCCAGCCCCTGAGTTATTCTTTAAATTATAAATTATGATACATTCCATTTCATTATTCTTTCAGGTGGTTCTACCGACCTTTATTCTGGAGCCGAGGTCGTTCCTTGATAAGCTGTCTGACAACTACTACCACGCGGATATACTGTCGCAGTAAGTATTGGTCTTCATCCTTTCATGATTTTGAGAGAGGTAGAGCTTAGTGGAACTACCACTCGAATGAGCCGCTCGTCTGGGGGAGTACCTCTACCTTACAGAAGACCACAGTTAAATCATCATCATCATCATCATCAGCCTATCGCAGTCCACTGCTCGATATAGGCCCTTTCTCCATTTAGACCGATCCTCAGCGACTCGCACAGTTAAATAGCACTTACATTTAAGTAATTGTTGTTCTATTATTTAACATTACAACGGGACTAAACGCGATATTATTTTTATAAGTACCTGAGTACTTACTGCCGTCGCCAGATCTCAGTAGGGGAGGATATGGGGTCTTAAAGGCAGGCAACGCATTTACGACTCTTGCGCGGTTGTTGATGTCCATGGCAGCGGTGATCACTTACCATCACCCTCTTGTTTGTATGTTTGACTCCCTCCGTGGTGTAGTCGTTAGAGCGCTGTTCTCAAATATCTCTGAGGTTGTGGGTCCGAAAAATTTCATCTGGAGCTCCTCCCTACTTCGGAAGGCACGTTCAGCCGTTGGTCGAGCGCTTGATCTCTCTCCGGTCGTGTCAGATTGCTGTCCCACCGAACTATGAGAGTGAGGGAATAGGGAGTGCACCTGCACTCACTTGTGCACTATGATATATCAAGCGTACCTGGCTGATCGCATGACCGTATAAAAATGGCTCTAGTAGTATTCATATTATTTGTTATTTGAATATTTGATTTCTTTAATCCATTCTATTTCTATTTCCAGAGCTCAAAACATCGAAGACCCCTACCAGAGGTTCAAGTGCGTGCTCCGCTGGTACCTCTCTGGCCTGTACCGCAAGCCCAAGGGTCTGAAGAAGCCGTACAACCCGGTCCTGGGGGAGACCTTCAGATGCTGCTGGCGGCACAGGGATTCTGACAAGCACACCTACTATATAGCGGAACAGGTACTAATATTGATTATGTTACTGTTACTGCTACTGCTACTGCTATGGCTACTGATACTAGTTACTGCTACTACTGGAACAAATTCAGATGTTGCTGGCGGCACAGTGTCTCGACAAGCACACTTACTATATAGCGGAACAGGTACTCATAATGCTACTGTTGCTGCGACTGCTTCTGCTACTAGTTACTGCTACTCCTGGACCCTTACCAGAGAGAGCAGGTTCAAGTGCGTGCTCCGCTGGTACCTCTCTGGCCTGTACCGCAAGCCCAAGGGTCTGAAGAAGCCCTACAACCCGGTCCTGGGGGAGACCTTCAGATGCTGCTGGCGGCACAGGGATTCTGACAAGCACACCTACTATATAGCGGAACAGGTACTAATATTGATTATGTTACTGTTACTGCTACTGCTACTGCTATGGCTACTGATACTAGTTACTGCTACTACTGGAACAAATTCAGATGTTGCTGGCGGCACAGTGTCTCGACAAGCACACTTACTATATAGCGGAACAGGTACTCATAATGCTACTGTTGCTGCGACTGCTTCTGCTACTAGTTACTGCTACTCCTGGACCCTTACCAGAGAGAGCAGGTTCAAGTGCGTGCTCCGCTGGTACCTCTCTGGCCTGTACCGCAAGCCCAAGGGTCTGAAGAAGCCCTACAACCCGGTCCTGGGGGAGACCTTCAGATGCTGCTGGCGGCACAGGGATTCGGACAAGCACACTTACTATATAGCGGAACAGGTACTGATACTGCTACTGTTACAGCTACTGATACTAGTGACTGCTAATACTGGACCACCTTCAGATGCTGCTGGCGGCTCAGGGACTCCGACAAGCACACCTACTATATAGCTGAACAGGTACTAATACTGCTACTGTTACTGCTACTGATACTGCTACTACTGGACCCCTACACTTACTATATAGCGGAACAGGTACTCATACTGCTACTGTTACTGAGGCTGCTACTGCTACTGATACTAGTTACTGCTACTACTGGACCCCTTCTTCTTCCCAGCGTTTATCCCGTTTCTTTCGGGGGTCCGCTTTGACCATGATCCAGGATTTGGCAAGTCTGGTTATTACAGTGAAGCCCTTCACTTACTTTTATAGCTGAACAGGTACTAATACTGCTACTGTTACTACTACTAATGGACCCCTACCAGAGGTTCAAGTGCTCCGCTGGTACCCCTCATTCGAGTGAGCCGCTCGTCTGCGGAAGAACCTCCACCCTACAGAAGACCACAGTGAAATAGCACTTCGTAAATGTTGTGCTATGTTTCCGGTACTGAGTATTGTCACCAGAGTTCAGTTGGGGAGAGTATGGGGTCTTAAAAGCAGGCAACGCATTTCTGACGCTTGAGCGGTTGTTGAAGTCCATGGGCAGCGGTGATCACTTACCATAAGGTGACCCTCTTGTTCGTTCGCCTCCCTATAACACTTTTATTTAATCCACTGGTGAATTTTACCTATGATATTTCCCTTCATTTAAAGATTTGGTTCTTATTTTCCAGGTTTCCCACCACCCACCAGTGTCGGCATTCTACGTTTCCAACAGACAAGATGGATACGTTATAGAAGGAAGTCTTCTGGCCCGGTCTAAGTTTTATGGTGAGTGGTAATTTATTTCTTTTTTCTTTAAATTAGGTACACAAACAGGTAACTGTCGAATACACAGCCATTGACACATAAAGTATAACGCAATAACCAGACAGATACCTAAAAATAGCATACACAACATGTTAATTGTTTATAATATTATTAAATATGGTAAGTGGTAATTGTTTATCAAACTAATAAAAACGTGGAAGTTTGTTTGTTTAGATGTTTGTCCTTCAAATCACGTTGAAACTACTTAACGGATTTTCAATAAATTTGATTTAAAAATTACTTTTCCAGCAGTTGATTAAAGTATTAAAACTTAATTTTTCATTGAAGTGCCTGATGGTCTAGTGGTCAGAAACCCTGGCTATTCGAGTCATAAAAGTATTTAAGTATGTCTATCCGTTGTCTAGTATCCATAGAACAAGCTTGAGCTTAGTTTGGGGCTAGGCCATTGGTGTGTTAGTCCAATGAATTTATTTATATTCTACTAGCCTTCCGCCTGCGGTTTAACATGCGCAAAATTTCTTTTTCAAATATCCCCTCTTGCCCTCACATTTCCGGGATCAAAAGTACCCTATATTCATCAGGGAAGAATTATTCAAATCGACCAATAGTTTTTGAGTTTTTTCGTCACATGCGAAAATATAAATCTTTCTTCTTTATAATCTTAGGGTAGATGTCTATATTCTGTTCTCTTGCATCTATTGTACCAGCTTCGAGCTTAGTTTGGGGCTAGGCAATTGGTGTGTTAGACTATTTATTTATTTATTATTCTTCCAGGTAACTCGACGTCCGCCATATTGGAGGGGTGTGCACGCGTGCACCTGCTGTCGTGGGGCGAGACGTACGTCACCACCGCGCCGTACGCGCACTGCAAGGGCATCGTCATTGGCACGCTGTCCATGGAGCTGGGGGGGAAGGTAAGGGTAACTCGACGTCCGCCATCTTGTAGGGGGGGGGGAGTGCACCTGCTGTCGTGGGGCGAGACGTACGTCACCACCGCGCCGTACGCGCACTGCAAGGGCATCGTCATTGGCACGCTGTCCATGGAGCTGGGGGGGAAGGTAAGGGTAACTCGACGTCCGCCATCTTGTAGGGGGGGGGGGGGAGTGCACCTGCTGTCGTGGGGCGAGACGTACGTCACCACCGCGCCGTACGCGCACTGCAAGGGCATCGTCATTGGCACGCTGTCCATGGAGCTGGGGGGGAAGGTAAGGGTAACTCGACGTCCGCCATCTTGGAGGGGGGGGGGTGCACCTGCTGTCGTGGGGCGAGACGTACGTCACCACCGCGCCGTACGCGCACTGCAAGGGCATCGTCATTGGCACGCTGTCCATGGAGCTGGGGGGGAAGGTAAGGGTAACTCGACGTCCGCCATCTTGTAGGGGGGGGGGGGGAGTGCACCTGCTGTCGTGGGGCGAGACGTACGTCACCACCGCGCCGTACGCGCACTGCAAGGGCATCGTCATTGGCACGCTGTCCATGGAGCTGGGGGGGAAGGTAAGGGTAACTCGACGTCCGCCATCTTGGAGGGGGGGGGGGAGTGCACCTGCTGTCGTGGGGCGAGACGTACGTCACCACCGCGCCGTACGCGCACTGCAAGGGCATCGTCATTGGCACGCTGTCCATGGAGCTGGGGGGGAAGGTAAGGGTAACTCGACGTCAGCCATCTTGTAGGGGGGGGGGAGTGCACCTGCTGTCGTGGGGCGAGACGTACGTCACCACCGCGCCGTACGCGCACTGCAAGGGCATCGTCATTGGCACGCTGTCCATGGAGCTGGGGGGGAAGGTAAGGGTAACTCGACGTCCGCCATCTTGTAGGGGGGGGGGGGAGTGCACCTGCTGTCGTGGGGCGAGACGTACGTCACCACCGCGCCGTACGCGCACTGCAAGGGCATCGTCATTGGCACGCTGTCCATGGAGCTGGGGGGGAAGGTAAGGGTAACTCGACGTCCGCCATCTTGGAGGGGGGGGGGGTGCACCTGCTGTCGTGGGGCGAGACGTACGTCACCACCGCGCCGTACGCGCACTGCAAGGGCATCGTCATTGGCACGCTGTCCATGGAGCTGGGGGGGAAGGTAAGGGTAACTCGACGTCCGCCATCTTGTAGGGGGGGGGGGGGAGTGCACCTGCTGTCGTGGGGCGAGACGTACGTCACCACCGCGCCGTACGCGCACTGCAAGGGCATCGTCATTGGCACGCTGTCCATGGAGCTGGGGGGGAAGGTAAGGGTAACTCGACGTCCGCCATCTTGGAGGGGGGGGGGGAGTGCACCTGCTGTCGTGGGGCGAGACGTACGTCACCACCGCGCCGTACGCGCACTGCAAGGGCATCGTCATTGGCACGCTGTCCATGGAGCTGGGGGGGAAGGTAAGGGTAACTCGACGTCCGCCATCTTGGAGGGGGGGGGGAGTGCACCTGCTGTCGTGGGGCGAGACGTACGTCACCACCGCGCCGTACGCGCACTGCAAGGGCATCGTCATTGGCACGCTGTCCATGGAGCTGGGGGGGAAGGTAAGGGTAACTCGACGTCCGCCATCTTGGAGGGGGGGGGGGGAGTGCACCTGCTGTCGTGGGGCGAGACGTACGTCACCACCGCGCCGTACGCGCACTGCAAGGGCATCGTCATTGGCACGCTGTCCATGGAGCTGGGGGGGAAGGTAAGGGTAACTCGACGTCCGCCATCTTGGGGGGGGGGGGGGGGAGTGCACCTGCTGTCGTGGGGCGAGACGTACGTCACCACCGCGCCGTACGCGCACTGCAAGGGCATCGTCATTGGCACGCTGTCCATGGAGCTGGGGGGGAAGGTAAGGGTAACTCGACGTCCGCCATCTTGGAGGGGGGGGGGTGAAGGTAAAATTGAATTAAAACAGTCATTTAGTAAGTTTAAATTGTGGAGCACGATGGCGCGCAGTGGTTAGCATGCTCGACCTGCGATTGCAAAGTTAAGCAACTTTCGCAGTAACCAGTCAACGGATGGGTGACCGAAAAATTTTCGTCTCGAGCTCCTCCATGCTTAGGAAGGCACGTAAAGCCGTTGGTCCTGCGCATGGTCGTGTCAGATTGCTGTCCCACCGAACTATGAGAGTGAGGGAATAGGGAGTGCACCTATGATTGCGCACTTATCTTTAACGGGATATATTTTCTTGGAATCGGATCCCTTAATTAATGATAAATTAAGGGATATATTTAAAATAATCTAATCGGACATACGAAAAGTAGTTCACACATTCAACTGACAGTCGTGTTCTTGACTTGTAACAACAAAAAATGGGAAGAAATGGGTTATTTATTTATATTTATTTTTTATTTGCAGGTCCAAGTTATGTGTCAGGAAACAGGCTATCATGCTGACGTAGAATTCAAATTAAGGGTAAGTCCTGATTAACACATAGTCTATAATTCTACATAGTAGTATGTGGTATAAATACATTATAATCAAATCACGGACAAATAAAAAGTAAAGACTCCGCCCCGCGGTATTAAGACTTAAACCTAAAGTAAGTTCGCGTTGCATTATAACAATAATATTATAAAATTGGCCAAGTGCGAGTCGGACTCCCGCACTGAGGGTTCCGTAAAAATTCTATTTTTGACGTATTAAAAAAACTACTCACTAGATTTTGTTCAAACCAATTTTCGTTGGTAGTTTCTATGGAAATGTACATTATATATTAATTTAAGTTTTATCATCCTCTTATTTTAGAAGTTAGAGGGGGGGGACACACATTTTTCCACTTTGAAAGGGTCTCGCACTCAAAGTATTCACTTTAGAAAAAAATTATATTAGAAACCTCAATATCATTTTTAAAGACCTATCCATAGATACCCCACACGTATATGTTCAATGAAAAAAAATATTTCGCGTTTCAGTTCTAAGTATGGGGACCCCCAATTTTTTAATTTTTTTTTTCTATTTTCGTATGAAAACTTTGTTGCGGTTCACATAATACATCTACTCACCAAGTTTCAATAGTACAGTACTTATAGTTTTGGAAAAAAGCGGCTGTGACAGACTGGCGGACAGACAGACAGACAGACATGACGAATCTATAAGGGTTCCGTTTTTTTGCCATTTGGCTACGGAACCCTAAAAACGGGACTAAACGCGATATTAATTATGTAGTATATGTGCACATTCTTTCTTTTTTGACGAGCCGTTTGGTGTAATGGTCGAGAAGTCGGCTATTACACCAAAGGTCACGGGTTCGATCCCGGCTCGGTACAAACATTTGTGTGCATGAACATCTCTGTTTGTATCGGTCTGGGTGTTTCTATGTATAACATGTATTTATTTACAAAAAAAAGTATATAAGTAATGTTTATCTGTTGTCTGGCACCCATAGCACAAGCTGAAATGAAAATGAAAATGAAAATGAAAAATTATTTATTTCAGTAACACAAGTAATGACTTATAGTAAACAAATATTCGAAGACTCCTTTTAAGCATATAATGATGCCTGTGCCAGGAGACCTCGCTCCTCCGTTCCTTAAAACTTAGCAGCATTACATTTATGTGTAAAAATAACAGTAATAATAAAAGAGAAAATTAAAATTAAATAATTTGCAGAGTGAATGCGATAATTGCATGCGATAAATGTGTACTTTTAGTTTGTGTGTGTGTGTGTGTGTGTGTGTGTGTGTGTGTGTGTGTGTGTGTGTGTGTGTGTGTGTGTGTGTGTGTGTGTGTGCGTGTGCCTGTGTGCGTGTGCGTGTGTCTCTATTTCACATTTTCCAGAAACTTTTCAACTTCTTCATAATTCATTGTTTTTAACCAATCAGTCAACGTATGTTTGAGTTCATGGGAGATTTTACTGTGAATGTTAAGAGCTTTGTTTATTCGATTATATATTAAAGTAGACTTATAATTGTATTGCATTCTTGCGAATACTGTTTTTGTATAAGGCATTTCAAAAATTTTGTCTTTTCTTCTCTTTTGAACAACGACAGGTCTATACTCAAGTGATTTATGTTTTTTAATTGTTGTCTGTAAAATATATAGTTTACGAACTGAGAGCAGATCACAGTCATGGTAAAGGTTTTCAGATGGGTAGCGAAACGGTTTGAAGTACATAACTTTGAGCAACGCACGTTGAGCTCGTTCAACGTCCATAAACTGGGTTTTAAAAGTACCGCCCCATACAGGGAGACAGTAGGTTATTGTGGATTGAACTAGAGCTGTATAAATAGTAATTAGGAGACTGTTTTTTTTAGTGTCAGGTCTTCTGTATTTCTGATTCGGTATGACGTGCCTTAGAGATTTAAACATCCAGATGAACTTTCTGACCCGATTTGATATCTGTTCAATTTGTGGATACCAAGTTAGTTTCTCATCAATAATTACTCCAAGGTATTTTGTGTGTGATAATTTACTTATATCGGGACATAAACAATTATTTCTATCATTACATTCATGGATTTTTATTTTATAATCTTCATAAGGCTGCGAGTTACAAGCTAATGCTTAGTTTGGGGCTAGATGGCGCTGTGTGAATAAAGTCCTGATATAATGTTCAGAGATATTAATCCTGTATGATTGTTCGCAGTCCTTCCTGGGTAGCGCGGAGTCGACCAATTCGATATCCGGTCGGATCAAGAAGAACAAGGAAACCATAGCGACTGTCGAGGGGTACTGGGACGGAAAGATTGACATCAAGGATAAACGGACGGGGGTGAGTTGCGACGTGACTCTTCGTCAGACAATCTTCTTCCTAGCGTTTATGCCGTTTCTGTGCGGAGTCCACTTTGAGCATGATCCAGGATTAGGCGAGAGTGGTTATTACAGTGAAGCGACTGCCATCAGACCTTCGTAACCCATACAGGGAACCAGACAGATTGGATCATGGTTGCACATTCAGATCTAAACTGAACTCGAGTCAGAAACTAACTATCTTAATGTCCAGGTATCCTCACGGGGTTTTCCCTTACCGCCGAGCTAATGGCTTGTGGATTTGAGCATTACATAGATAGATTTTCGAAAAATCCAGAGGTGTGGACCTTACGTATGTGAGGCGCGGTCCTTACTACTAGGTCACCATCGCTTACGGAATCATCAATCAATATTCAATATTCAATCTTAATGATGGTTTCCGCAAGTGAAAAATCTTCTAGGTGGCAGTTGGTAGGCGTAGGATCTAACTGCTAAGTGATTGATGAATTTTGACATTACAATTTACATTGACAGATGTCAGGGTTCACCAATGGCATAGCAGTTAGACGCCTACCTACTGCCATCTAGCGGATTTTTCATTTGCAAAAACCCTCATTATCTCGTATTACAAAGGCTGCCTTTTAAGTTCTGTCGTTTAAATATTTCCCGCCCATTTTGAATTTCGAACTGTTGAATATTCAAAATTACTTTATTTAAGAACGTGAAAACAATTAAAAGTGTAAGGATTAATGCTTTTTTTTAGTCGCAACATCGTTCTAAACCTGGCAGGTCGCGTACAAGAATGCTTCTTACTAAGGAAAATACCTGAGCAATAATTTTCTACAACTTTCAAAGTGACCTGACACGACTTTAGTGTTTTGAAGTACTATGATCTGTATACCACAAGGAAGTTCCATGTCTGTAGACTATCAAAACTGATTTTTAGAATTCCAGCGTGGAAACTCTAGTCTCAGTGACTAATCTCGTGAAGAACGTCCAAAATTTTCCTTCACTGAAGTTAACATCGTTGCTGTGAGACAACTAATTCTCTAAGATCATCATGTAACATATCGGGAGAAAGAGGCCTTATTAGGCATGTCAGGGAAAACCATTCATAAGATTTTTCATTAAGAGTTTGGTGTGAGAATGCTAGTTTCCCGTTTGATCTCCCATTTGCTTTCCCACGATCAAAAGGTGGGTCGCGGCAAATGGTGTAAGAAAATTCTTCCAAGGTTAGATTGAGGAGAGTCAAATCTCGTCTACAATATCATCAGTGATGAAGAATCATGGGTCTATGCTTACAATCCTGATTCCAAACAACATTCAAGAATATGTATCTTGCAAAACAAGGCGAAGCTGACCGAGGTTGTTCGCTTTCGAAGCATTTCAAAGGAGACGGTCGCCGCGATCGTCGCAAAAAACTCCCCATGTTACGACGATTGAACTTGGTGTTCGTGGAACGGTTAATGAAGAATATTATACAACAGTTTGTTCACCAGAAGTCCTCTCTGAACTTAGGAAATCTCACCCTGAGCGACGCGTCATCAACGCTATGACAATGCGAGCTCACACAGCGTTCGACATATGATTCAGCAATTGAAGAATAAATACATTAAATAAATTTACCTTACCTGGTACAGACCTGAGCTAAACCCTAAAGAATCATTTACAATACCTAAAATTAAAAAAAAACTTTGTGGTCAAAGATTCTAGTCCGGTGAAGAAGCAGTTAATACTTCAAGTTAGCCTAATTAAACACCCTCACTTTGGAGTGAAATTAATACTTAAAAAACTAATTCGAGCTAACGGGAAACTGCATTAATCTACGTAATAAATACTCTTTAAAATAGTAACAACGACAAAAATGTTGTAGTTTTGTTTTTTTCTTCAAACGACAAAACTTAAAAGGCAGCCCTCGTATTAGTTGGGTTCTTGCCTTTCTCCACTTATTCAATCTCTCTATCCTCAGGAGGAGAGCAATCTACTCGACGTTGCTCTGCTGAAGGAGCAGAGGATGACCAGGTACCTGATGAAGCTGGAGAATCAGCAGGAGTATGAGTCGCAGCGGCTGTGGGTGAAGGTGTCAGAGGCTATACAGAATGATGACCAGGTTGGTATAACATCTACAAAACCCTCTTAGCCGAATTCGGCCACGGCGGCCAAGCTTACGATAAGCCACTTACGCGGGATATATTATAGTGCACAAGCGCGTGCGCAAGCACAGGTGCACTCTCTGTTCCCTCACTCTCATTATTCGGTGGGACAGCAATCTGACACGACCGTAGAGAGATCAGGCGCAGGACCAACGGCTTGACGTGTTTTCCGAAGCATGGAGGAGCATCGAGGATATAGGGAGGAGGGAATAGGGAGTGCACCTGTGCTTGCGCACCAACTTATGCATTTTGTGTGCATGGCAAAAAAAAACGGACTCTAGGCTGGCATTAAACAGCAAACACAATTCATTAATCTTCTTCTTCCTAGCGTTTATCACGCTTCTATGCATGGTCCGCTTTGACCATGATCCAGAATTTGGCAAGTCTGGTTATTACAGTGAAGCGACTGCCATCAGACCTTCGTAACCCATAGAGGGGAACCAGACAGATGGATCATGGTTATACATTCAGATCTAACCGAACTAAAGTCAGAAATCACTGAATGTGCAGGTTTCCTCACGGTGTTTTCCCTCACCGCCGAGCTAATGGCACAAGTCGGACATCATCGAATAAATAAAATGAATAAATAAATAAATAAAATCACGTATGTTAGGCGCCGTCCGTACCACTAGGCCACCATCGCTCTCGCATTCTTATATAGGCTGGCATTAAATAGCAAACACAATACATGAATAAACCAATAAATCTCACTTCTTTATCATTATCTTCTCCTAGGTGGCAGCAACGGAACAGAAGACAATAATAGAAGAAGCGCAGAGGTCTAGAGCCCGCAACCAAGTGTCGCCATGGGTGCCGAGGTTCTTCCACCGGGAGCAGGGCGAGGTGCCGCCCGAGGGTAAGATCATCACGATATTGTCATCATCGTCATCATCATAATTATCATCACCATCCACATCATTATCATCATTGTCATCATCGTCATCATCATAATTATCATTATTATCGTCATTTTCATCATCATCACCATCATCATTATAATTATCATCATCATCGTCACCATCGTCATATCCATCGTGTTCGTCATCATCACCATGAGCATCATCATCATCATCACCATAATTCATCATCATCTTCATCATCATTACTTTCTATTCGGGGGGATAGGGCGTTCTATTATAGCTTAAAAAACACGTGATATAGCGCCTGTAATTCTAATTTTAACATTGGAGTATTTTATGTTCTTGCAGGTATAGTCGACCAAGGATGGAAATACAATCATGTTAATGTTAGGTAAGCATTGTTAATTTGTAGTTGTCACATACATAACCAAGGGTCGCGGGTTCGAATCCCGCTTGGGACCATTATTTGTATGATTAATTTCGGCATTTATAATCGAGTCATGGATGTTTATAAAAGAGTTTAAGTATGTCTATTCGTTCGCCCAACAGCTGCCATCCCTTATATCGATACCTTAAATCTCAAATGGCGTAAGCGCCAAATTGGTCAAAATGACTTTTGATTGCAGTTTTATTCAGTTTTTTTTTTCTCAATCGATCTGTATATTTAAAATCCTGAAATTCGCAAAAAAATGGTCATTACGACCCGATGTTTTTTATAGATTTGGACACTTTTTATAAGGTAAAGAGGTCGTAAGCAGCTATAAATTTAATGCATGAACAACGTCAGGGCGTAACGTGATATTTTAATACATTAATATGGCGTATCACACATTGCCAACTTTATTTGGTGGTTACGCCCTTAGAAATTATTGTAAAGTGGAAAAAAAAGTAAAAACACACGGGGGTAAGGGACATCATTTTTCGGTTTCGGCGTTTACACCACACACAATTTTTATTATTGAAAGGCGTTTACACCCTATAAAAACACGATTTTTTTGAGATTTAGGTCGTATCTCCCATAAATTCATAAAAAAAATACAAAATAAGGGGTATTTTCTTCATCTTTTATTGAATTTGGTACATTAAACGAGTAAGAGGATTTTAAGAAATAAAATAAAATCTAAAAAAAGCCAAGGCCGAGAGAATAAGATGGCCTAATTCGATTAAGCAGTGTAGTGGTAGAAAAACGACCCTTATTCTTATCAACAATGATTTCTACTTATATGAATATAATATTTACGTAATAATCAACTTTAAAATTCAATGAAAGTCCTAATGGAGTTAGAAAAGATTACAAAAATTGTATTAATGTAAGAATCAATGAATCAAGTAGCTACGTTCAAAAAGTAAGAGATTTTAGAAAGCCTTAATTTAAAATAATCAGTCAAAAAAATTAAATTGAAACTATCAAAAACAATCAAACATAAAAAACAGTATTTTTCTGTGTCTGTAACTCCGTCCTCTATATCAGTGCCTGGTAATACATCTGGCACATCTTCTGCTGTTGGTAATCGCGGTTGATATTCTTTATGATATGTTTTTGGGATAATGCCGTCTGTGCACAATTTTAATAATAATTTAGGAAATCAGAGTGAGCTGATACGATGACATTATAAGGTTGTGGTGTCTTTCTTGCTGATTAAAAGTATGTCGGCCATTGCGATGGGAGGTAAGAGCACATCGCAATGGTCGTGGCGTAGCTACTTGATTCATTGATTCTTAAATTTATACAATTTTTGTAATCTTTTCTAACTCCATTAGGACTTTAATTGAATTTTAAAGTTGATTATTACGTAAATATTATATTAATATAAGTAGAGTTGCTAAGAATAAGGGTCGTTTTTCTACAACTACACTGCTTAATCGAATTAGGCCTTTTTATTATCTCGGCCTTGGCTTTTTTTAGATTTTATTTTGTTTCCTAAAATCCTCTTACCCGTTTAATGTACCTAATTCAATAAAAGAAGTAGAAAATACCCCTTATTTTGTATTTTTTTATGAATTTAATGGGAGATACGACCTTAATCTCAAAAAAATCGTTTTTTTTATAGGGTGTAAACGCCTTTTTGTCATATTTTCAGATGTCGTAACCGACTTCTATTTTTTAAAATATAAGATTTAGGTGCAGATAGTTCTAACTGAAGCCTTCATCTCAAAATTCTAAGAAATTTGATGTATAAAACATTTTTATAGTATTAAAATATATAAAGTTATGATTTAAACAAATATTTTTTTTTGTTTTTTTGCTCTCCTGAAAAGTTGTGTTTTGGTGGTTACGCCATTTGAGATTTAAGGTATCGATATTTACATTGGTGGTGTGCTAACATGTGTCCCCTGTGAACGCATTTTTAATGCTAAAATTGACAAGTCACTGGAGAGCACATCTTGTCCTTATGTCCCTTTGTATGCGTAAATCTTTGAATATAGCAACGGATTTTGATGCGGTTTTTTTAAATAGATAGAGTAATTCAAGAGGAATGGATTTCGTATCAGCATTGTACCCGTGCGAAGCCGGGGTGGCTCGCTAGTTTGTTATTAAGTGGTCACTTTAGCCGAAATCGGCTGAAATTAAGTGAATAAACAATTTAAATTTTATTTACGTGTGTTAGTGGATAACGGTCTAAGTATCGGGGCGTGGTCTCGAGTTCCCGGGTTCGATTTCCGGGTCGCGATTTTTTTGCCTTGCAGAATGCCGTCATCAATAGGCTAACACTCCTACTATTCCTTCCAGCCCATGGCAGGAGGACGAAGTCATAGAATACGAGGAAGAGTTTGTCATCTGCTCCCTGCGAGGAGTCGCCGCCGCCCCGCGCGCCCCGCCCCGCGACCTGCGCCGCGCCAGCGACTCCGACACGCACGACGACACGCACCGCCGGTCCAAGACCAACACGTGAGTACACCGTGTGCCCCCCCCCCACCCCCCACCAGCGACTCCGACACGCACCGCCGGTCCAAGACCAACACGTGAGTACACCGTGTGCCCCCCCCCCCACCAGCGACTCCGACACGCACGACGACACGCACCGCCGGTCCAAGACCAACACGTGAGTACACCGTGTGCCCCCCCCCCCCACCAGCGACTCCGACACGCACGACGACACGCACCGCCGGTCCAAGACCAACACGTGAGTACACCGTGTGCCCCCCCCCCCCACCAGCGACTCCGACACGCACGACGACACGCACCGCCGGTCCAAGACCAACACGTGAGTACACCGTGTGCCCCCCCACCCCACCAGCGACTCCGACACGCACGACGACACGCACCGCCGGTCCAAGACCAACACGTGAGTACACCGTGTGCCCCCCCCCCCCCACCAGCGACTCCGACACGCACGACGACACGCACCGCCGGTCCAAGACCAACACGTGAGTACACCGTGTGCCCCCCCCCCACCCCCCACCAGCGACTCCGACACGCACGACGACACGCACCGCCGGTCCAAGACCAACACGTGAGTACAGCGTGTGCCCCCCCCCCCCCACCAGCGACTCCGACACGCACGACGACACGCACCGCCGGTCCAAGACCAACACGTGAGTACACCGTGTGCCCCCCCCCCCCACCAGCGACTCCGACACGCACGACGACACGCACCGCCGGTCCAAGACCAACACGTGAGTACAGCGTGTGCCCCCCCCCCCCCACCAGCGACTCCGACACGCACGACGACACGCACCGCCGGTCCAAGACCAACACGTGAGTACAGCGTGTGCCCCCCCCCCCCCCCGCCAGCGACTCCGACACGCACGACGACACGCACCGCCGGTCCAAGACCAACACGTGAGTACAGCGTGTGCCCCCCCCCCCCCACCAGCGACTCCGACACGCACGACGACACGCACCGCCGGTCCAAGACCAACACGTGAGTACACCGTGTGCCCCCCCCCCCCACCAGCGACTCCGACACGCACGACGACACGCACCGCCGGTCCAAGACCAACACGTGAGTACAGCGTGTGCCCCCCCCCCCCCCACCAGCGACTCCGACACGCACGACGACACGCACCGCCGGTCCAAGACCAACACGTGAGTACAGCGTGTGCCCCCCCCCACCCCCACCCCCCACCAGCGACTCCGACACGCACGACGACACGCACCGCCGGTCCAAGACCAACACGTGAGTACACCGTGTGCCCCCCCCCCCCCCACCAGCGACTCCGACACGCACGACGACACGCACCGCCGGTCCAAGACCAACACGTGAGTACAGCGTGTATAGTACCTGCGCCGCGCCAGCGACTCCGACACGCACGACGACACGCACCGCCGGTCCAAGACCAACACGTGAGTACAGCGTGTGCCCCCCCCCACCCCCCACCAGCGACTCCGACACGCACGACGACACGCACCGCCGGTCCAAGACCAACACGTGAGTACACCGTGTGCCCCCCCCCCCCACCAGCGACTCCGACACGCACGACGACACGCACCGCCGGTCCAAGACCAACACGTGAGTACAGCGTGCGCCCCCCCCCCCCCCACCAGCGACTCCGACACGCACGACGACACGCACCGCCGGTCCAAGACCAACACGTGAGTACAGCGTGTGCCCCCCCCCCCCACCAGCGACTCCGACACGCACCGCCGGTCCAAGACCAACACGTGAGTACACCGTGAGAGAGGTAGAGCTTTGTGGAAGTTCCACTCGAATGAGCCGCTCGTCTGGGGAAGTACCTCCACCTTACAGCAGACCGCAGTGAAGCAGCACTTCGTAACTGTTGTGCTATGTTTCTGCTGGTGAGTAAGGTTGCCCGAGCTCAGTTGGGGAGGGTATGGGGTTAAGGCCGGCAACACATCAACGATACCTCTGGTGTCGCGGATGTCCATGGGCGGCGGTGATTGCATCAGGCGACTGGCTAGCTCGTTTGCCGCCTCTGACATAAAAAAAAGACATTATGACGGGCGTAGGTAAAGCAACTCTCGCAGAGGCTGGTCATCGGATGTCGAAAGTGAGCGACATTTTTAATCTCAAGCTCCTTCGTACATTTAAAAGGCACGGTACTGCAGTAAAAAAGTACTATCACATGTAGACCATCCCAAAAACAGAAATATACTTAGTAGTAGCGGTAAAGTTATTTCAACATCCATACTGTATAGTACCGCCTTATAATAATAATATTTCGTGTAGTACCAGTCTAGAATAGTATTATCCCGTATAGTACCAGTCTAGGACAGTACTATCTCGTATAGTACCAGTCTAGGACAGTACTATCTCGTATAGTACCAGTCTAGGACAGATCCCCTATGGTACCGGCATAGAAGCGCTATTATTTATTTATTTATTTATTTATTTATTTATTTATTGGATTATCAACATAAGTTACAGCAATACATTTACAATAACACAATTACGTAGGTTGAATCCTTAACTGCACTTACAATTATAGATAACCACAACATGCAACAGTATGAAAAGAAGTATGTACTTATAAAAAAAATGAGATGAAGAAACTAACAAAGATATTTAGAAAGATTAATATAATCATAGACATTATCTTATTAGCCGAGGTACGTTTGTCTTTAAAGTATATATGAATTTTCTGAGACTTAAAAAGCTTATATCAAGCTCAGGCAATTTCTTTGTTAAATCATTGTATAAACGAGACAAGCGGAAAACGGGCGAGCTGCGACCCAAATTGGTTCTACAGAGCTTATTTTTGAAAAAATCAATGGGGTGACGCGGCAGACGAGTTGGAATGTTAAAATCCAGTTTTTTTAGCAATTCAGGGCTGTCAATTCTGTTGTTCACCAGTTTGTACAAACAGGACATGTCCATGCAGGTACGTCGCACAGAGAGGGAATCCATCTTAAAATGTTCAAGCTTTTCAGCGTAGGATTTCACGTTTCTAGGAGGTCTGAAACGGTATGACAAGCTGCGCAACATCTTCTTCTGTACTCTCTCAAGCCTATCAATGTGTACGTTGTAGCTAGGACACCAAACTGTACTGCAATATTCAAGCCTGCTTCGCACATAGCTGTTATAAAGCAAAATGATGGAATGTGGATTTCTAAAGCCTTTGGTGCTTCTTAAGATGAAACCAAGCGATCTATTCGCATCATTTATGATTTTATCCATGTGGAAAGTGAACCGTAACTGAGTATCCAATAGCACACCCAAGTCTCTAACAACTGATACCTCTTCAAGGCGCTCGTTCGCTATAGTGTATTCAGACATGAATTTATTGCGCTTTCTAGTAAACTTGATGTGGTGACATTTCTTGGCATTCAGGAACATCCCATTATCACCACACCAATCCTGGAGTCCATCTAGGTCCTTCTGTAATTTTTCAAAGTCTGTAATACATGAAATTGTCTTCGTAAGTTTTAGGTCATCTGCAAAAAGATAAATGTTGCTATGCCTGATTTTCCTACAGATGTCATTGATAAACACGTTAAAAAATAGTGGACCCAAAATTGAACCCTGAGGCACACCTGAAAGTGCAAAAAATGGTTCAGATTGTTTACCATCGACAACCACCCTAGACGGACGGCCCATAAGGTAGGATTCACACCAATCCAGCAAGTTACCTACCACCCCAAATGCGGACAGCTTTTCCAGAAGAATCTTGTGGTTGACTTTGTCAAATGCTTTGGAAAAGTCAGTATAAACTGCATCGACCTGTAGTCCCTGATCAACTGCATCCATGAGTTCCGATGCAAAAAGCATCAGGTTGGTGTTAGTTGATCGTTTCGCCATAAATCCGATATATTACGAATAGTGGCGGATTAGAACAGTCCCCACCAAGAAAGTTACTACTCTGTGAAGTAACAGCTCTGAATAGTTGTATCACGTATAGTCCGGACCAAGAAAGTAAACATTACGTTAAGTATCCGTCTAGAACAGTTTTATCTTGTGTAGCACCGGCCAAGAAAATGTCTATTCAACAAAGTACCTTTCTAGAATAAGACTATCTAACATAGTACCGGCCTAGAAAAGTACTAAGGTGTATTGAATAATTTTAAAGATACTTACCATGTGTTTTTTCTATCTTTTACAGGAGAACACTGAAACAGACGCTATATTCAATTGACTCAACCCTTCGAGAACATACTCACGCAATAGAAAGATTGTCTAAAACGGTAGAATCCCTAACAGAAGGCCAGAGGGCAGCTACGACCTTCAGGCCTCAGAACGTAGGTCGTATACCCACCACAACCCATTCATGGGACCTCTTTGGTGGTTTCGTCCTGGCCATTGTACTACAAGCGTTGTTGAATTGGCTTTTCTACCATAAAGACTGAAAAGGTATGGCTATAGTTTGGTGTTAAGATTTGGCAAATTTTTTGTGTGTTACATTTTCAACGGAAATTTTTGCGTTCTTTTTTTTGGTTTACAAGTTTTTGTGTTGTGGCTTGAGGTATATAAATATATAAATAATATTATATAAGGCGAAGGAAAACATAATAGATATTTGGACTGGCAGAGGCTTATTACATATGTAATAAAAAAAGGTTTAGTCACAGTTTTAAAATTAATTTTAATGTTGTAATCATAATGGATAACAAATATTGAATAGATGTCGAAAAAATATGTAAATTGTTTAATAACATTTTTAAAATTAATTCAAAAATTCATTTAGTAAGTGACTTACATAAGTAAGAAGGAATGAATTTATTTGGATTTGATTTTAAAAATTTAAATAATTAAAATTATAAACAATACCTATTACAATCGTTACGTACAATATTGAAATTAATTTTTAAACAGTATTGAAATGATCATATTATTTATGTAATTTACTTTTGCTGGTCGGTATAAGAAATTCTTCGTTAAAATAATGTTTAATCGATTAAAATACCAAACCTATGATTAAAATAAATACATAGTTTTATACTCATACATAAAATTCGATTAAAACTGTACAATTCTGTACGAAATGATTTATTACGTTTCAATTCTTGCCAGTTTTGCCCACATATAGAAGTATATAAAAATATATATATTAAATTAGTAACTTCTCGAATTGTAAAGAGGGTTTGCGCAATAACCTCAGCGGTGAGGGAAAACTCCGTGAGGAAACCTGCGCATTCAGATAGTTTCTGACTTAAGTTCGGTCTGAATGTGTAACCATGATCCAATCTGTCTGGTTCCCCTCTATGGGTTACGAAGGTCTGATGGCAGTCACTTCACTGTAATAACCAGACTCGCCAAATCCTGGATCATGGTCAAAGCGGACCCCGCATAGAAACGGAATAAACATTCAGGTTATGCTGTCATTGGTCAATTTGATGGTGCATTGACATTTCTTATACAAATAGACCAATCACAGTACAGTTTTCCCCTTTGTTTACCTTACGCCATCTAGCGGATATATTCAGAAACACACTTATTGGCCAAATCTGGCAAGAATGGTCTTATGTAATAAATGCGCCATTTAAGTATGATATTTTTAAATAAATTCACATTGTCTATTTCCTAAGATAAATTAAAATAATTCGGATTGCTTTGATCTCTATAGATGTACTCTTATTGCCTTTAAGCAAAATTAAGCAGGTAAGGCTTGGTCTTGACCTAGATGGGTGATCATAAATTAATATTATCCTTTACAACATAATAAAGTTATGTTAAAATATATAAGGATAATAAAAGACTTAACAATTTCCTGTATCTATATGATGGTCTAATGGTTAAAGTACCGGCCGTGACCCGAGGTCCTGGGTTTGATTCCCGGGTCGGGCAAAAATTGTGTCGTTGTTCCGAACTAATTTGGTTTGGGATCACCAATCCGCATTTGGCAAGTGTGGTGATTAAGCCAAAACCCATCTTGACTGTATAAAAGACAATTTAATTTTGTTAATTTGGCAGATTTGAGTACATCTATAAAATGTATGGGATGTTTCACCACACCGTTGAAAATATAACATTGAATTTTATTCATTATTATGATAAAAAATCCTACGAACTAAAATTATTCATTTAGGTTTTAGTGTAGAAACACACTATGCGGAAAAAACGCGATCGAAATTACGCGGCTGTAATTACTTTCCGTCGTGTCGTGTTCATTATACGACATACTTTTAAATGAGAAATGACACACTGTGCCGAAATTACGTCGCGTAATTTTGTATAGAAAATGCATTGCCGCCGAACTTCGGTCCCGTTATTTAGCCTAGTGTGTCCCTACACTTAGAGTAGTAAATATACCTTAATGAAGATTTTAAAAACTGTTCTAAAATATGTAATTCGTAATAATGAAAAGAATTTAATGTTATTAAAATAACGTTTGTGAGAAATTCTGTAATGATAATTCATTCTATGTGATTGTTAAATACTTAATGTTCACGGATTGGATACATTGAAAACTCCAGGGTACGCTGCGACTATGATCCTGAATTGACCAGGCTGGTTATAACAATGGAACGACTGTCGTCTGACCTCCGTAACCCTTAGGAGGGGCCGTTCATTAATCATGTGGAACCGAAGTTAGAAGGGGGGTCCATAAAAAAGTCATGAAATATCACGGGGGGAGGGGGGTACTCCATCCGCGTTTTTTTTATTCGTTTTCCGCACACATAGTGTTATACAAACTATCCGACACAAAAAAGTGTTTCAATTCAAACCAGTACTTCCTGAAGATAAGCTCGTTCAAACAAACAAACTCCTCACCTTTATTATACACTACTTATTACACGCGGGGTTGCCCGCATTATCGAGATTCCTGTTTTATCCCATAGGATCATTTATCGGTCATTTAGCGGGATAAAAAGTATCCTATCACCTAAGTCAGCCCTCCCTGTATACCAAATTTCGCCAAAATCCGTTCAGTAGTTTCGGCGTGATTGACGGACAAACAAACAAACTTTCACATTTATAATATTGTTATGTTAAAGATTAAAATCTACGTTTACAATTCCGTGAACATCTAGTATTTCATACGATTTGTTTAAAGGTGATTTGTAAAGTGATATTAGGTAATTTTAATGTCGAATGTTAAGTATTAATATCGACGGCTCTAAATAATGATCACAAAGTTATGTCAGCTATTTTTAATGCTTATAAGAAATACTCGATGGCTAAGTGGTTTAAGTACCGGGTCATAATGTCGAGGTCGTGGGTTCGATTCCCAGGGAAAAAATTGTTTCGGTTTTTCTGGACACGGCTCGGGTTTGTGATCACTAATTCATATTTGGCAAGCGTGGTGATCAAGTCTAAACCCATCGATATAACGATAATGAAGCCTTGAATGACAAGTATTAAAACAATTTCTGACATAACTTTGTGGGTACAAGTAAAATTATATTAATACGGATATAGATTTAAATCTTAAGATATGCTCTTGCTGCTACCCTAAACTTCGACCCGCTCTGTTATTGGCTCTAAAATGTGAAGCGATCGCTGCTTATCGCAGTGTCCGAATGTTGAACCGTATGTTATTGACATGCCGAAATAATGCCACAGTTTTTTGTATCGGGGCATATTTAACGATTTAAATCTGTGTACGGATATTTTTTTCAAATACACTCTAGCTTCTCTTGATTTTTGCAGCAGAATTATAAATATATCGCACCGGGAATAAGACATTATGTGTATAGAGTGACGACGTATTAAGGCTCTTTTATACTTTGTCGCTTTCTTGTTTCTGTTCAAAGAAAAATATACGGAAGTATGATCAAGGTAAATAAAGATGTATTTAATTGTTCGAAACATGTTGATAAATGAACATTAGGTTTCAACATGTCGTACCCTTGTGGTATATAAATAAAATGTACAAAAATCATAAATAATGTTTTTTCTAGTATCTAGTTTCTTTAGCGGATCCTGGACTCCAAGGCAATGGCCGAGGATGCGACCGGGACAAGCGCTAGGATGATGATGAATATTTTTTTCTAGTGAATGTATTGTATTGCCGAAAAAATCACTTTGCGTTACACTAATTCACTTATGAACAAACTCATTTCAGATTAAAAAATACTACAAAGTTCAGCATAATTTAAAAACTAAGATGAAAAAGTGCAAAATAAACTTATTCATCAAAGATGTTGTTTATATAAAATATCCGTATTTTTATGAAGCAATCATAAAACTTGACAAAACAGACTTAAAATTAATTCTTTGAACAGAAATGACAAACCGGCCAAGTTTGAGAGAGCCCTAATTTCTCTTCTCTTGTTATGTGAAGGTGCCATTTTCAAACTATTTGTTTTTCCTTAACTAAAGACATATTTTATAAAATCATAAAAATTATGGTCATAACTATTTTTTTTTTGTATTGCTATTACGATTTACGTTAATACGAAATGTCGGATACATAATTTTAAAGTTATAGTTATTATCAAGCTTGACAGAATTTTTATGATACGAAATGTAAAGATATGGTTATGTATATATAAAACATAAGGTTTGGGTAAATTATTTTGTGGATTTACTGGTAATAGAAGGTTATTTATAGTTTATGCTTCCGGGCTTTTAAATACGAATGGTATTGTAAAGTACCATTTCCATTAAAATATTATTATTTTTTTGGCTAAAAGACATGTAACCAAAGCTACACATAACTATAAGTTTAAAAAAAGAACAATCACTTTTGCCTATTTTTTTTATGAAAAAGTTTGCCATTTTATTTAATTAGATTATGTCGCAGATATATTTTCAGATGTGTGATTTTACAATCTTACGTGCAGGCAGTGACTTTAAAATCATTATTAAACTGATTAAAGGTAACTATTCAAATGACTTTTACCTAGAATATTGCTTTTTTGGTAGGTAAATAATACTGTATAGTTGAAATAATAAGAACCAATTCATAAAAATGTACCAGTGATTGTAATTTCAAAGTCGGAATGTAATAGCATAAATCTGAAAGTATTCTTGCGACGCGACGTTTACACGATTATCAAACCACGGTATATTTACCAGAGTTTCTGAAACAATGCACTTGTTTGACGGATTTATTTAGAATAACAATCATACAATAATGTTACTTTATTTATTTTCATTTCCCAAAGTTGCTAAGCTTCCTTGTTAGAATTTTTTTTTAAATTATTTATGATTTTTTATTTTATAGAAGAAATATTTGGATGATTCTTTTGTCAATTAAAAAGATAAGCAACAAAATCTTTGAACAAAAATCAAACTTACATTAAACTTGTAATAAATTTTATCCGGTAAAATCGATTACTTGTTTTAGAAATATCTCGCATTGGTTGGACTCTGCCATTGGGTGATATTTTAATGTAAATCAAACAAAAAATAAATAACATAATAACCTTTGTATTGTTATTTTGAATGAATCCGTCATGTATTGAATAATATGTCCAAATGCCTAGTTTAGCGTAAATTGAGCTTGTTTGTTATCGCTATATTTATTTTAAACACTCGTTTGGTATTATAAAGTACTTTGAACCCACTTATGCGTCTAAAGCTAGAGTAATATAATACCCTCCGGCCGTATTCGGCCATGGCGGCCGATCTTACGATCAGCCAGGTACGCAGGATATATTATAGTGCACAAGTGAGTGCGCAAGCACAGGTGAACTCCCTATTCCTTCACTCTCATAATTCGGTGGGACAGCGATCTGACACGACCGTAGAGAGATCAGGCGCAGGACCGCGACGGCTTAACGTGCCTTCCAAAGCACGGAGGAGCTTGAGATCTTTTTGCGTCATTAACATTTCCAACGAGTGTTTAAAGATAGTATAGCTAAAATAAATTATAATAATTTTATAATGTAAAATTTTGTGTAGCGATTTGAAGAATATGTTACATTTAAAATTGGGCAAAACTTGGTTAATAATTGGTTGGTTTTCATAACTTGAATGTCATGTGATTTCAATTTATAATGAATGGTTACGTATGTATTGGTTGCTTAAAATAAATGTGCCCGCTTAAAATATTACATAGATAACACTTTTTTTGCTACTGTCTACTGTCTATTTTCCATAGTAGTTATGTTATTAGTTGCATGCAACATATGACCAAAGGTTGCATGCGACTTGTAACCGAGAAAGCTTGCCATTCGACCACAGTTTCATAACTGAATATTGTGTGACCACATTTATTTATTCGAAGTGTCACTTGATTGCCAGACAAGTTTAAGTGTGATAGAAATAAAATGTACATAAAAGACGAATAGTATATTAATATATTATACAAAGGAAATATTTAAGTAATAAATTAGCCAAGTTTTGTCCGTTGACTCAGAATTACAGTAAAAAGTAGATTTTTATATACATTAAGAGCTTATAAAAGAAATTATGATATGAACAACATTGTATAGTCATTATTAGATGCCTTTTCGATTGTGGAATAAGCCTTTTCCCACTTGTGGGATTGCTAGATTAAAATAGATTGTAGATGACGGCCGTATATTTTTTTAGTTTAACAGAAAACTTATAACATCCTTTAAATAGTTACATTTTTGTAAAATTCTTCTGTGTGCTTAATAAATTTGAAATGTATTTAAGTATTGGTTTCCTTTTGTCTTGTGCCATACTAAGCTTTATTTAAGTCTAAATAATAATCTAAAAGCGAATAATTCCCAAGGATTGTTGTATATTCATTCCTATTTTATCCGTCTTACTTAAGCTTCTTACTATTTGGTGCTATGAAAATTTGTCACAGCAAATGTAATTAAATTGTCTCTCCTGTATGGCAGAGTTGTAAAGCTATATTAATGTTTTTTTGTTTTATTCAAAGATGTAACTATTTAATGTCAGATGATAGGATTGAACCGTGAAGGTCAATGTCTACTATAATAAAGGGTTGGTTTATCAAACGTATGTAACTAAGATACTTTTTCAATAGCCGGCAACGAGGGTTGTCTCACTGTGTGATTATTTAATATTTTAACGTGTGTTAAAAGAACACGTGATGAGGCCGTAAATTTATGTGGTTAGTTTTAGATTAATTCTGAGTTGTGGTTTAAAAATGTGGTGGTTAATGGTTTGTGTGGTGAAAGATATCTTGCCCAATATTGTGTGTAATGAAAATAATTATTACCTAATTAAATATAATGTGAGTTTTACTGTAATTCGATGAGCCTTCCATTCCATAAATAATTATTATACGTCCCGATTTCGTGACACTAGCGTGGAATTAAGATTTTTACGAATATTATAAATAATAATAATTACAAAATCCTCTTTTCGTAATGGCATCAAGGAATTGAAATCTTCAGAGAATTTAAAAAAAAAGGTGACGTTAAAATGGCGTCTTCGGTGTTGCCAGTGTTTAAAATTTGCTTCCAAATTCGGAATCTCGAAGGTATTTTTGTGAAATCTTTTTGCATGAATTCCGAGGAAATGTTGATGTGGCCATTCTACTATAAGTATTATTCCCATTGTACTGTAGATAATTATATTTTAATTGAATTATTATTAAATAATTAAATATTGTCATCGCCTATTTCCTGTAACCTAACGAAGATAATTTGTACCTATATTATGATTATTATTAAAAATATTTCCAAGCATTTAGATAATTCTTAGATTGTTGATATTTTGTTGTTTTATCCAGTGAATTATATTTTTTTCCAGATTAAAGCATTTTTTATTTTAATAACATACTCTTAAACCCTCGTTTAATTTGAGTAGATTCATTCACAGTGGCGGGGCAAGACCAAAATTTGATGTGGGCGATACAGATTTCGCGAGGCCCTTTTTTTTTTTTTTGCTCGTAATTGATCTTTAAGAATCGAAAAATGAGATGTCCCATCCCAGGCCCTCACCATGTACGTGGTACCAAAAAATCGGTAAAATATTGCTATTTCCATTAAAAATACAATAAAACATTTTTGGTCCGTAGTTTAGCGGCTTAAAAATACAATCAAATTCATAATTATTCACTTTACTTCGTAAAGATGGCAACTGTAATTTTTTCTTTAACTGGGATTTACAGCTTTGGCCCCAGCCTTTTTAGGTCCTTTGTAACCTAAAAATATAAATACTTTGTGAAATAAACTGCATACTGTCAAAACAAAAATAAACTGACGGATAAACGACATAAACGTCATTCAAGTTTCAAAGATGCGTCTTGGTATATTTACTTTACTCTATGGATGCGTCCTCCGCCATATTGTACTGAGTTGCAATATTGTGGTATAATTTATTGTTTCAGCCAAAAAATTAAGGTTTTCCATAAGAATTGGAGTGATTAAAACTGTAGTACACTTATTCGCCTATATTTAGGTATAGCGTACATGGACCAGGCCGAGGCTTCATACATTTCTGGGACATCACGCCGCCACTGTTCATTCAGTTACAAATAGAGTAACATGAAATACTGAAAGAAAAGAATGATGATGTTGCAAAGGGAAATAAAAAGTTACACTGTTTCTGAGATTTTACTAAATACTACTAGCTTGCTTATAGGTGGTATGAAATCTCAAAACTATTTTATTTAAACAACAATTATAACTAAGGTCTTATTCTGTGGAAAGGATAGTTTCCTTGTGGCCCATTAAACCAATAGTAGCCCAAATTTTTAAATTCTTCATCATTCCAGTAAAACCTTTTTGGCAGAAAATGTTCCAGCCTCTTCCTGCCGTCTGAAGGATTAACAACTCTATGTCCTTGCAGATAAACTTCTTTCTTTGAATTCTTTGGACGGGAGTATTCTTCAGATGAAGATTTAGATATCTTTTTATGTTTGGACTTTGATTTTGCTGGCTTTTTCGTAATAACTTCTTTCGATGAATCGGATTCGGAATTATCTTTCTTAAGAGTGTTTTTGGATTGATCTGAATCGCTTTCATCGGAGGATGAATATGGTTTTTTATTTTTGTATTTTGATGACTTTGTTGTTTCTTCAAATGAAGATTGGTATTTCACTTTCTTAGTTTTCGTTTTTGATATTGATTTCGGCTTCCTCTTTACCTCTTCGAAAGAATAATTTTGATTTTCGTCGGATGAACTTTTGTGAATATTTTTTATTACTTGAAACCTTTTTGGTTTGAATGCTTTGACGTGTTTTTCATCGTTTTCGGAAAAAGAGTCGGAATCCGATGAATATGATCTTTGTTTAATATGATCATTGTGATTATTCTTACGATTTAATTTCCATCTTCTAAAGTACTTACGGAAGTTCTTCAAACTAGGAAAGTATTTCTTTCTCGAATCATCAGACGTGTCGGTATCAGAATTTTCATGTGTTTTGTCAGACTTTTCAGATCTCAAGTCATCGAAATCTATGTAATCTGTTGAAAAGTCAGACCTTTGGGCTCTGTCTACAAAATAAAATAATTATTTATAAAATATTGAAAAAATGAATGTAATGTATTAGGGGTACATTTTGAACTGAAAGAATGTTGAGGGATTTTCATAACCAATTGCCTAGCTCCAAACTAAGCTTCAAGCTAGTACTATGGATGCTAGCTGCTAGGGTCTATACGCATATACACACCTAAATACCTACTATTATATTCATACATGACTCTAGTACAGATGTCAATGCTTAGCAAACAAACATTTGCCTCTAGCGGGATTTGAACCCGCGACTCCTGGTCTGGAACTTAACTAAAAGTCTAAGGGGTCTGTCAGAAACAAAAATACTTGCCAAAACCAAAATAGTCGTCAGCAATTCTAGTATAATCCACGAAAGGCCGTTTTAACAACGCCTGTCCTTTCGTCCTGAAGTTTTGACTAGGCAGTCTACTTTTCATCTTGTCCCTCTCCAGCTTATACTTCTTCAAATCCTCCAAGCATTTCACCTTTTCGTCTTTAGTTCCGTATATACTCCCGAAAAGCCTTAAACATTCAATTCTATTCTTTTCTATCTTCTCATTCTGTTGTTTTATAGCTATAAGTAGCAAAGGGACAAAATGCCTGTCCGATAAATTGATCTGATTATAATTATTGTTTTTAATGGCATTAAGATATTTCTGTATATGCGGAGGCAAAGTTAATTTTGGTTCCGATGCCGTATTTAAGAAATTTCTAGGTGGATTTCGTAAAAGACTTGTCAGTGGTCCGACATTTTCGATATTCGTCAATTTACTTGGGTATTGAAAAATGTATAATCTTGTCTGAGACGTTTCTGAAACTACAACAAAAAAATTAGTACAAAAAGTTTGGTCTTAGCATATATTTAAATTAGACCCCGACAAAAAAACTGCGGCATTATTTTGATTGAGGGAATTTTACATTGGTTTAAGCTTACTAACGCGATGTGAAGCGACCGTTCCTTTACATTACAGGGCCTGCGCCCAAAGTTTTTTGGTTAGGACATTACAGTCTTGAATCACCTGATTGTCTGAGAGGAATGAAGATTCCGGGCTTTGGAAGGCACGTTAAGTCGTTGGTCCCGACTATATGATCCAAATGGTCTGGTTTTCAGATGACGGCTGTCCTCGGTAATAACCAGGCCGGTCGATTAAGGATCATAGTCGCAGCGTACCCTGGGCTCCGAGGCAATGGCCGAGGATTATGATTGTTAACAAGTTCTTAAACTTACCACAAAATATTAATACTATTAAACTTATTAAAATATTCAAACGTCTTTTTTCTAAAATCATTGTATTGTATTTAATATAAAAATCTTTATAAAAACACTACTCATTATAATTTTCTAGTTAGAAATCATCACGAAAATTACGTACATAAAAACAATATTGTTTTTACGTAAGTTTTCAATGGAAATAAACCTCGAGCTGTGCACTCCGTCAAATGACTACCTACATATAGGAAAAAGCGTTAGTTTGTCCGTTAGTAATTGCACACTCAATAAATAATAAATAAATAAATGCCTTGGACTAACACACCAATCGCCTAGCCCCAAACTAAGCTCGATGCTTGTATTATGCAAGTTAGGGAACGGTCCCTTTATTTATTTATTTATTTATCACTATCCGTATAGTCATACTTAAATACGTTTATAAACATCCATGACTCGAGTACAAAGGCTGCTGTTCATCAAAGAAACATTTGCCCCTCGCGGGATTCGAACCCGCGACCATAGACTAGCCCGCGACCATTAGGCCAACGGGCCCGTCGACTTTATTATATTAGTGTAGATGAAAATGAAGATGTTGATTATGTGCTTAGTACATTCTTAATAATAAATTAAACAAAGTCGCCCGATATTACTAGTATGTAAGTCTAGCAATAAATTAGTTTCAGTTGAACTATAGATTGTAATGACTGCAGCGACCAATAAATGTAAGTATAATTGAAATTATAATTGGACAATTCGAATGAACACGTAAAACATTAAAAAATACGAATTGTGAAGTTTGTAACAGGAGGTAGAACTTGGTCACCAAGATAACCCATATTTGTTAGAATAAGTTCATTTCTTTGACAAACCGTTTGGTGTAGTGGTCAAGAAGTCGATTCGAAAACCAAGGTCGCGGTTTCGATCCCCGCACAGGACAAACATTTGTGGGCATGAACATGTCTGTTTGTCATGGTCTGGGTGTTATGTGATACCTATTTAAGTATATTTGTAATACATCTGTTGATTCTGATGTCTGTAACACAAGTGCTTAAGAAAGATTTTGAAAGTATTTACCAGATGAAGGGAATAATTTGACAGATTTTCTGCCCTTTTTCTCATTATGAACCACGTGTGATAGAGCAAGATACCAGACACCCGACTGTAGTCGTCTAAATGTCATTATGACGTGGATGGAACTAGGGATTCCAGTACATGCGTACTAATTTTAATCGATATCGACTGCACGTAGATTAGATACAGAGTATTTTTTTGGTACTAGACTAGAGTTGGTTTTAAAATAGGAATTCATCCTTTGAAGAAACACCCAAAAAGGTCAAGGACGAGGTTCACTCTTTATCTGCATTAAAAATCAATTCAGTTTCGGTGACGACTGTCCATTGAAATTCGCTAGAAATGCCCTAACGGACGCCAGAAAACTGCAGCATTATTATTATTTTGTTTGACGTAGCGTACGTTTCAACATGCGTGTGGATGGTTTTATTCATGAGCAGGTGTGTCGAACATGGAGTAGAAAGAAAACTAAATAAATAAATAAAAATAAAGCTAGATACTATCGCCTAACAGAAAAACCCAAAATAACAACAGTTTCGCAAAGAGGAACGAAACTTAAAAAAAATTGGTACCAATTTCGTTTGGGAATATTTTATCAAATAAAATTTTATAAAACTGCAAATATCTCAAAAACTATACGTCGTTCGTAAAATCTGATGACATTTTTGATCCCCTTTTAAGAAAACCCATTAGAAATTTTAGACCTATCCGATGACCTCACCCAAAAAGGTCAAGGACGAGGTTGAATTTTTTTTTATCTGTTTTGATGATGACGTTGGTGCCGATTGCTAACTGCAGCTCTGTCGTCTATGTCGTAACAACTATATATTTAAATATATACTTCTTCTTTCTAGCGTTTATCCCGGTTCTATGCGGGGTTTGCTTTGACGATGATCCAGGATTTGGCAAGTCTGGCAATATTTAAATCTATACTATGTATTAGACGAATATAATAAACCTGAAGAGTTAGCGGCCGCCCGCGACTCCGTCCGCGTGGATTTCGATTTCCAATAGCCTAAAGCCTTTCTCGTCAAATGGACTATCCAGCAAAAAATGTTTTTTTCAATTCGAAGCAGAAGTATAATGCATGTTGAAACGTACACTACGTCAAACAAAATTAATGCTACAGTTTTCTGGCATCCGTCAGGGCATTTCTAGCGAATTTTAATGTAAAGTTGTCACCGAAACTGAATTGATTTTAATGCAGATAAAAAGTCAACCTCGTCCTTGACCTTTTTGGGTGAGGTCATCAGATAGATCTAAAATATCGATACCTTAAATCTCAAATGGCGTAACCACCAAAACACAACTTTTCAGGAGAGCAAAAAAACAAAAAAAAAATATTTGTTTAAATCATAACTTTATATATTTTAATACTATAAAAATGTTTTATACATCAAATTTCTTAGAATTTTGAGATGAAGGCTTCAGTTAGAACTATTTGCACCTAAATCTTATATTTTAAAAAATAGAAGTCGGTTACGACTTCTGAAAATATGGCAAAAAGGCGTTTACACCCTATAAAAAACACGTTTTTTTTGAGATTAAGGTCGTATCTCCCATTAAATTCATAAAAAAATACAAAATAAGGGGTATTTTCTACTTCTTTTATTAAATTAGGTACATTAAACGGGTAAGAGGATTTTAGGAAACAAAATAAAATCTAAAAAAAGCCAAGGCCGAGATAATAAAAAGGCCTAATTCGATTAAGCAGTGTAGTTGTAGAAAAACGACCCTTATTCTTAGCAACAATGATTTCTACTTATATTAATATAATATTTACGTAATAATCAACTTTAAAATTCAATTAAAGTCCTAATGGAGTTAGAAAAGATTACAAAAATTGTATTAATTTAAGAATCAATGAATCAAGTAGCTACGCCACGACCATTGCGATGGGCTCTTACCTCCCATCGCAATGGCCGACATACTTTTAATCAGCAAGAAAGACACCACGACCTTATAATGTCATCGTATCAGCTCACTCTGATTTCCTAAATTATTATTAAAATTGTGCACAGACGGCATTATCCCAAAAACATATGAAGAATATCACCCGCGATTACCAACAGCAGAAGATGTGTCAGATGTATTACCAGGCACTGATATAGAGGATTGTTTTTGATAGTTTCAATTTAATTTTTTTGACTGATTATTTTAAATTAAGGCTTTCTAAAATCTCTTACTTTTTGAACGTAGCTACTTGATTCATTGATTCTTAAATTAATACAATTTTTGTAATCTTTTCTAACTCCATTAGGACTTTATTGAATTTAAAAGTTGATTATTACGTAAATATTATATTAATATAAGTAGAAATCATTGTTGCTAAGAATAAGGGTCGTTTTTCTACCACTACACTGCTTAATCGAATAAGGCCTTCTTATTCACTCGGCCTTGGCTTTTTTTAGATTTTATTTTGTTTCCTAAAATCCTCTTACCCGTTTAATGTACCAAATTCAATAAAAGATGTAGAAAATACCCCTTATTTTGTATTTTGTTTATGAATTTATGGGAGATATGACCTTAATCTCAAAAAAATCGGGTTTTTTATAGGGTGTAAACGCCTTTGAATAATAAAAATTGTGTGTGGTGTAAACGCCGAAACCGAAAAATGATGTCCCTTACCCCCTTGTATTTTTACTTTTTTTTTCACTTTACAATAATTCCTAAGGGCGTAACCACCAAATAAAGTTGGCTATGTGTGATACGCCATATTAATGTATTAAAATATCTCGTTACGCCCTGACGTTGTTCATGCATTAAATTTATAGCTGCTTACGACCTCTTTACCTTATAAAAAGTGTTCAAATCTATAAAAAACATCGGGTCGTAATGACCATTTTTTTGCGAATTTCAGGATTTTAAATATACAGATCGATAGAGAAAAAAAAACTGAATAAAACTGCATTCAAAAGTCATTTTGACCAATTTGGCGCTTACGCCATTTGAGATTTAAGGTATCGAATCTAATGGGTATTCCTAAGAGGGGATCAAAAATGTCATCAGATTTTACGTACGACGCATAGTTTTCGAGATATTTGCAGTTTTATAAAATTTTATTTGATAAAATATTCCCAAACGAAATTGGTACCATTTTTTTAAAAGTTTCGTTCCTCTTTGCGAAACAATTGTTATTTTGGGTTTTTCTGTTAGGCGATAGTATCTAGCTTTATTTTTTTTATTTATTTATTAAGATTTCTTTCTTCTCCATGATCGACACACCTGCTCATCAATAATGTCATCTACACGCATGTTGAAACGCACGCTACGTCAAACAAAATAATAATAATGCTACAGTTTTCTGGCGTCCGTCAGGGCATTTCTAGCGATTTTTAATGTAAAGTTGTCTGTCACCGAAACTGAATTGATTTTTAATGCATATAAAAAGTCAACCTCGTCCTTGACCTTTTTGGGTGAGGTCATCAGATAGATCTAAAATATCTAATGGGTATTCCTAAGAGGGGATCAAAAATGTCATCAGATTTTACGTACGACGCATAGTTTTCGAGATATTTGCAGTTTTATAAAATTTTATTTGATAAAATATTCCCAAACGAAATTGGTACAATTTTTTTAAAAGTTCCGTTCCTCTTTGCGAAACTGTTGTTATTTTGGGTTTTTCTGTTAGGCACTCATGATCAGCCTATCGTAGGCCACTGCTGGATATAGGTCTCCCCTTACTATCGCCATGTCGTCCTAACCTTGAGTTTTTAAGCACCCATAAAGTATCTAGCTTTATTTTTATTTATTTACTAGAGGCCGCCCGCGACTCCGTCTGCGTGGATTTCGATTTCCAATAGCCTAAAGCCTTCCTCGTCAAATGGACTATCCAACACAAAAATAATATTTCAAATCGGTCCAGTAGTTCCTGAGATTAGCGCGTTCAAACAAACAAACATACAAACAAACTCTTCAGCTTTATATATTAGTATAGATTAGTATTAGTATAAATAAATAAATAAATAAATTTCGAACTGTGTTTAGAAATGGTCCGACCAGAAAATCGAATCCGGGTCTTTGTTAATACTTAACCTAATCCTTCGAGTCATAGTAGGTAGTTAAGTAATAGAAACAGTGAAAAAAAACCTCCATCATTTGAAATAATTAATCAATATGCATTGGTGATCACAAACCGGAGTCGTGTTCAGAAAAACCGACACTTTTGTCCGACGCGGGAATCGAACCAAGGTCTTCAAAATTACTCAACCTTATTATATAAATAAATGAAACAAAATATACATTCGGAAAGTTTATTACAAAAGCAGATACAAAAACTTTTACACTTAGTAAGATACACAGTTCCGACTTTTACTTACAAACTATATACACGGAGGCATAGGCCCCACAGAGATGCGACTTGCGATTAAAAGTTCGTCTGAAACTTTAGATGACTTTACTTATATGCTGCTAATTCACTAATTAGATATAAAGAAATGATGACTTATTAGAAATTGCTACATATTAGACAACTTATAAGATTTTTATTTATCATTCGTGTAATTATTTTCTACGTCCTTGGACCTTCAGATCTTCTTTTGTTAGTTTCACTAATCCATGGGGATATTTTGCACATGAAGTAATTTATTATTTTTTATTTGATACAAACACGCTCGAGTGTCACCTGATGATAAGTGATCACCGCCGCTCATAGCCGTTGACAACCTCACAAGGGCTGCAGATGCGTTGCCTGCTTTCAAAGTTCTATAATTGTCCCAACCGAGGCCGTAGTTTGAGACTGAATAAAAATATAGGTATGCAAATGCCATGATAAATAAATTAATGGTTTATAATAGACTTTTACGTATTGTACTAACTTTTTCGCTTGGCGCACCTCTGTGGCGGATAAACACTGATAGATCAAAACTCACAGTTTGGTCAATTTTCCATTTTAAAATTTTCGTGTTAATTTAATTTCTGGAAGCTGGGAGGTATTTTAATAAGTATGATATTAATTCTCCTCTTGTAACTGGTTACGAAAATGGAAGAAGAGATGATAATAAAACTACCGACTTAATTAAATTAAGTTTGGTAATTGTTGTGATTTGATTATTGAAACAACTTTTAGTTGACCGAAAACGTCCACTGGTGAAAGCTGTCACTCTGTCTTTTTAGGGTTCCGTAGCCAAATGGCAAAAAACGGAACCCATATAGATTCGTCATGTCTGTCTGTCCGCCAGTATGTCATAGCAGATCTATACTGTTGAAACTTGGTAAGAAGATGTATTCTGTCAATGATTTTTAAAACCAATTCTGTTAATCCCATTAAGATTTTCACACGAAAAAAGAAAAAAACCTCTAAAAATCTGTCTATTAACAAGAGCTTATTGAAAGACTGGAAAATTGACCACAAGACTCAGCCATATACAAAATCAATTGAATCTCATACATTTTAATTTCTATTCGATATCTAAACTCAACGTACTACGCCCTTTAAGATTTAATAACAAAAAGTTAACAAAAAAAGAAAGAGTTTTATGATGATTTTGAACAAGGAAACAAATCTATTTCATATTTTGCCACCTTTTTATTACCACCGATTTGATGGCACCCAGGGTAGATCCACTATTGGACATTCTTTTAGGTACTCAGAGAGAGTACCTATGTGAAATTTTAAGCTAAGATATTTTTATAATTCTCTTAAATTACAAAACAATGATTTTTGTTAGTCTAATAAATAAATTCCTAACTCTTTGAAAGATCGTTTCATTAAGAAAAAAAAAATCAAATTTAAATTATTTCTTCTTGACGTAGTACGTTCTAAATGGCCAGTTTTAGTCCAAAAAACTACAAAACCACGTTGTAAAAAGTTTTTTTTTCGATCTACAAAAATATACAAAAGTCATTTTTCTAAGATTTTTGGTCACAAGTAGAAAAATTTTCTAAACAACATTTAGTTTAACTTTCCTTTTTTTATGGAGACTTAATTAATAACATCATGATGGTTTAAATAACCTACTTAAATTATAATTAAATTGTTTTTATGAAGGGAATATATTTTGAAAATATGAATATATTCATATATGCAATTAATTTGAGTCGCATGAATCAGTAAATTTATGCTGATAAACGGTATTTTACGACCAACAATTGACGAGCCCAAAGAACAAACACTTCACGTCACATTTGAAACTCTTAGTAAATAACACAATAAGTTAATCATTTAGTTGCATAACGAAATATTCTTACTTAATTTCTGCAAATGTTGACTACCGACGTGTTTATTAACCTAAATTGTAGGATCTGTATTTCAATTTTATTAGAATTTTAGCTCATTTTGTTGATGCGACTTTGTTCTTCGGACTCTTCAATATTTTTTGTGAATCAAATTTAATTATGATTTTAAGATGCTTACGAATGGGTAAAATTAAAAAATGGGAATTAACTATACATTTAAAAGGTGTATGATTATTAATGTTATGGTAATATCTTTATGCTATCAGTAATGTATGGGAGCAGAGCTATAGCTTTTCACATAGTAAAGTATCAGTGAAACTAAGTAAGCTATCGTTACAAAGATGACTTTTGGCTTAATCACCACGCTTGCCAAATGCACAATGCTGAACAAATCTGCATTTGGCAAACGTGGTGAACTAGACCATTGGGGCTTGAAATTATTTTAATTTTCATAATGAGATAACCGTCTTAATCAGTAAATCTCTCATTTGTACGAATTTATAGCTCTGCTTTCACATAAAACTGATGATAAGTTATTAAGAGCGTGCAGTCTGCAAACTAGCGCCGCCATTGGGTTTTCTTTAATTGTTTAAAAAAACACGATTCGCAGGGCTAGTGTGCGGTCTGCACGCCTTTAAGAAACCGTCTTTATATTATATATTTTTTCCTACAATAAAAGTATGATTTGTGCGCAAATAACTGTGAATGCCATAACTGATATATATTATGTAGATATATAGTTAAATATTTTTTAATACTGATTTTAAATAAGCAATAGTAAATGGTAGGTATGTATTTTTATACGAATATGTAGCATGGACTTATGATTTATAATCACATATATTTAAAACGGAATAATTATAATATGACACAAGTCAGAAATTTCAAATTTTCATATATGAAAATTGTACAATCTTTTCTTTTATTAATTTAAGATATTTTAAAAAATAGAATACATATTGTGACAATAACTGAATGTATTATACAAAGATACTAAGTGAACAAAAAATACTAAAATATAACTTTTTATGATCTTTACAATGGATCCTAAATGAATTACCTTTTTATAAATTACCTACTTTATCTTCTGAATTGTGTCATATTTTACCATAATATTAAAAGATGAATACGAAATACTATCTATTTCAAAAGACCAATCGATCAAATTGACTTTTCTCCTCAGTTTATGTTATATTACAATTTAATCTGAATTTTTTTAAACCGATTCGTCCTTTGAAAGTCGACTACACCACAAATTATCCTAATAAATTTACTTACAACGCTTATTGGAAAACCGCCTAGATTTTTACAAGCTTTTGGACTATGGCGCCACATTTATTTAAAATAAAAACTGATTTATTAACAAAAAAAAATTATTTTTTTGGTGACTCGAAAATGTCACCCTATACTATTATTTTCATCATCATCCTAGCGTTTGTCCCGGTCGCATCCTCGGCTGTTGCCTCGGAGTCCAGGGTCCGCTAGACCCTATACTATTATTTTATTTACTCGAAAAAAACATGGTTGAAGACCCGACTTTTTTTACTTTGAGTACTAAAAAATGAACTTAATTGTGACGCCATTACTTACTACGCCTTACTTTACTTGGACAATTTCTGGATCGGTAAATTGTTTTTTTTTTAAACCTTTTAAGCCTATTTCGATTTCTAACATCTACAACTTTAAAACTAAAATGAGATCAATTAAATGAAAGTGAGATCTTTTTTACTAAAAAATAATGATGGTGTCACTAGACACTAAATTGGAATGAAGTTTTATATACCTAAATATTGATTGGAATAATATTTGCAAAGAATCGCAAACATAAACTTGTCTTACAAAAAAAATGACTAAAACATATAATAAACACAAAAATCGCAAAAATAAATAATCAATAGAAAAATATATCTTGGAATAAAAAACTTCATTGCAACTAGATTAAATAATTACTTATTTATATAAGATGTGTTTCAGTCGCAGTTTTAATACATGATACTACAGTACATGACTTAAAAGTTGGATTGACGATTTAAAAGTCATTTACGATGATTACTTTTTGGCATGACTCGAATTTCCGAGTTTCACTTTGTGCAACTTCAACACATCAATTGTACCTCTTAACAAAAAGTTTAAGGTTATTACTAGTGAATAAAAGCGTTATGACTCGAATATTCGAGTCAACATAAAAATTTGACAAACCTCTAAATATATCATTATTTAGATAATGGAATGGTATAACAAATATCATGAAATGGAAGAATGTGTCTTATAATTCATCACTTGCCTTCTTAGTGACGTATGAGATATTTTTTCAAAACTGAGTTTTTAACGACATCTTAATTAATTTCGCTAGATAATTAAAATGGTGGATATCACATTTTCTAAAAAAAATCAGACACGTAAGTTGGAGAGGCAAAACTGAGCTATCAACATCATCTTAATTAATTTTGCTAGATGATTAAGACGGTTTTGATAAACCTGATTCGAAAAATAAACAGAATCGTTAGTATGCCATCGTAGAGGCAAGCAACGAATTGTCATACCTACATAATAAATGCATAGACAAAAAACTCAGACGCGACATAATATTATGCTACCTCAAAACTTGGTTGCATTGTCTAAATTGTAGCACTGATGTTTATCTTTCGCTCAAACCGCAATGAAAAAATGGCGTAGAGATGTGCTATGTTGTTGTAGTATATGTAGTGTAACTATAACTAACTGTTTGAACTGAAATGGATCTAACGTATTGGTATTTAGAACATCATAATCATCCTAGCGCCTCTCCCGGTTGCATCCTCGGCCATTGCCTCGGAGCCCAGGGTACGTTACGACTATGAATCTTCTTCTTCATTAATCTGAGGTTTGTTGACATTGAAATACTACTGTTTGTAGACATTAAAGTACTAGTGTTTGTTGATATTGAAGTACTATTGTTTGTTGACATTAAAGTACTACTACTTGTTGACATTGAAGTACTACTTTTTGACATTGCAGTACCACTGCTTCTTGATATTGACGTGCTACTTCTTGTTGACATTGAAGTACTACTCTTTGACACTGAAGTACTGCTGTTTGACGTTGAAGTACTAGTGTTTGATATTGAAGTACTACTTTTTGACATTGAAGTACTACCGGTTGTCATTGAAGTACTACTGTATGACATTGAAGTACTACTGCTCGCCATTGAAGCACTACTGTTTGACCGCATTGAAGTATCTCAGCAGATCGGCGTCAGCTCGGGAGACCCAGGCTGAGTTGAGTGCTATCGTGTCGAGGGCCGCCTGCGCCCCGCGGTACTCGCCGAATAGCTCTTTGAACTGAAAATATTACATAAATAAATAAATTTTGATATGACTACAGTCCATACTTTTTCGGGTAAGGAAGAAAAATTGTGAATAAAATAAGTTCTATTCAGGGAATATCGATGTAAGTTTTATTTCTATGGGGTGTAGTTTAGGCAACAATGATGAATCCTTATGTGACGGGAACTATACTGTTTATACGGGCATCATGCGCACGCACTTAGCCTACACTTTCGTTCCTCATTGTCTATTCAGCATCAAGCGCACTTACCCTACAATATCGTATTTTATATTATGAATCAAGCACACTTACCTTATAGTACTTACCGTATCAGGTATACATCAAACAATTTTTCCCTTTCCCTACAGTTATCTGTCGTGCATCGAGCACACTTACCCTACAGTTTCCTGGTGCATCTAGCACGCTTACCCTATACTTACCTACATGCATCTGACGTCCACTTACCCTACAGTTACCCTTCCATCGAGCGCACTTACCCTATAGTAGTCATGTGGGTCGTGCAGGCAACGGCGTCGGGGTGACCCACTTACCCTGCAGTTACCTATCGTACATCTAGCACAATTATACCATCTAGCACACTTATCCTGTAGTGACCCATCGTGCATAGAGCGCTCTTACCCTACAGTTTCCTGTCGTGCATCTAGCACAGTTTATTCCTGTATCAAGCTTACTTACCCTGTAATAGTCGTGGGGGTCATGCAGGCAGCGCGCGGCGGCGAGCAGCGCGGGCGGCGGCAGCGGCGTCGGGGCAGCTCGTAGGACGCGCCATATACCCCCCGCACCGCGCCAGCTGGGGCGAGAGGGAAAAGGGGGTTAATGTGGAAAAAGCAACTGAATGTTGAGAAAGAACTAAACTTGATTATCTGGGGATCCCATGAGAGCGGCGACATGGAAGCCTAGTGACGGAGGGACTTAGATTCCACTGGATCCTCTATATACCTATTTAAATTACTAGCGGCCGCCCGCGACTCCGTCCGCGTGGTTTTCGATTTCCGCACATAAAGGTATCTTCTATTGCCTAAAGCCTTCTTCGTCAAATGGGCTATACAACACAAAAAGATTTTTTCAAATCGGACCAGAAGGTCATGAGATTATCGCTTTCAAACAAACATACAAATTAACTCTTTAGCTTTATTTATAAGTAAGTAATAAGTAAGTATTGAAGTATAGATAAAATCAAACAACACCAAAATGTATTTTCAACAGACATCTTTATTAACCACATCACATTTGCCCTCTAAAATTCTTTCCCGCATATTTCGACAGAGCGCCCAACTCCTCTTCAATCCTCAGTACTTGGTTGTACTTCCCCACACGTTCAGATCTTACTGGAGCTCCACATCTTAGCTGCCCAGCAGATAACCCCACAACCAGATCAGCTAAGAACAAATCCTCAGTATCACCCCAACGGTCACAGACCACTATTCCAAAACCGTTCGCTTTAAGCAACTTGTAACACTCTATAACTTCGGATAAAGTTCCTGCTTGGTTCAAACGGAGACCTACAGAGTTTCCCGCCTTCTTCTCAACTGCCAAACCAACCCTTCTAAGATTAGTTTGGGTCAAATCATTGCCAAATACTTGGGCTTGCGTGCGAGCCGTCAAATTAGACCAGGCCGCCCAGTCATCAAACTCAAAAGCGTCTTCTACCGAACACACTCCAAACTCCTTGATATTATCAAGGTATATTTCAGCCAGTTTATCAGACGACATGTATTCTTGCGGATTCGAATTCGGATTCTTAAACTCCATGTCGTATGCGCCATCTTTATACATGTCTGAGGCTGCTGCATTCAGTGCGATCTCTGCTTTACCAGTGTACCCACATTGCTTGATCACATCAGTCAAAAATAGCAACGCGTCGCGGTGACTTTCAAGAGGTATAGCGAAACCCCCAGTATCGCTAACGTAGGTATTCTCAACGTTATATTTGGAACGAATAACGTTCTTCACGTAACGGTATATTTCAGTACCCATCTTCATAGCTTCCATGAAAGAGGACGCTCCCGTTGGCATGATGGAATACTCTTGGAATGGAAGACCGTTTGAAGCTAAGACACCTCCGGTTAGTATAGTGAAATGTGGCACTGGAAGGATAATAGTTGTAACTTCAGCCATATCAGAAATATGTCTATAAAGAGGGACACCTTTCTTAGCGGCTCCGGCTTTGGCTATAACTAGAGATACAGCCATGATAGCGTTAGCTCCTAGTCTTGATTTATTCTCAGTCCCATCTAGAGATATCATGAATTGATCTATCTCCTTCTGCATGGTAACTTCTAAGTTTTGCTTGATCAGTTCCGGAGCTATGATTGTGTTAATATTTTTGACGGCATTGCTGACTCCTAAGCCATGATATTCGGCTGGATTGTTGTCTCTCAGTTGGATGGCTTCAGCCAATTTCTTGTTGTCAGTGGAAGGGACTCCAACTCTGAATAAACCAAGTTCGGTCACCATATCAACTTCAACTGTAGGCACTCCGGTCGCGTCGAATATTTGACGGGCGAGCAAAATTTTTATCGGCATCGTGGAATTTTTCAACAATAAATAAAATATAAATATTAGAAAATAAATAAAAATTGTCCGAAAGATGGATTGTCAAAATGTGTTTCACATTGTTTCTGACAGGGATGTATGATGTTCTATTATTAAATTTGAAATTTCAAAAGGCTTGTCGTCAATAGTTTTTATTGAAAAGTTTCAATTCAAAGAGTCTTTATTTCAATGCTTTTTGAAACACATCCAAATATTTTTCTGTATATTTTCATATATCCTAATTAACATTGTTATTCTAGTTACGATTTTTTTTATACGCTATTAAAAAGGCCATTACAGAATACTTTCCTGTGATCTAAAGTAATATTGTTTGACTCATTTGAGTGAGGTTTCACTATTCACTAAAATTAACTTCTTCTTTCCAAGACATAAGTAAGGAGCCATTCATCATAAGATGTTTTTTTGGCCTTTTTAACCGCCTTAATGTATTGCGCATTTTCCGAATGAATAAATGTACATGATATTTTTTTTACACCTCTCCCCCTTGTGATATTCCTTGCTTCCCCCCCTCCCCCTTCGAGCTTTGTTTTTTTTAAATATATTTACAGGCTTGCATTTGACCACAATCACCCCGGATTGTGAGCGTTGATGCGGCCTAAGCTGTAACATGCTTGCATAGAGGCCTTTGTATGATAAATAGACGGACCACATAAGTAATAAAGAGGCATACATACCGACAGGTGGACGACAGAAGAGTAGTTACCCAGAGCCTCCACTCGCGACTCCGCTGTGCCTCGCTTGACAACGCGGTGAAGGCGAACCTGAGACAGAATAACGTCACAAATTAAGGATAGTTTCTAAGGAGGGGCTCTGATTAATGAATATCAATAGATGCCCCCAATGTCACGTTTGAGTATCTCCGAGAAAACATAAAAAATACACGTGTAGGATATCCCATAATTCAAGAATATTGGTAAAACCCATGACAAAAAAATTCAAATGGCAGTGCGAAAATTATATTACAAAAGAATTACTTTATGACACTTGTTTTGTAATTTTCGCACAAACTTATATTAAATTTTGTTTATTTGAAGGTAACGCGATTTGGGAATCCCAATCGAAAACATGGAAAAATAAAACCGGCCAAGTACGAGTCAGACTTGCACACAGAGGTTTCTGTCCGAATTCTTTTTTACGTCTTCTACACTGTATACGTCATTTAAGACGTATTAAAAAACTACTTCCTACATCAAACCATTTTTCGCTAGAGATTTACATGGCGACTACCTATTCATTTTTGTCAGTTTGATATCATTATCTTACTTAAGAAGTTACAGGGTGGGACGGGGATACATTTTACCAGTTTGAATGTGTCTCTTGCGCTCCATGCGCGCTGCCCGGTGAGTGAGTGAGTGAGTGAGTGAGTCATCTCACCTGTAGAACAGCCAGTCGTCGCCAGCGCTGGACAGTGCAGCTAGTAACGCGCGGTGGTTGTACATGGGTCGCGGCGCGGCGTAGGACGCGGTGAGTGCGCTCCAGCACGCGCTCCATGCGCGCTGCCCGGTGAGTGAGTGAGTGAGTGAGTGAGTGAGTGAGTCATCTCACCTGTAGAACAGCCAGTCGTCGCCAGCGCTGGACAGTGCAGCTAGTAACGCGCGGTGGTTGTACATGGGTCGCGGCGCGGCGTAGGACGCGGTGAGTGCGCTCCAGCACGCGCTCCATGCGCGCTGCCCGGTGAGTGAGTGAGTGAGTGAGTGAGTGAGTCATCTCACCTGTAGAACAGCCAGTCGTCGCCAGCGCTGGACAGTGCAGCTAGTAACGCGCGGTGGTTGTACATGGGTCGCGGCGCGGCGTAGGACGCGGTGAGTGCGCTCCAGCACGCGCTCCATGCGCGCTGCCCGGTGAGTGAGTGAGTGAGTGAGTCATCTCACCTGTAGAACAGCCAGTCGTCGCTAGCGCTGGACAGTGCAGCTAGTAACGCGCGGTGGTTGTACATGGGTCGCGGCGCGGCGTAGGACGCGGTGAGTGCGCTCCAGCACGCGCTCCATGCGCGCTGCCCGGTGAGTGAGTGAGTGAGTGAGTGAGTGAGTCATCTCACCTGTAGAACAGCCAGTCGTCGCTCGCGCTGGACAGTGCAGCTAGTAACGCGCGGTGGTTGTACATGGGTCGCGGCGCGGCGTAGGACGCGGTGAGTGCGCTCCAGCACGCGCTCCATGCGCGCTGCCCGGTGAGTGAGTGAGTGAGTGAGTGAGTGAGTCATCTCACCTGTAGAACAGCCAGTCGTCGCCAGCGCTGGACAGTGCAGCTAGTAACGCGCGGTGGTTGTACATGGGTCGCGGCGCGGCGTAGGACGCGGTGAGTGCGCTCCAGCACGCGCTCCATGCGCGCTGCCCGGTGAGTGAGTGAGTGAGTGAGTGAGTGAGTCATCTCACCTGTAGAACAGCCAGTCGTCGCCAGCGCTGGACAGTGCAGCTAGTAACGCGCGGTGGTTGTACATGGGTCGCGGCGCGGCGTAGGACGCGGTGAGTGCGCTCCAGCACGCGCTCCATGCGCGCTGCCCGGTGAGTGAGTGAGTGAGTGAGTGAGTGAGTCATCTCACCTGTAGAACAGCCAGTCGTCGCCAGCGCTGGACAGTGCAGCTAGTAACGCGCGGTGGTTGTACATGGGTCGCGGCGCGGCGTAGGACGCGGTGAGTGCGCTCCAGCACGCGCTCCATGCGCGCTGCCCGGTGAGTGAGTGAGTGAGTGAGTGAGTGAGTCATCTCACCTGTAGAACAGCCAGTCGTCGCCAGCGCTGGACAGTGCAGCTAGTAACGCGCGGTGGTTGTACATGGGTCGCGGCGCGGCGTAGGACGCGGTGAGTGCGCTCCAGCACGCGCTCCATGCGCGCTGCCCGGTGAGTGAGTGAGTGAGTGAGTGAGTGAGTGAGTGAGTCATCTCACCTGTAGAACAGCCAGTCGTCGCTAGCGCTGGACAGTGCAGCTAGTAACGCGCGGTGGTTGTACATGGGTCGCGGCGCGGCGTAGGACGCGGTGAGTGCGCTCCAGCACGCGCTCCATGCGCGCTGCCCGGTGAGTGAGTGAGTGAGTGAGTGAGTGAGTGAGTGAGTCATCTCACCTGTAGAACAGCCAGTCGTCGCTAGCGCTGGACAGTGCAGCTAGTAACGCGCGGTGGTTGTACATGGGTCGCGGCGCGGCGTAGGACGCGGTGAGTGCGCTCCAGCACGCGCTCCATGCGCGCTGCCCGGTGAGTGAGTGAGTGAGTGAGTGAGTGAGTCATCTCACCTGTAGAACAGCCAGTCGTCGCCAGCGCTGGACAGTGCAGCTAGTAACGCGCGGTGGTTGTACATGGGTCGCGGCGCGGCGTAGGACGCGGTGAGTGCGCTCCAGCACGCGCTCCATGCGCGCTGCCCGGTGAGTGAGTGAGTGAGTGAGTGAGTGAGTCATCTCACCTGTAGAACAGCCAGTCGTCGCTCGCGCTGGACAGTGCAGCTAGTAACGCGCGGTGGTTGTACATGGGTCGCGGCGCGGCGTAGGACGCGGTGAGTGCGCTCCAGCACGCGCTCCATGCTCGTTGGCCGTGCTCGCGGACGCCGGCGGTGAACGCGGCCTGGGGAGTGAGTGAGTGGGTGAGTGAATGATTATTCAGCATTAAAATAAATACAATCACTGATTATGCACCCTTGCGCAATCATTTCATCCCTTACGCTTGAGTGAGTGATTGAATGATTATTTGGTACCGACAACTGAATAAGTAAATACAAACAATGGTTTTTCGCAAGTGAGTGAGTGAAAGATTATTTGGTATCAGCAAACGAAGGATTAAATACAAACACCGTATATCCCTAAATTGTCGCGGTTCAAAATGTAGTTTTTAATACATATTGGCGGGTAAAGCGGGAAAATCATGAGTTTCAGAAAAGAAGACCGCTCAAGAAATATACTGTAATTGGACGGACTAAGGGTTTTTTTGTATCCCTTATAATATTTCCCCTTCCCCTTAAACAATTATTTATACGCCTAAATGCAATATAAAAAAACAAGGAGTTTTAAAACTATATTATGTTTGTGAACGAACGACAAATGGTGAACGAATGAGATCGAATTAATATGACTTTACATTACGGAAGCGCAGCCGCAAATTAGCGAAGCCGCTGGCGGAAAGCTAGTAAATAAATAATAAAGAACTTTACCTCTTGGTAGATGTCAGGTATAGTCTTGTTGTCCTTAAACCAGGCATCAAACAGCTGGACCGCTTGTTCGGTGACAACGGGATTCTCCCACTCCACACCGGCTGTGAGAAGCGCTCCACTTAGCCACCTGAAAAGGAAACGTTACGTTGTAATCTTTTATGTAAAGGATGGGGGAACGAGTAAGCAAGTCAACAGATGCTTATTGATACCCTTTGAAAGTCTAAGGCTCGTATTAATAAATCACACTCAACTCAGATCTCGATCTTGAGTGTGAACTAGATATGTCATTCTCATACAAAACAGCATCTCAAGTTCGCGCTCAAAATCGAGCTCTGTGTTGAGTGCGATTTATTAATACGAGCCTAAGTTTCTGTGTATGCCTTACTCAGATGCAGGATCATTTCATAACTTTACAGTTACTAAGAGCTACTACGCTGCATTTTTCTATGGAGATACTTTTCCAGGCGCAGCAGTTCCCGCCCCGGCAGCAGGACATGTGGGTCAGCACTGCACTTACAGCTGGTCCTCGTTCACTGCACTGTGCTGCAGCGTCACGGTGTCCGGATGCAGGCGCCGCAGCATGCGCTGCAGGTGCGGCCCGGACGCGGCCAGGCGCAGCAGTTCCCGCCAGCAGGACATGTGGGTCAGCACTGCACTTACAGCTGGTCCTCGTTCACTGCACTGTGCTGCAGCGTCACGGTGTCCGGATGCAGGCGCCGCAGCATGCGCTGCAGGTGCGGCCCGGACGCGGCCAGGCGCAGCAGTTCCCGCCAGCAGGACATGTGGGTTAGGACCACTCGCCATGGGGCCCAGTGCTTCTCTGAGCTTAGACGAGCTGTAGGAAAAGGGGAGGAAAGGTTTATTAGTGTATACGTGGTTTTATAATCAAGCAACCGGTATAAACGCATAAATAAAAGACAGCACTGCAGTGCTATAGCACATAAGATTGCTTCGTATGCATCGAAGCATATTACGCTATTGTTAACCAACTGCTAGCTGGCGGTCATAGCATATAACGAAATATGAGAATCACTTCGCATTGCGAATCATTACTCTTTTCTTCTTCCTAGCGTCTATTACACTTCTATGTGGGGTCCGCTTTGACCATGATAAAGGATTTGCCAAGTCTAGTTATTACAGAGAAGCGACTGCTATCAGACCTTCGCAACCCATAGAGGGGAACCAGACAGATTGCATCATGGTTACACATTCAGATGTAACTGATGCTGTTTTCCCTCAACGCCGAGCTAATGGCACAAAATCACACATAGATTTTGAAACATCTGTTGTGTTGAATTGGAACTAGGCCTTTGTGACGATGAAGATAGGTGTCGCCACACTTCCACGCTCCTACCACTTAATAGTAAGAAGAAAAACTTCGCTTCCACTTACCAGCTGCAGCTATAGCTCTGCTAGCAGGCAGACGCCCAGCACGACTGAGAACGAACGCGTCGTCTAGAAGAAGCGCTCTCTCGGCGGGCGCGCCGCTAGAGTAGAGAGCTGCCGCCCTCGCCGCCGCCGCTTCAGCTGTCTGTAGAGAGTGAGTGAATGAATGAGTCAATGAATGAATAAATGAATCAATCAACAATGAATGAATGAGTCAATGAATGAGTGAGTCAATAAATGAATGAGTCAATGAATGAGTGAGTCAATAAATGAATGAGTCAATGAATGAATGAATGAGTCAATAAATGAATAAATGAGACAATTAATGAATGAATGAGTCAATAAATTAATAAATGAGTCATTATATGAGACAATAAATAAATGTGTCAATGAATGAATGAATGAATGAGTTAATAAACGAATGAACGACCAAGACAATGAATGAATGAATTTAAAAATAAATGACTCAATTTATGAATAGTAACAACCTTTTATTGGTACTAATGCAAAATAAATGGGAGGTGTTTTAAAAAAAAAAACTTCGTTGCCATAGATAAGTTCATTTTGAGAACGAGAAAACTATAAAACATTTTCATACAAACATTTAGCACAAAAAACAAATTTCAATCACCCGGTTTGAAAAGGTGTTTAATATTTCTAATAATTAAGACCTTTGCTCTATTGAGTTAAACTGCTCATACTAGCAGCGGAAACAAATAACAGAAGGAAATAACAAATTGCCTCGAGAAAGTTCTCATTTGGTTTCAATATAAGTATGTAAAATATAGGTAAATCTATGTAGGTCTCGAAAACTCACCTCTCCAATATTCCTGTCTTGAGGAGCAACTCGATACAGCCCTCTTGCCCCGACGTTGTACCGAACCCACTTATGCTTCCCAAGTTCTGGAATGACCACTGAAAACAACAGATAATATTTTTTTTCAAAAATTAAGGCATGTGTCCTTTGAGTAAAATTTTCTATGTACATATATTAAGGGTACTTTCCCTGTTCCCCTCCAGATTGCATTACCTAATTTAAACGAAAACATCAAAAACCTATTGTATATTATAATCAGTAGGTATTTAGTAGTTAGTTAGTTACTTACTTTCAGTATCATTCATCCATATAAGATGTACCACGTTTTCTGCCCATCTGGATGTCTTTACTGGACGAGTTTCATTTGCAACTTCATACCTATAACAAAAGAAAGAGGAAGGAAACATTATTAAGAGCAAGAGGGGTATATTGATCAAAGTTAAACTCTCACTCTCATGAAAAGTATCTTGGCCTTGTTCTCGATCAACAATTAAGCTGGAAACAGCACATAACTAAAATTAAAACCAAATTAACATCTTTAACAGGAACAATACGTTATATTGCCAAATGTCTTCCCCGCAAAGTTAAATATATTGTGTACAATTCATTAATTAAACCACATATAGACTATTTAATAGAAATTTGGGGTACTGCAGCTAAATCCAATTTAGAATCAATACAAATTGCTCAAAATAAATTAATAAAATCTCTATTTCACTACAATTATCGTACACCAACTAAAAAAATTTATAGGGAGACCAAAATAATGACTATTAAGCAAACGTACACCTACTATACATGTATATTAATTCATAAAATTTTAAACAAACAGATCCATACTTTGCTATCATTCCAAAAAAAAGGACATTTTCAAAAAATGAAACTCAGAAATGCAAATAGCTTAAAAGCACGCACTCCGAGAACTAATTATGGCATAAAAAATATTGAGTTTGAAGGTGTTAAAATATATAACAATCTACCCGTCGAAATTAAAAATGCGAAATCGCTAGTAAGTTTTAAAAGGCAACTGAAATTATATATACTTGAAGAAACCATTTAATTTTAATTTTAAAAAAAGTAGTTTGTTAAAAAGTATCCCTTGATAAAATATACGATTTAAAAATCATAAAAAATATTAATTTTATACTATAATAATCATTTGAATAAAACATTTATTTCAACATTAACTTAAAAACGTACTGTTATCATTATGCCACATCCATAATGTAATTACGCTCTGCGCGTTTCATATTCATGGTTGCTCGGTGCGATAGTTAACAGCAACAGTCAAAGTTATCGACGCACATCTTTGTATCTACCCTTCTTTTATTTTAATTTGATTTTTTGTGCTTTGTTTTATCTAAAAAAACGCTCACCGTCTTGTTTATTTGTTACATCTAATAATGTTATTCTCAGTAAGTGAATTGTAATATTCTTTATGAGATAATAAAGTTCTTAAACCATAACTCACTAGCAGAAACACAGCACAACAGTTACGCAGTGCTACTTCACTGCGGTCTTCTGTAAGGTGGAGGTACTTCCCCAGACGAGCGGCTCATTCGAGTGGAAGTTCGACTAAGCTCTACCCCTTAAAAGTAAGTGGTAATATTCTTTTAGACCTTGGCGGCTTTTTTCCCTTCAAAATATGTTCCTGATCAATTAAGCCAAGAGAGCAAAGCAGCTGAGTCATAAGTCATAATACCCTCCGGCCGTATTCGGCCATGGCGGCCGATCTTACGATCAGCCAGGTACGCAGGATATATTATAGTGCACAAGTGAGTGCGCAAGCACAGGTGCACTCCCTATTCCTTCACTCTCATAATTCGGTGGGACAGCAGTCTGACACGACCGTAGAGAGATCAGGCGCAGGACCAACGGCTTAACGTGCCTTCCGAAGCACGGAGGAGCTCGAGATGAAATTTTTCGGTCACCCATCCGATGACTGGCATCTGCGAACGTTGCTTAACTTTAGCAACCGCAGGCCGAGTGCGCTAACCACTGCGCCATCGAGCTCCTCATTATAAGTCATAAGTCATAATGTTTATATAAGTATTTAAGTATGTCTTTCCGTTCCCTAGCATCCATAGTACAAGATTCGAGCTTAGTTTGGGGCGAGGCAATTGGTGTGTTAGTCCAAGGCAGTGGAGCCGCTAGAGCGCGCGAACAGTTACTTAGAGCGTTCTTGCGTGTTCGAACGTGCTCGCGCCCCTGAGCGGTCTTTTCAAAGCGTTCTTGTGTTCTAGCGAACAAAATACGAAAGAATGCTCTTGTTCTAGCTCTAGCTCTATGTTCTTTTCATGTAAATCCACCTTCAGATGGCAGTTGCTCCAATGCTGTAACCAGGTACCCTGAGGTATAAATGGGATAAACGCAAGGCAGAAGACACTCACCACGTCCCATTTCCAATTGTCTCCGTCGTGTTCTTCCAAGTCTTCGTTATATTCTCCAGCTCATCCTGGTCTTCCAGTGGTCCCACCACAAAGGTGAGTGGTATGACCCACTTGTGTGGTGGGGGGGCGCGCGTGGCGGGCTGTCGCCGCGTGGTCCGGGGAGGGGTCGCCGTGGTCGTCGCGTTTATGTCGTCTTCTATTGATTCTGTTAGGTTTTCTGGAATGAAGAGGTCGAATTGTAAGGAATAGAAACTCTTTATTCATGTAGACATTAGAGATGTTATCTTGATTTGTAACTATAACTTTCTTTTATGATACAGCAGAAGAAACTTTCTAAAGTTTCACGGAAACAATGTTACAGATGTGTCCGACTCCGGTTTAGACTCGGAAATTGAATCCATGTCCTATCACGAGAATTTATATGGTCCACTTGACCACGTTCTTAACTGTCTACGTAGGAAGATTTTTGGATCCCTACTGTATTCTTCAGCTATACTTACTGGAAAAATATTTGTATATTTATAACCCGTTACGCAAAAGTTAAAAATGTTACGTTACTAGAATTTAAGTAATTTTAAGTATGGGACTCTTACAATTGCAAAACTCACCAGGTTCATAGAACAAGTCGTCAAGATCAGCCCTGAGCTCGTAAGTGAGGAGGTAGTCCATCATAGGAGCCTCCATTTCTGGAGGATCTGCTGTCATCACGAATCTGAAGAAAAACACAAAGAAACTCCTCATTATATCGATATAGCGTTAAAGATCTATCAGCTCAGGTGGGTTGCCATTCTATCACATAAAAAAATAGCTTTCAGCAAAATCCCACCAGTTAATAGATTATGGAAAAAAACGCCATACGTTAATAGATTATGGCAAGAGCCCGCCACCAGGTAATGTATTATGGCAGTATCTCGCCACCAGTCGACGGATTATAGCAATAGCCCGCAACCAGGTAATGGATCCTGCCACCAGTCAATGGATGAACGGCAATAGCCCGCTGCCAAGTAATAGATCCTTCCACCAGGTAATTTATTATGGCAATAGTCCGCCACCAGTTAACGGATTATGGCAAAACACCACCACCTGTTAATAGATTATGGCAATATTATGATTATTATTATTATAGCACTCCACCAATAAATGGCTTATGGCAAGATCCTACTACGAACCTCTCTTGCTTAAGTGTGACGTCATCCCCCTCCACAGTTGCGCAGAGAAGGGGGTATCCAGGGCGCTCGCACCAGCCGTCCCACGCGTGGGCGTGGGCGCTGGACTCGTCGCCGCTGTCGTGTTGGAGGGCGCGCCAGAGGTCCCTGGGGGTAGATGGGCATTGAAATGAAATGAAATAATTTCTTCAGCAATTTGATTCACTTAGTAAATTATTTTGCACGACGAAAACTTTTTTCGCCCTACTAGCGCCTCGACGTGAATGGCCTGCTGAGAAGAGACGCCGGAAGAAACTCAGCAGTTATGCCTTTTTTTTATAAATTTCAATTTCATTGATACATTTTTGGCAGTAGGGATATTGTTTAGGCTGGAGAAGGTTTGAAAGTTTGGAAACTGCAAGGAAGCTGGGCTTACAGACGTCTAAGCTTTATTCTGAAAAAAGTCCCAAAGGGAACGTTTGGCAGACGCAAGATATTTCTGCACGCTTTTATATTTTTTGGTTAGGTACTTGATGGTAAGCGAGGTAGGGCTTTGTGAAACTTCCACTCTTGGAAAGTACCTTCACCCTACAGAAGACCACAGTAAAGTGAAGTAGCACTTCGTGACTGTTGTGCTATGTTTCTGCTGACGAGTAAGGTGGCCAGATATCAGTTGGAGGGGGTACTTTAAAGGCAGGCAACGCATCTGCAACCCTTGTGCTGTTGTTGATGTCCATGGGCAGCGATAATCACGTATTTTCTGGTGACTCGCATGTTCCTCTGCCTCCCTATCACATATTGATATAAAAACTATATTGATGACTGTGTGTGTAGTGTATGTCACACCTCCCTATATATTTGCCTGCATATATTTTAATTAAAGCAGTCATTATATAGACGGTGCGCTCAAAGCTACTCTTTTATTTTGACGACCTGTTTGGTGTACCTAATGGTCAAGATGTTGCCTATTACGCAAGAGGTCGCGGGTTCGATCCCCGCACAGGACAAACATTTGTGTGGTGCATGAACATGTCTGTTTGTCCTCTGGATGTTATATGTATCTATTTAAGTATATTTGTAATACCACTGTTGATTCTGATGTCTGTAACACAAGTGCTTAAGCTACTTAACACGGGGTCAGATCAATGTATGTGGTGTTGTGAAATATTTATTTATTTATTATTTCGCTCCCGAAGCCTGAACATTGAGACTGTTCCATCCATACCTGGCATCAGCGCTGGCGGCGCGGTGGTACTTCAACACTCGCGCGAGGGCGGCGCGCCCCGCCGCCTCGCCCGCCGCCTCTATTGCCATGCTTACTATGGCTGCTCCCTGGGAAAAAGAACGAAACATGTAAGTTAAGTTAAGCTTAAGTTCACCTCATGCAATTTAAGATCGATTAATATTCCAAACCAAAGGAACAGAGAGCGTTCAAGTATTACGTAACTCATTTGTTAAAGACCCCCTCCCCCCCGCCTGTAACACTAACGTTTTATGTAACCCCTGCCCCCTCCCCCCTATGTAATCAACGGAACGTAACGTAACCCTACAGTCGACTCGAAAGATTTATACAAGCGAGGGTATATCCGTAAAAATATTTATTGAATTTACAAAAATATTAAAAATTACATTTTTTATCACAATTAACTGTATCTAATTTATTGAGGGGCTATGTGTTGTTTTAAGAAAAGTTTTATTTTCCCTGACCGTAATTTTTTTGAATTTTAATTTTATGTAATTTTAATTTTATGTAATTTTAATTTTATGTAACTTTAATTTTATTAAGGATGACGATAAACCAACCTTGTGTAACGACAGCTCGTCAGAAGCTGATTCGATATCCGCCCGGTCTAGACGCGGTGATGCAACCGCTCGTACTGAGCTACTGGAATCTAGCCTGAAATTAATAGACGTTTTAAAGAAAGAAAGAAATCGTCAATGATATCACAATAGAATAAATCAACCATCGACTTCGGAACGCAGTCATCTACCGAGATGAAGCGGCAAGAAACTCGAAAGCTGCTCTTTTAAATCCTCAATTTTTACAATTGGCTACATATTAAAAATGTTTGTTTCCACCACAATAGTCTGTTATGGGTACCCAATTATTATATTGTGGGAAATATGCTATCTTGCTGTGGACAACTATTCTGTGCTGGCCAATAGTCCCAATTAGCAAAAAAAAAATCGACTGACAGGTCACAATCACCTACTTTTAATACTGAATTGTGACGTCACACTTCTTGGGCCTTTTTTAGCCAATAAATAGGGCTATCCATTTTCCCTAAAATTCAATTCTACTAACCTCAAAGCCGGCAGCACATGATCCAACAGTAAAGCATCTTGCTGTCTCTCAGCGGCGTTCTCGCTGAGTGGAGGCGCCTTCTCAGCCAGGACTGAGGTCAGGGCGTCCATCAGCCATTGAGAACTCCACCAGCGGGGAGAAACCAGGCCGCCGAACCACTGAGGAAGGGAAAAAGAATTCTTTATTTATGTTTTACTAGGGACCCGCCCCGGCTTCGCACGGGTGCAATGCTCATACTAAATACATATTAATAAACGTTCCTCTTGAATCACTCTATCTATTAAAAAAAAGCATCAACATCCGTTGCGTAGGATAGAGAAAGCTACTTTGTTTTATACTATGTATTGAAGTGAGGTAGAGCTAAGTAGAACTTGCACTCGAATGAGCCGCTCGTCTTGGGAAGTACCTCCACCTTACAGAAGATCACAGTGGAGTAGCACTTCGCCATTGGACTATTTGATGGAGTGTCTCCACCAAAATGTCAAAGTAAGAGAACTTTGACGTTTTGGTGGACTTTTCACTTAAGTTTGTTTCTCTCTCAGTCTCTCTCAACAAAAGACGAGGACCACGCGATAATGACGTCATCGCACTTGACAGTTCAGGCGGTAGGAGTACGTGTGTCTGCTACCTTGCTCTAAAACAACTGTCAAACTATTCGGTGGATCTATGATATTCACTAATCTGAAAGAGTATGGAAGCAAACGAATCAAAATATAGTTACATTTAACCTTCCATTTCGTAACGCCGTCTAGCGCAATATATAATTCAGAAACATCCTCAATCAAAGACCAGTTACAAGCTAAGCTTAAAAACTTAAATTATGCTTTAAACTAAACTAAACAAAACTAATTAATTTACCTGTTGAGCCAGCAGCCTCGCGATGGTCTTCGTGTCAGACAGAGTGGATGGTGATAGAGTGATGAGGCCCCAGCCTTCGGAGTAGGGGTTTCCACCGTCTACCACCACGATGTCTGGAAGAAGATAAAGATATCTTAAAAAGTCTTATAGATAAGATAGATAGAATGTTTTTGCACGTGAATTTTTACTCGTCATGGAATTTGAACTCAGTACTTTAACCAGAACTACATACTTATATATAGTTAAAACAGGCTATGGGTGTCGTTCATGGGGATTACCTAGGATCTGGGCCAGGGAAGAGGCAAAACCGATTTTAATGAGGCAGGGGTAGGGATCGAATCATATTTTTTGAACTAAGTGCCTAGAAAGAATAAAAAATTAAACTACTTGTATTAATTATCTGAATGGAAAAATTAAGTATAGCAAAAAAGCCCAAAAATTAGTTTTGTTATTTTTTGTTACTAGCTAACATAATTAGTGAAGTCGTTAACATTATCCAGGGTAGCATTTGCTTGCATTATTTATTACTTATTAATATGAGCAATTATTAGAAGTACCTATTAAGAACTAAGTGCCTAGAAAGAATAAAAAATTAAACTACTTGTATTAATTATCTGAATAGAAAAATTAAGTATAGCAAAAAAGCCCAAAAATTAGTTTTGTTATTTTTTGTTACTAGCTAACATAATTAGTGAAGTCGTTAACATTATCCAGGGTAGCATTTGCTTGCATTATTTATTACTTATTAATATGAGCAATTATTAGAAGTACCTATTAAGTTAATAATTAATTACTTACCGAACTTAGGCAATGGATATGATGTGTTCAGCTCGTAAGAGAATTGTTGTATAGTCTTCTGAACCCATTCCAGCAAAGGCCTGAAAATATTTAGCTGTTTAAGAAACGATATACATATTGAGAAAATATATTTTGATAATTTACGCTGTAAACAGTGACAACAGTGAAAGAGAGAAGTGATCATCAGAAAGAAAATAATTCTTATTCTTCAGTTGTAAAGCCAACAAAAAGATAAAACTTTACAAATGATAATTGCAAAGAGGTAGGTAGAGCTTAGTGGAACTTCCACTCGAATGAGCCGCTCGTCTGGGGAAGTAACTCAACCTTACAGAAGACCACTGTGAAGTAGCACTTCGTAACTGCTGTGCTGTTTCTGCTGGTGAGTAAGGACGCCAGAGCTCAGTTGGGGAGGGTATGGGGTTTTTAAAGGCAGGCAACGTATCTGCAACCCTTGTGCAGTTGTTGATGTCCATGAGCAACGGTGATAACTTACCATCAGGTGACACTGTGCTTTTGATTGCGTTGTCCACTCTACATTACTAACACAACTTGATCGTATTGGCGTTCGTGGTAATCCGTTGAAATTAATAGAGTCATATCTTCAAAATAGGAGACAGACGGTGAAATTAACATATTTTAATAAGGCAACAAACACCGTAGAAGATACAAATTCAATTTCACGTGACATTGTAATGGGTGTACCACAGGGTAGCATACTTGGCCCGCTTTTATTTTTAATTTATGTGAATGAACTTCCAGTCATCACCGAACATCTATGCGTAATGTATGCTGACGACGCATCTAGGTATTTGTTAAGGACGAAGACACTACTAGATATGACTTTGAAAATAACATAACTTTGACATTAGGGAAAATAATAACTTAGCTTAATTCTTTAAATTTGACTGTTAACTTAACGAAAACTAATATTATGCAGTTACGGAACAATAAAAAACAACCATTAAATTTAAAAATACGGCTAAATAACATTGACATTGAAGAAGTAGACCACACTAATTTCCTGGGAATAACTTTAGACAGTCACTTAAACTGGAAATCTCACGTGGAAAAAGTAAATGAAAAATTAAATAGTTACTGTTATGCTTTATCGGTGCTTGCTGATATATCATCTGTAGATGTGGCCTTAAATGCTTACTATGGAAATGTGTACTCTGTATTAAGCTACGGCATCATATTTTGGGGAAATTCTGTTAATGTCAGTAGTACTTTTCTACTTCAGAAAAGATGCCTTAGAATGATCTTTCGTAAATACAGTGATGAATCAGTACGTAATATATTTATAGAAAGAAGAATTTTAACATTGACTTGTATACATATACTAGAAATCTGTAAATTTATAAGACGACATATGCGAGATTTTCCGAAAATTTCTGAGTTAAGGGTGAGATCAACTGCAATGAGGCGAGTTGACAAACTAAATGTACCTCGGATAAAATCATTGATTTTCGAACGTAGTACATATATATCTGCCATACGAATATATAACAATCTACCGCAACAGCTTTGTTCTCTTCCAGACCGTAAATAGGGATGATGACTCCTATCACTATTAATTTTACAATACTATTTTGCTAAAAGAAGATGCTTTTAGTTATCTTATTAGTTGGTTTGTATTCTGTCATTCATAAGATTTATATTTTTAAATCTCATAAAAACAGTTATTAGTTTTGCAATTGACTACAAAAATAGTGACGTCATAATAGAGTATTTCCATACAAGCTTCATAGTGAGAAATCGTTTTGACAGTTAATAAAAGAAAGTCACATGACTAGTGGTGTCATCATCCCTATTTATAAATTCCCTAAAAGAGTGGCTGACATGTAACGCATTTTATAATTTGAATGAATTTTTTAATTACCATTGACATGTTTAACCTATTATCTGACTATTTGTAATAACTTTATAATAATTGACATAATGAATTTCTATTATTTGTGAATGGAATGTATATTTATGCTGATACTAGCGGCCGCCCGCGACTTCGTCCGCGTGGATGTCGGTTTTCATTATACGAATGGTTTTTCCCGCTAACTCCCGTTCCCGTGGGAATTTTGCAATATCCTTTTGCAACTAAGCATCAAGTTTACTAAGGGACCTGCATGCCAAATTTCAAGCGTCTTACTCAAGTAGTTTAGATTTTCCATACAAACTTCCACCCCCTCATTTCGGGGAAGTGGAGGGTTGGAATGGGTCAAAAAGTAGCCTATGTTCTGTCTCAGGGTCTAAAGATTGTCTGTACCAAATTTCATCAAAATCGGTTGCGAGGTTTAAGCGGGAAAGCGTAACAGACAGACAGACAGACAGACAGACAGACAGACAGACAGACAGACAGACAGAGTTACTTTCGCATTTATAATATTAGTTGGGATAATGTAATGTGTAGGTAATTAATTGAATTCATATTCTGACTACTATTGCATGCCCGTTGAGGGTAACTGTTTTTTCTCGTCTGTGCAATAACAACTAGCATTATAAACTTTGTAACAGATCTGCAATAAAGATTATTCTATTCTATTCTATTCTATTCTATTCTATTCACTCTTGTTCGTTTGCCAACCTATAACACACATTCTACAGAGTGAATGGTCACTAAAGAAACTGCTTCAGTATGCTATTTCTCTGTGATCTTCTGTGAGAGAGACGAACTTCTTAGCTATCCATGGATTCTCCGTGCGGGTGCCGGGTCCATCGCGTGGAACAGAGAGGCAGAGGAATGTCAGTCGGCGCCTGGGACTTTCGACCCAGCGTGTATATAACAGACTCTTGATGTCGTAATAACTCACCCAGATTCATCCAAAATCACTTGCTGATCGCTATAAAGACTGATCTCAGGTGGTGGGAGCGGCAGATCCTCCGGTTCCTCAGTAGTTGCATCCGTAGGTGCCTCTTCAGTAGGGGGGAGAGTGGGGGTGGAGGTAGCGATCTCCTCCACAGGGGGGGAGGGGGCAGCTCGTCTCTGGAGGCGGCAGACAGCGAGTGACATCATGTGGGGCGGCATTGGGGGGGATTGGCCGAATTCGTCTTGTAACTGGAAAAAAAGAGAGTTTTTTTAAATAAGAAGATGAGTAAGATTGTCATCAAGTGTTGTACTATAGTGAACAGACCATCGGACAGACAAAATTGTGAAATGAGGGTGTTTGCGAATAATCCGCTAGATGGCAATACGTAGGCGTGAGGTCTAATTGCTATGACATTGGTGAATTTTGACATATCTGTCAATGTCACGTCAAAAACCAATCACATACCAGTTAGACCCTACGCCTACCTACTGCCATCTAGCGGATTTCTCATTTGCGAAAACCCTCATTGATTTTGAACCATAACAGTTAGAACTGTTAGGCATTACGTTGAAATCAATAAAACATTTTTGTCAATCAATATTCCATTTGTAGTAGAGCTTAAAAAGGAAATAGGATGTTGAAACGTGATACTCACTAATCTATGTCCCAAATAGAATCCTGCCTCTTCTGTAGCCATTATTGGCATGTTTGTCAGGGATACGTGGAATCTGAAATAGAAATAAGTTTAGGATATACTAATGCATACTTCACAATTAGATATGATATTCTATCCAACGATTAGGATACCACTTCGGTACCACAACCGTTGTTATAGCAATCAAGTGGTCTAGCCAAATAGGGCTGCCATCCGTCCGGGTTTCCCCGGATTTGTCCTAGTTTAGAGAGCGTCCGGGGTGCGTCCGGGCACAGTAAATCCAGAAGTCCGGGGAAGATATAGAAGTCCGGGGAAGGTTTCATAATAAGACAGAGCAAAAAAAAAAGTACGATTTTATGAAGGTGAAGCTATGATGTCCGGCTTTCGGACTCTAAAATCCGGGGTTATCTCGCCTCTTGTCTTGTTTTCCAAATTTTAGAGATGGCAGCTCTAAGCCAAGATGCCACTTTCGCGAGCGCCATCTATCGCTTTCGTCGCGACTTATATCTCCATCCCGCTCACACAGATACTTCGTGTGCGGGATGGAGATATAATTCGCGACGATAGGCACCGTGCGTAGCGATGACTCTGCCATCTCGTGGCTCAAATTCAAACTTTTACTCTCAATGTCGGTAATTCTACTGTCAAACCACGGAAAAACACGGTGCCTTATTCTGCCATCTCGTGACTCATATTCGAAACTTTTACGCTAAATGTCAAATTTTACTGTCAAACCACAGAAAAAAATCAGGATTTTAGCGCCCTCTATAGTTTCTGCACGGTGCCTATAGCGATATTTCGTTCTCGCGAAATCGTATTTTGGCTAGCCCACATGGTTCCCTCAACATGTTTCTATTCTGACACAACTTCTTCCTAGCGTTTATCCCGTTTCTATGCGGGGTCCGCTTTGACCATGATCCAGTATTTGGCGAGTCTGGCTATTACAGTGAAGCGACTGCCATCAGACCTTCGTAACCCATAGACCCCTCTATCTATCTATATCCAACCAGACAGATTGGATCATGGTTTCTTCTATTGCGACACATGTGTCAATATTTAAACGAATGTTTAGTTACCTGTCTCTTACGATGGTCAGCTTGAAGGTGGCCCTCAGATGGGGCTCGTCCAGGCATGGGAATGCAGATCTTGCATGCGTTAGCCAGAATCTGGACACTGCACAACGGCTGTAAGAAAATACAGAAGTTTATACATTGATCTTCACACAACTATTGTTTATACAATTACATGGGAGCATTATCACTCTACAGAACAAAATGCGACAAAAAAGGGCATTGTCTAAAATTAGCTCTATTCTTCTCGCGTCCACCAACCAAACCCCTTCGGCCATTTTGGAAACCATAGTTTCGAAACCAGTATTATATGCTTGAGGTCATTACAAAGCATATATCCTTAGGCAGTAGGTATAGCTTGTAAACTCAGTCCGAACTGTGTGAGACAGGCTAGAAGTTCTCTCTTCATACATTTTTCTATAAGAATTTGAAAGCTTCGGAGTTTACAGCTATACCTACTGCCTTAGCAAATATCTTTCGAAATCCGGTTGGTTGATGGACGCGAGAAATAAAAAAAGACGCCACTTCCTCTACAAAAATCAGTATTTTCTTTTGCATGACATCGATACATTTTCAAAAGTGTCTTAAACGTTGCAGATTGGTTGCTTTCCTTTTAAAAAAAAAGGGCCTTGCCCCCATGAAACAAGTGCCAATGCATGAAGTGGCATCTTGGCTAGACCACCACTTGTCTTCTTGAAAGTGCCCATGAGAAAACTTACTGCTTGTGTGTCCCCGTTAGGAAGAACCCGCGTTGTTTGTCATTTCTCTCCAATTTCGTTATGAATCGCAGGCTCAGAGTGTAGTTGTATTTACGGCGAAGTTTTTCCTGCAAGAAAATACAATAATGAGTAAAAATGTAAAAAAGAGCCCTAAAGAAGTCGAGCTTTATAAGTTATTTTTTATGTAATAGGGAGGCGAACAAGAGGGTTGTAATGTGATGGTAAGTGATCACTGCTGCCCATGGACATCAACAACTGCACAGATGCGTTGAATGCTTTTAAGAACAACAACAAACCCTCCCTAACTAAGCTCTGGCGACCTTACTCACCAGCAGAAACATAGCACAACAGTTACGAAGTGCTACTACACTGTGATCTTCTGTAAGGTGGAGGTTTTCCCCAGACGAGCTGCTCATTCGAATAGAAGATCCACTTAGCTTTACCTCTCTTAAAACCCCTCCATATCTTCTTACCTTGAACTCAATATAAGTCTGATCGGCAGCAGGAAAGTCCAGAGCCTTCGCCACCTTAGGTCCCAAAGCACCCCCCGTCCGGAATAGCGCTCGTTCCGTCACGTTCATATCTCGTACGTTGAGAACAACGAAACTGGTGTCCCTTTCCACCTTCAGGTCTATTGATACTTCTCCTGGAAATGTAGAAAGGACCATAGATTAAAATCGATAGGTTTGGCCTTCAGTATGAAACTGTGGCATTATTTTTACGTACGCCATCTAGCGAATACAATGTACCTCAGATTAATGAATACCATAGATGCTCCCTATATGAATGGTGTGCAAGGGAAAGGTACGCCAAAGAAAAGATGGATTGTGTGAATGACGCGATGACGAATGATAGGCCGGTATGGAAAAAGGCATCGTATTGCGCCGACTGCAGATAAACTGGGAACGGGGCAGGAAAATGATGATAGATGCTCCCTATGTCTCGTTTGAGTGTCTCCACCAAAACGTCAAAACTTCACCTAACTTGGCACCTAAGTCTGCTTCTCTCTCAGTCTCTCTCAACAGAAGGTGAGGGCCACGCGATAAAGACGTCTTCCCACTTGACAGTTCAGGCGGCGGGAGTACGTGTGTCTGTTATCTTGATCTATCACACGTGATTCATAATAGGCACCGTGCGTAGCGATGACTGCCATCTCGTGACTCAAGTTCAAAACGTTTACTCTCAAATAAGTCGGTAATTCTACTGTCAAACCACGGAAAAACACGGTGCCTTATTCTGCATCAAGTGACTCATATTCGAAACTTTTGTTCAGTCGCATAATGGCAAATTCGCAAAATGGCAACCGAGTCGTAATTGGACAAATTACCCTCATAAAAATTATATTGTCAAACCACAGAAAAAAAATCGGGATTTTAACGCCCTCTATAGTTTCTGCACGGTACCTATAAGGAGAAAAAGGATAGCATAACTTCACTAACTCAAATTATTCGCTGCATTTATGATTATTAATTAATCTGAGATTTACTATGTCAAGAGTAAAGTGAAAAGCTGCAATAAAGCACTAACCTCTCAGTTCTCCAGTAGTCAGGTTAGGATGTAGCCACAGACTGTAGTGTTTGGGTATCACGAAGGTCGGAAGACGAGCTCCCCTCCATGGGAAGACAGCTCCATTGGTGGCGATACGTTCCCTGGAAAAATTCAATAAACTCTTAAATTCATAATTTACTAGTGACTGCCTAACGGGATAGTTGGAGTTGCAAAAAATAAATAATAATACCTCCGGCCGTATTCGGCCATGGCGGCCGACCTTACGATCAGCCATGGACGTAGGATATATTATAGTGCACAAGTGAGTGCGCAAGCCCGAACTGAGCTCTGGCGGCCTTACTCACCAGCAGAACCGTAGCACAACAGTTACAAGTGCTACTTCACTGTGGTCTTCTGTAAGGTGGAGGTACTTTCCCAGACGAGCAGCTCATTCCAGTGAAAGTTTCAGTAAGCTCTACCTCTCTTAGTGCTTCTTACGACACCTATACTTATTGGTATCTATTAAATGGTATGAAATAGAATTTACTTACTTATTAGCCGTTGCTGTGTTCGTTTCAACTCCTGTAGGGGGTTGCCCGGGTATTAGCGGATTCTCGCCGAGACAGGGACAATCTGGGGACAAAGAGATAGGTTAGTTTAATCTGCCAATATTAGTGGTACGCTGGGCTCTATGGAGGACGTGGGTTCCAATCCCAAGAAACCTCTACATTGTGAGGTCTTCTCAGCTTGATGAAACTTGAATCACCTGATTGTCTCATAAGAATAATGGTTCCGTGCTTTGAGAGACACGTTAAGCCATTGGTCACCAACTTTGAGCCAAAATTTCCTTGATTTTCCATGCAAGGGTTGTGGAGGTCCAATGGCAGTCGCTCCAAAGTGTGTATAATCATAGTTGCAGCGCACCCTGGTGCCCCCAATGTACGTTATGAGATGATGATGATGAAGAAGCTCTCACCAGGAGTGATGATTCCATGCTTAGGAGGCACGTTATGGCCTTGGTTCTTTGTTTCGTCTTGTAACTGGTTGGAGATTGGTATTTTTAGAGCCTTTTAGGGGTTTTTCAATCTTTTGAGGGCAGCAAGAGCACGCAGCCTGGAATAAGGTTGCTTAAACTGTAGCTCTCACTAGATTTCCAGGATTTTCGTCAGAAAGCAGTCACTCCATTGTAATAACCAGGCTGGACAAATCAGTATTATAGTCGCAGCGTGTCCTGGTGTCCATGTAGAATGTAACCGGAATATACGCAAGGATGATGAAGCTCTCTCTTAGGAGCTTGGTGGCACACTAGGAACGTTAATTGGCTGATGAGGATTATGGAGAAGCTTTCACCAGGTTGAGGAGTGGCGTAGACCACGACCAGCGCCGTCGCGAACATGGCGGAGAAGACGAGCGCCGCCAGACACAGCGCGCGCCGCTGCGAGCACACCGCCACCGGCGCCTCGCGGAGCTCCCGGGGCGAGGCTGTGTCTGCCTTGGTGTAGTGATTAGAGTGAGCCCTACCTCGGAGTTTGTGGGTTTGAATCCTGTTTCACGCGCCTATTTAACCTACCTTGCTTTTGTCTGTCTCCTAAGTGTAGTGTTTAGAGCGCTGAGCTCTTACCTCAGTGGACGTAAGTTCCAATCCCAAGAATCGTCTACGTAGTAATGTCTTCTTAGCTTGATGAGACTTGAATCACCTCGTCGTCTGATAAGAATGATGATTTCGTGCTTAGGGAGACACATTAAGCCATTGGTCACCAACTTTGAGCCAAAATTTCCTTGGTTTCCAATGCAATGGTCGTGGAGGTCAGATGGCAGTCGCTCCAAAATCATAGTTGCAGCGCACCCTGGTGCCAATTGATGCAATGAGCTGATAATGATGAAGAAGCCCTTACCGGGAGTGATGATTCCATGCTTAGGGAGGCACGTTATGCCCTTGGTCATTTGTTTTGTCTTGTAACTGGTTGGGGATTGGTCTTTTTAAAAGCCTTTTAGGTATTTTTCGGCCTGTTGAAGGCAGTTAGAGCGCGCAGCCTGGAAGAAGATAGCTTAGGGAACATACCCAAACTACGTGACCGATTTAGGGGGGGGAGGGGGGTCTTCAAAGTACCACTCATGGTCACCGGGGGGAGGGGGGGGGGGTTTGGTTTCTTGTCACGTAGTCAATAATAGTTTTAATTAAAGTAAAATAAATAAATAAATAAATAAATAAATAAATAAATAAATAAATAAATAAATACTGGTATTAACCATCGCCCCCATTATCCATAACGTTTCCCAGTGGATTGATAGTGGTAACGTCTTCATTGAAGATATTACCACTATCAATCCACTGGGAATCCAATTTCCATTCTTCCCTTCCTATCCAAAGTCCTTGAAGCTGTCGCACATAAGCAAGTCTCCTCTTTCATTTACTCCCATTCCCTTGTTACTCCTTATCAGTCAGGGTTCCGCCCGGGACATAGTACATCAACAGCTCTACTTAAGGTCACCGAGGATATAAGGCTTGGCATGGAAAGTCAAATGGTCACCATATTGGTTCTAATTGACTTCTCCAATGCTTTTAATATGGTTGATCATGACATTCTGCTTGCTATCCTCATGTCTTTGCAGTTCTCGTCATCTTCGCAGAATTGGTTTTCCTCTTATCTGCGTGGCCGCAGACAGGCTGTTCGTGCTGGACACAATGTGTCACAGTGGAATGGATCGGTGAGCCCGTTCTTGAGTTATAAAGTGCCAAAAAAAATTGCCACTTAGTTTTTTATAGTTGATATTCCTATTTTCCTGACTGTACTAGTATTACAAGTCCTTTATATTTCTATATGTAGAACATCATACTAACAAAAAAGGGAAAAAAACAAACAATAGGGTTTATGCCTTGGTATGCGCCGTACGGTATACAATACCATATGTGAGTGCGTTCTAGTCTCTATTTCAAAAACGGTTAATTCTACAGAAAATTGCAAGAGACCTTTTTTGTAGACAATTTTACGACGAACAACTTTTATGAAACCATTATTGACCTCCGAGCAATAGATCGCGAGATATTTGCGAAAAACTGATTTTCGTGACGTTTGGACCCCTATAACTTTTTTAGCCGGCACAATATCAATGTCGATTTTTCACATCATCATTACAATATCATAATAAAGGTGTATACAAAAAGTCAGCTCACTAGGAATTATTCCGCAGATAAAATCTAAAATTCCTGGACTATTATAGGTACGCATTCTCAAAGTACGCACTTTTAGGGGCCGTATAAGAAAATACAAACAAAAGCCATTATTTTGTAACTTTACGCAAAAAATATTGATAAAATATACTACGTGAAAACTAGGGGGGGGGGGAGGGGGTCTGGGGGCATATACTACGCTTGGTCACCGAGGGGGGGGAGGGGGTCAAAATACACGAAAAAAAGGGTCACGTAGTTTGGGTATGTTCCCTTAAACTGTAGCTCTCACCAGGTTGAGGAGTGGCGTAGACCACGACCAGGGCTGTCGCGAACATGGCGGAGAAGACGAGCGCCGCCAGACACAGCGCGCGCCGCTGCGAGCACACCGCCACCGGCGCCTCGCGGAGCTCCCGGGCCTCTCGGGCTTTGTCCGTGTCTGTGGAAGAAAGTATGTAACTCAGTTAGTTATTAAACAGCCGCCATATGATACTAACTAGCCAAAAAATTGGCCACGTGCGAGTCGGACTCCCGCACTGAGGGTTCCGTACAAAGTCTATTTTTGACGTATTAAAAAAACTACTGAATAGATTTCGTTCGAACCAATTTTTGTTGGTAGTTTTTATAGTCATGTACATTATATAATTATTTCAGTTTTATCATCCTCTTATTTTAGAAGTTAGAGGGGGGGGACACACTTTTTTCCACTTTGGAAGGGTCTGTCACGCAAAGTATGTACTTTAGAAATAAGTGATTCTAGAAACCTTAATATATTTTTTAAAGACCTATCCATTGTTACCCCACACGTATATGTTCAATGAAAAAAAATATTTCGAGTTTCAGTTCTGACTATGGGGACCCCCCACTTTTTTATTTTTTTTCAATATCGTGTGAAAACCTTGTTGCGGTTCACAGAATACATCCACTCACTAAGTTTCAACAGTATAGTACTTACTAGCGGCCGCCCGCGACTTCGTCCGCGTGGATGTCGGTTTTCATTATACGAATGTTTTTTCCCGCTAACTCCCGTTCCCGTGGGAATTTTGCAATATCCTTTTGCAACTAAGCATCAAGTTTACTAAGGGACCTGCATGCCAAATTTCAAGCGTCTAACTCAAGTAGTTTAGATTTTCCATACAAACTTCCACCCCCTCATTTCGGGGAAGTGGGGGGTTGGAATGGGTCAAAAAGTAGCCTATGTTCTGTCTCAGGGTCTAAAGATTGTCTGTACCAAATTTCATCAAAATCGGTTGCGAGGTTTAAGCGGGAAAGCGTAACAGACAGACAGACAGACAGACAGACAGACGGACAGACAGAGTTACTTTCGCATTTATAATATTAGTTGGGATAGTTTCGGAAAAAAGTGGCTGTGACAGACTGGCGGACAGACAGACAGACAGATAGACATGACCAATCTATAAGGGTTCCGTTTTTTTGACATTTTGGCTACGGAACCCTAAAAACCGACCCTCATTGATAAAAGGCCGAAAAACAAATTAATTCGGGATAATACCGCCATAGAAACTTGGTTAATGTACATTTAACTTGTCAGATTGTACTGTGTATGTCTAGATATGATAACCAAAACACACAATTGACTAATTATTTGACAATCAAATTGGTTTATTGGTAAAGAAGTTGAATATTGTATGAAGTTGAAGAACTTGTATATATTAGGGCTGATTTCTTCTTTTTTACTATTTTTATTCTTATGGAGAAGTGGGTTGCCCGAAAGGAATAGGGATAGAAGATTTTAGACTTTCGCGTTGCATTATGACACTAATTTTATTTAACGGGACTTAACGCGATATTAATTATGTAGTATATGTATACTATCTTACTGCTTGAGAGTCCGCTTGCGACCACAGCTGTTGTAACGCAGGCGAAACGTCAAGCAGTAAGGAGTATACATATACTACATATTTAATATCGCGCTAAGTCCCGTTAAATAACATAAGGAATAGGGATGATGACACCACCGGTCATTGACTTTCTTTCAATAACTGTCAGAAAGATTTCTAATTATGAAGCTTGTGTGGAAATATTGGGAAATACTCAACTATGACGTCACTATTTCTGAAGTAAATTGAACTGATTTTCAGTGCTTTAAAAATACAAAACATAAGAATAACAGAATACAAACCAACACATTGGTTAATTGGAAGCATCTTCTATTATTATTTAATAAATTAATAGTTACAGACAAGGACTACGGCATTACTAAATAAAAGTAATAATGTACCTTTACAGCATCTAAAATTGCTTAAGTAAATAGAGGTATTTTAACAAGGTATTTTCCTTCGCAACCTTCAAATCGATCTTTCCATTACTTTATTAGAATCCTTGAAGATTAATATAACTTCACCTTGAACACAGTCTCAGAGCCCTTATGTAAAATGTTTACAACAACATATGACCATTAATTACTTTATTTATAGAAATGTATAGAGTAAGCTAATTAATTCACTCAAAACTAATTGATGCTGGCTTGTTTTAGGCTAGTAGGTCGCACTTTAATGCGGCGGCCGCGTTGGAGGTCCTGGGTTCGATCCCCGGGTCGGACCGATGAAATTGTGTCTATGTTTTCTCTCAAGTTGTGATAACACAGATACAGTCCTAAGTTTGGAAGTTGGCGGTATAATTACACCTCGGTGCGTAATTTCATACCAGCTGTACGGTGAAGGAAAACATCGTGAGGAAACCTACACACTACGAGTTTGTGTGTGAAATGGAGGAGGCAATGGCAAACCACTCCATTAAAATTGCCAAGAGAGTTGTTGTGTGTTTCATTTCATGCAATGATCACGAATTCACGACCCCCAGTAATGAGGAAAACGACTCAAGGAGGAGTGAAGATTAATCGTCTCAAAGAAGTCTACTTGACATTTTTCTTTCTGCAGATATCCATGCAAAGAGCCCTTGAAAACCTAGGTCCTTCAAATGTAAGCCTAGCTTTGCTAGTCGTTAAGAACTATTGACCTAGATTCTAGACTTGAAGCTTGCTATTAGTGCGATAAGACATGAACTTTTAAATGTAGGCGCTTAGACAATGTAAGCTATTAATGACCTAGTAAAGGGTTAAAGTTAACTATACTCTACCGTATAACTTTTTTAATCTGGTTAAATGTTGGTTATTATTATTATTATTTTATGGCAGAGGCGGCAATGAGGAATATTGCAAATTAAAAACTCCGCTAGATGGCAGTTGGTAGGCGTAGGGTCTAACTGTTAAGTGATTGGTGAATTTTGACATGACATTGACAGACCTGTCAAAATTCACCAATGACATAGGCACCGTGCGTAGCGATGACTCTGCCATCTCGTGACTCATATTCAAAACTTTTACTCTCAATGTCGGTAATTCTACTGTCAAACCCCGGAAAAACATGGTGCCTTATTCTGCCATCTAGTGACTCATATTCGAAACTTTTACGCTAAATGTCAAATTTTACCGTCAAACCACAGAAAAAAATGGGGAGTTTAACGCCCTCTATAGTTTCTGCACGGTGCCTATAGCAGTTAGACCTCACGCCTACGTATTGGCTTCAAGCGGATTTCTTTAATCGATTCAAAACCCATCTTTGAGACGAAAACATGATTTCAAATGATGAAGGCCTTTGCCCTGCAGTGGGACATTAATAGCCTAATACTTTACTTGACTTGAGTACCAACCTGCAAGAAATGCGACATCGTCGAGATCTTGATCCACCATGTTCCGCCAAGCAGCTGGAAGACAAACAATTACATTAATAAATAACTTGAAGTGAGCGGGCACAATAGATACTATTTACGATAGATGAACAAACCGAGCCTGACTCCTCCTTGACTCATTTAAATCTTAGTATTAATTAATTATTTTTTTCAAATCGGTCCAGTAGTTCCTGAGACTAGCGCGTTCAAACAAACAAACTCTTCAGCTTTATCTATTAGTATATAGATATATAGATAAGTATAGATGAATGTGAAAGTTTGTTTGTTTGGTTGTTTATCTGTCAATCACGCTTAAACTACTGTGCGAATTTTGGTGAAATGGTATACAGGCATTGTATGGGCTGACTTAGGTAATAGGTTACTCCCGATGAAATGCTCCCATGGGACAAACCAAAATCCACGCGAACGAAGTCGCGGGCGGCCGCTAGTTTTATATTTTTTTCATGGCGGTGAGGGAAAACACCGTGAGGATACCTACTTTATTTTAGTTAGATCTGAATGTGTAACCATGATCTAAACTGTCTGTTTCCCCTCTAAGGATTACGAAGGTCTGATGGTAGCTCCTTCACTGTAATAACCAGATTCGCCAAATCCTGGATTTGTCGAGTCATTCTATTGTTTTAGAGGCCTACATAAATAAAGTATATTTTGATTTTGATTTTGATTTCTTGTCATCTTGACTAAAATAACCTTCTAAAGAGTAAATAGTTGAAAAATAAATATTTTCATACCTTTCGCAGATCCGTTGCGGTCCGCCTTGTATTTTCCGATGGGTTCCATCTGAATGCCGTCCATCTCACGCCATCAGCGGCATGACAAATGATACCTGGACAAATAAATAAATACAAGTTAATACTTTAGACCAGTGCCGAAACTAGGGCGGTGCCAACGGTGCCTAAGCACAGGGCGCAGACCCTGGAGGGGCGCAGAAATGACCAGACTGGTAGATACTAGGGGCGCAGTTTTAAAAGTTCGCACCGGGCGCATAAAAGGCTAGTTACGGCACTGCTTTAGAGTAACACGCCAATTGCATAGCCCCAAACTAAGCTCGAAGCTTGTGCTATGGAAGCTAGGGAACGAATAGACATACTTAAATACTTTTTTTATACATCCATGACTCGAGTAAAAAATATGCCGATGTTCACCACACAACCGACCGCGCACACTCGAACCCGCGGCCCTTGGTTTTGTAGCCAGGGTCTCTGACCACTAGGCTAACGGGCCCGTTTAAATAAATAAATGAATTAATACTTTGGACTAACACACCAATTGCATAGCCCCAAACTAAGCTCGAAGCTTGTGCTATGGAAGCTAGAGAACGGTTAGACATCCTACTACTATTATAAAGGCGAAAGTTTGTATGTATGGGTGTATGGGTGTATGTATGTTTGTTACTCTTTCACGTAAAAACGACTTAATGGATTTGAATGAAACTTTACCACAATATAGCTTATACATCAGAATAACACATAGGATATTGGAAATCGAAATGCACGCGGACGGAGTCGTGGGCGGCCGCTAGTACTTAAATACTTTTTATAAACATCCATGACTCGAATACAAATGCCGATGTTCATCACACAAACATTTGCCCCTAGCGGGATTCGAAACCGCGGCCCTTGGTTTTGTAGCCAGGGTCTCTGACCACTAGACTAACGGGCCCGTCGTCAATAACAATATCTTTCATCATTATGAACCATTATGAACATTTTGACGACCCGGTTGGTGTAGTGGTCAAGAAGTTGACTATTAGACCAGGAGGTCGCGGGTTCGATCCCCACTCAGAACAAACATTTGTGTGCATAAACGTGTCTGTTTGTCCTGGTCTGGGTGTTATTTGTAATATTAAATATTTTAGTGTATTTGTAATACCACTGTTGATTCTGATATCTGTAACACAAGTGCCTAAGCTACTTAACACGGAGTCAGATCAATGTACCTATGAGATGTTGTGTGTTATTTATTTATTTATGAACAGTATTTTCGGTCAAACGCAATTTGGATAATACATTAAGTAATTGATTGCTTCTATATGTGTAACTTCATAGTTATTACGCAGGAAAACGCCGCCGGTATCTACCGAGTGTACAATCCCCTGACTGACTGACGCCCCTCGACGCTCACAAATAGATAAAACCTGGGGCCTGGTGATTGTATAAATGAAAAAAACAAAAAGATTTCAGTATTAATGTGAGCACATTTATTAATTAACCAATTTGACCGGATTTATAGGTTCGGAAAAACACAATGCCACCGGTGGATAACTCGGCATAGTAACATCTACCGGTGGGAAACAGAACTAATAAAATGTCACTTGTTATTGCAAGATGGCTGCCTGCTGTGATGTTATTATAATGATGTAAACAATGGTTTGTGCACCGAGTACTCGTCCCATCTCAATTAGGTATCATTGCAGCCCAAATAGGTACACTTAAAGGTAGATTATTGAAATACCCCGACATTATCTGAGGTCAGTCAGACCAATAAAACGGACTACTCATTCAAAAAAAATTTTGTACTGCGCGGGGATCGAACCCACAACCTCTAGTAGTCGAATTTCCAGAATTGGTCGGCAAATAGGTGCAGTGCCCCCATATATGCCCTTTAGAAATTGTATGAATTTTCTTAATGAATAGGGTATTTTAAGTACTTAAGGTAATAAAGGGATGTAAATAAAATCAAAAAGAGCAAAAATAACGGATATTCGTAATTTAACCCACACGCATCGGCGACATATTGTATTTATGTCACATTTACGCGGGAGTTTGAGAAAAAAAATGAATGGCAAAGGAAAACAATGGTATTCAGCCGCCCCTGTCATTAAGGGGTGAAAGCGAGCTCGGTTCCCCCATTGGCCCATTCTTGCCCCTCTTGCCCCATTGACTGAACGGTAAACATGTTTTTACGCACTTTTCAAGTGCAAAAATGTGCAAAGCAGGGTAAGGTTTCAACCTTTTGTTGTACTCATAACTTTTCAGGGGAAACTGTGGCGATGAGATTTTTGTTATCTTTTTTTTTAGCGAGTCGTGGCTCAATGGAATGTATGGAAGGTCTTGTGTGGTCACTTGGTGGTCCGATCATCCATCTAAGCTAAAACTTAAATCTAAGTTAAAACTTTTTTTCTATGTAGAAAAGCCAACCATGGATTACTTATTTACCGTTTTGAAATAGGTAATGGTCAGCCAAGTCCAGAGACAGCTGATCCAATTGGCTTAAACATATTTGTAGATGGCTCTTCTCTTCCAGGAGTCCTTTATAACACTTATGCCACCCCACGGCAGGAAGTAAGAGCCAAAGGATTTCCCGACAACAAAAAAAATATATACATATTTCTATATGATATGCCTTAACAAAATAAGCTCAATCAATCATTCATTGCTGGTGCATGGTGGAGTTAACAAGGATCACTTTGGGCCCTAAAGGACACAGTAACTAGAATCACTTCGAGGCGCAGAGGCTAAAAGGTTGCACTTTAAATGTCCACACCTGATCCTGAGTTCAGAACTCAGTTTCGACTGAAAAAAATTGTCTAAGATTTTCTGATGTGTGGGAACAGGGAGTGCACCTGTGCTTTGGGAATGTTCTTGTGAACTTTAAAATATCCTGCATACATTGCGAATCGTAATAACACCTGCCGTGGCCGAAAACGGTCATTAGAGTTTTGTTTTTATATTTGTATGTGATAGGGTCACGTGATGGTAGGTGATCACAGCTGCCCATGGACATCAACCACCGCACAAGGGTCGCAGATGCATTGCCTGGCTTTAAGACCCCACACCATACCCTCCCCAACTGAGCTCTGGTGACCTTACTCATCAGGAGAAACATAGAACAGTTACGAAGTGCTACTTAACCGTCTTCTGTAAAGTGGAGGCATAAAGTACTTCCTTAGACGAGCGGCTCATTCTAGTGGAAGTTTCACTAACCTTTACCTCTCTTGCAAAAAAAGCTCTTATTCTTAGCTCTTATTGATTATTCTTACTGAGCCCCAATTAATATTTAACAGTATACTAGTATTGTCATATACCGATATCCGTGTTCTCGTATTTTCCAACGGACCTAATCGTCTCGGTAATATCCGCCGTTGAATGCGGAAATTGGCAATCACAGATCAATTGGTCGTTCAGTTCAGTATTGACTCGCAAAGTGTGAGTACATATTACAGGATTTTGGTAAAATAATAATGAAAATATCTTCTTAGAAGCTTACTAGTGTTATTTGAATAGATTTGAAGTATTTTTTAATTCTTTCTTATCTCCCTTAAACATTATTTCATACTATAAATAGAAAATAAGTAAAGATAAAATATACGTAAAAGCTCCGCGTGATGTGCATAAATGAATTATGATTTATGATTTATGTGAAAAGTAAATGATACGGATACGAATAGGTACGTCACAAATTTCAAATAACAAATACCTAGGTAGCTATAAAAAACCTTTCTAAAGGTCAAGTCTAGGTAGGTACGTGGTACATAAACAAGATGTAAGTATACATCCGAAATTAATACCCTTATTACAATATAATTAACAATGGAAGTGCATGGTTTTCAATATAAAAATAAGCTCTTATAATTCCTTAATCGAATTGTGATAATATTGATTAATTTTCCCGATAAATTAAGAAAAAAATGTTTTTTTTAGTTTTTTAGGTGTCAAAGGAATCCAAAATATAAATTCCAAAATTAGTTATTTCATAATTTATTATATTTGGTAGGTAGGTAGTTACCAAATATGTACCCAAATCATAACATTAAAGTAGGTATTACAAATGGACACACGTATATATACTTACAGCTATTTCAGCAACACGAGAAACCATCAATCACAAATCACATACACAAACACTAAAAGTTATAGTTTTTTCAACAAAATATTGTTGTTATTTCACGATATTTCGCACATGGATGGAAAACGGGATTACGGAAAAGACGACCACGCGAGTTGTGGAGGCAAAATCGATTGGGGCGCGAAAGAGAACCATGAAGCTAGAGAGAGATGGCCTATGTTTTTCCTCTGAGTGGGAGGGAGAAGGCGAATCTGTGCAGGAGAAAGACCCTTGCAAGAGGGATGGTTAGTTTCATTACTTTTTGTTTGCGGAAAATTCTCGCTTTTGTTTTATTTTTGCGAGTTCGAAGCGACGTTTTTTTTTGTTTTTGTTAATAACGTGGTTGGTTTGAGAAAGTTTCTGTTTGATCTGATCAATATTGAATGGACTTTAAGTCGTGGAAAATTATTTAATTTCCATTTAGCATTTCTGTCTCTTTTTCATTTCCATAAATGTCTAACACTGCCCTGCGCTAGTTACAAGTTCTTGCTGAAAGGAGATCCGCCAAATCTTGTACAAACTTACCCCAGCTTCGGCGCCAAAGGAATATTATCTAAGATTTTAGAGTAAAGTAGTGATACTATTAATATGGAATCCCTGTTCCTAATTCACATGGTAACATAACTTTTTAGATTTATAGACAAAGACAAATTCATCCGATCTCAGGTGGCTCAGGCGGGACTTGAACCTAGCGCCTCTTGCAATCCGGGCAAGCGCTCGGACCACTAAGCTACCGAGACACTTAGTAGATTTGATAAATTTCTCCTTGTTATCTCTTTCAATATTGTAGTACCTACCTACTACAACACTCGTTTGAAAAAGCTATTTGCAGGCGTTTTCGAACAAAAGAAGAGAGACGAACTTCTTAGCTATCCATGGATTCTCCGTGCGGGTGCCGGGTCCATCGCGTGGAACAGAGAGGACTTTCGACCCAGCAGCGTGTAGGTTTAAGGGGCCCCTTTTTTATATTATACTAACTAACGATCACCTTCACCGATGACATTATTCTCCCTTCCCAACCATATTTGTAATTATACTTGTAACTTTTACTAGTAACTTGATAAGTGAGTGAGTTACAATAGTACTGTGTTTAGTATGTTTTGGTTCCGCAAGAGTCCTCTAAAATCTGGAGCAGTAGGGACGCCGGGACAACAAGTGCTTGCTACTATGTCTCATAACTACTAGGCAATAGATATACGAACTTCTTGCTAGTTTTGAAGTACCCAGTTTTACGCATTTTCATTGCAAGTAAAAAGCTCATTTGCGAACTTGCGTTCCTATTTGACATTTTGACACGTCCGTAGAGAGATCAGGCACAGGGTCAAAGGTTTTACATGCTTTCCACGACACGAATTTTCGGCAAGATTCGGTATTCGAACCCAGGATCCCTGGCACGGCTGCCGGTTCGCCACTGTGCCACGGAGGTAGGTAGTAAATACGTTTAATGTACTTGCCTTTCAAAACCCTGTAAAAAAACTACTTTTTAGAGATGATATTCACTAATAAGGTCTGTACCTCATTCTAACTCATCACTTTAACCAAACACCGCAGCTACGGATTTTTCTTAGAATAATAATTTTACCGAAAACTACCAGCCACTTTATTAAATTTATAAAACGTTTAAATGGTTATCTCTACTCTGTTAATTTTTATATTATTAATGCGAAAGTAAATCTGTCTGTCTGTTACGCTTTCCCGCTTAAAGCTCTCAACCGCTTTTGATGAAATTTGGCACGGAAAATCTTTCTTTACATCCTGAAAAATAACATTGGCTACCTGTTATTGCGAAGAAAGATATCTTAAATCCACGCGGACGAAGTCGCGGGCGGCTGCTAGTTAAACATAAAATGTTTCTGTTTGATAGGATTCGAACCTACGACCCCAAACCCAACTGCATTAGTATCGATCTAGTCTGAATGCAGTCCGTGCAATAATGATGCAACTATCGCCATTTCCTCGGCGGATGCAAGATTTTATCTAGGGTTGACAACTTTGTGGTAAAAGTTAATATATCGAAATATATTAATTTATATTATCTATACAAATATTATAAAGAAGAAAGGTTTGATTTTTTGTTTGTTTGTTTGTTTGTATGAATTGAATAAGTAGGCTCCGAAACTACTTGGCAGATTTGAAAAATTCTTTCACTGTTGGAAAGCTACATTCACCCAGAGTAACATAGGCTATATTTTATCCCGGTACGGGAAGTAGTTCCCCCGGGACGCGGGTGAAACCGCGTGACGGGCCGCTAGTTTATTTATAAAAGGTACACCAACAGTTTATACATATTACATTAAAAAATACTTAAACTAAGGAACAGTTGTTATATATAAGTACATAAACTTTTTATAGGTGTACACAACATTGACTTAAAACTGAACATTAACCAACTTATTGTTCATTAATTTATAAACTTATATTAGGTTCCCAGATAGTCTCAGAACACAAACAGTTTCTCATAAAATTTCCAAAACTGATAGGTGTTAAATAGAGTTAGGTTTTTAACTGAGAAAAACGTACCTACTTACTTTGCACACACAGTGAGAGAGTGAATCTCGAATTTGTTTTTCATCATTTATTCCGAAAAGGTGAATTCGAAAAAAAAATGTTTATTGGAGCATATTGAAATAATCATAGTTATTTTTAAATTGCTGGTGAGTTTAAAGCTAGAATGTGATCAATATAAATATTTTTGGAGATTCACCAAATAATAACAATATTGTAATAATGAGCACAGGCTTCATATCATAAGCTTGCGCATTATATCGTCTGACATAGATGTAGAGGCCCGATAGAGATAGAATAAGCACAGATAATATTTGGGGTTAGAAAGATAATGTTCACGGGTTAAATACTTTTATTAACGGGTTAAATATTTTTATAAATAAATATTATTATCATAATGAATTTACTACATTTGTCAAAAAAATACCTCAACAAACGATTTTACTCACTTTTAGATTTCATCTTCGGTGACAACCCTATTTGTAACCCCTAAGTGTCTGTATAGGGTGAAGCGACCCTTCCAATTTTCCTCCCTAAGGCGGTACGTACGTTGATCGAAATCTGATTATCTTGAGGCCTTTGCCTGCAGTGGGACATTAATAGGCTGATACTTTTATTTTTTGACGACCGGTTGGATTATAGGTGAGAAGTGGGTAAGAGGTCGCGGGTTCGATTCTTGTGTGTTCCTACACAATTAGTATCCATGTATCATACACTGCTGGCCTGTTTTTTAGGTTTTAAAGGTTGGCCTTTCATTTAGTTTGTGAAGTTTGTTTGATTTCATCCTTATTGTTGACCTTTACGATCGATGCAATAAAAATACAGGGTGCAACCTTTACATATTTTAGTCGGGGGTACGATTACCGGGTGGGATAAGCAAATTTTCAAAAATCATATCATGAAGTTTTCATTCTTCTTAAAATAAAGGAAAAATTCCTTCGAGTGAAACTTTCTATATACAGTATTAAGAGTATACTCCCCCTTCAGATGGCATTACAAAATTCCACCCTGTATATCTGGGACAAGTTGAATTAGGTATTTCTTAAAACATCAAAAATAGTTTGTATTTTTATTTTTCAAGTATAAGGCATAATAAATAATACCAAATGTTTTTATAATTGTATTTAATTACTATTATAGTAAAGAAACTTAACTAAATCCTTATGATAAACTTAAACATACTCCTCGAATCACAATTGAAAGCGTTATCATTCATAGTTTGGTAATAACATAGTCATCATCTCCATCATCATCATCTACTGAGCCACTTCCATCAGCTGCGGTGCATCTGTAACAAACAAACAAACAATGAGGGTGTTTGCTATTGAAAAATCCGCTAGATGGCAGTAGGTAGGCGTAGGGTCTAACTGGTATGTGATTGGTGAATTTTGACTTGAAATTGACAGATATGTCATAATTCGCCAATCACATACCGGTTCAGTAATTTTACATAATTTACATACGATAATAATTCAAATATTACTTATGGAATAGCATGACATTGCAATGTGTTGGGGATCGCTAAAAATGTGAATCGCGAATACGGATATTAATAATAAAAAAACAGCTAAATAAAATAAAAATACTAAAAAGTTTACAAGCATAATTTGAATAGACGTATTTTTTTTATTCTGCGTTCGTCACCTTAATACATCATTTCGTCCCGTTTTAAAATTAGAGAAGGAAAGATTCGTAAAAGAACCGAGTGATTCAAGTTATTTTAAATAATTAACATCATACGATAATATTTAAAACATTACTTAGGCTCGTATTAATAAATCGCTCTCAACTCTGAGATCGATCTTGACAGAGAACTTGAGATGCTGTTTTGTATCAAAACTAGCGGCCGCCCGCGACTCTTTAGCCTAAGCCCTCCTCGTCATATGGACTATCCAAAACAAATATATTTTTTCAAATCAGACCAGTAGTTCCTAAGATTAGCGCTTCCAAACAAACCCTTCAGCTTTATTATATTAGTACAGATTACATTATTAAGTTCGCTCTCAAGATCGAGGTCAGAGTTGAGTGCGATTTATTAATGCGAGCCTTAGTTTCGCAAAGACTCACCGCCGCCTCCATCGTTAAACATAAACTCATCCTGAAACTCCTTCAGGAACTGCTCGGAGCGGTGCTCATCCAGGAACAGGGAGTAGACCTTCTTCACGTCTTCCATGCTCACCTGGGATCAAGAAAGTGTAATTGTAATATGCTCACAACTATGTATATTTATCTGACTACGTGAGTATTTATTTAATAAATCATTTTTGCGCTACAAAATCGCGGACAAAAGTCGTAAATTATATACCAGTCAAAATCAAATTCAACATCAAAAAGGTATTTATCTAAGTATGTACTTATAAATCGTCAAAAAATATTAAGTTACTAGGATTCTATGTACCACCATCAGTCATCTATCGAGAAGAAACGGCAATAAACTCGATAGTTACCTTTTTCAAAATCACCAAATTTTTTAATTTTTTGTATAAAAATAATTAAGAAACTCCAAGTACTACAGTTTCCATTGCCAATTTATTTAAAAAAAAAGTAGTTCAAAATAATGAACTTTTGACCTAAATAGTAAGTGTAGAACATATATCAATGGTGTAGAAAGTAGTATGTACATATTAGTAAGAAACTATGAAAGGTAGCGGCAAATAGACTGGCCGAGGATCGGGTGAAGTGGCGAGCTTTTCGAGAGACGAAAACGGTGTTTATTTTATTTGTCACTACGTCGCATTTTTACTTACGGATGTCTCAAAAGTAAGCTATAATAGGGATGCCCGTTACGATACGATATATCGGAATATCGATACAGCACTATACGATACATCGATATTTGTTGCGATATTTTGACCATACGATACGCTTCGATATATCGCACTCTTATAAAAATATCGCATTAACGTATCGTAATCAACTATGTCGGTGTTTCATTTGTACAATTTTAAAAGTTCCTATAAAAGACAGTGTCATTGTATATGTTAGTATTAGTAATAAGAGATAACGTCGACAAAATTGTTTATGGAACAAGAACAGCCGACTTTTGTTTAGACTTGGAGGTTGATTTAAATAAATATTTAGACTTTGTATTACCGTCAAATATATGATTAATAAATGTATTAGTATTTATGTTCTCCGTTTTCATTTTGTCCGAGTTCGAGCAACAAAACTTTTACTTCATAATCTTTCCAATGGCACCGCCAGTACCTAAATTCAACAGTGTGAAACATTTTCATAAAGTCAGATAGCGGTGGAGAGTGTAAATTATGTCATAAATACTTGTAAAGACTTTTTTAATAAATCTTTTCTTTATATCTATTATATCTATTATTATCTATTATATCACATATTAATTGAAAGACATACGATACGGTTACGATACGATATATCGATACAAAGGAAAGCGATAATATCGCGTATCGATTCAACGAAGTTCGATACAGTTACGATGCGATATATCGATACAATACACTTTTTTGGGCATCCCTAAGCTATAATAACCCTATTAAGGAAGGAAAAACCAATCTGAAGGGATTACTTTTTTGCTCAAATGCTAAGAAAAACAAAATTCACTTAATTTTTTTGTGACGACCTAAATTATTATCTGAACAGAAAGCACGCCAGGTATTTTCAAAATACAAATGGGCAGTGAACTATACTCACTTCTGTAGCCTTCCTTCTCTTAGCAACGAGAGAAGCCGTAGTTATAAGCTGGATAGCGTATCGGAGTGAGGTCTCGGTGGCCACTCTTGTAAGCACTGTTAGCGCATCGGCTGACATCTGACAGTCTTCCTCTTCACATCTGGGGAAAAAAGGGATGAATAAATAAATAATCTCACAATCATTGAGTCGTATTCCTCATGCTGAGGGTCGTATTCGTCGTATGAAATGAAATACACAACATCTTTCTTGGCAATTCTAATGGAGTGGTTTGCCATTTCCTAAAAGTCAGACTATGTTTTTCGCAGGGTTTATAGATTGTCTGTGCCAAATGTCATTAAAATCAGTTCAGTAAGCGGGGAAGCGTAACAGACAGACAGAGTTCCTTTCGAATCCCTACTAATATTATAATTCCTTCAAGTATTATAAATGCGAAAGTAACTCTGTCTGTCTGTTACGCTTAAACCTCTAAACCGATTTTGATGAAACTTGGCACAGACAATCTTAAGATCTGAGAAGGAACATAGGGTTAACTTTTATTGCGAAAAAAAGGGATGCATTTATCAGCTTCAGTCCAATGCTGGTCGTAGGCCTTACCCAGGTGAGCTATCTATAGTTGGACCCCCGATGCGTTGATTTATCAGCCTATTACAGTCTTCTCCTGAACATAGGCTTCCCTAAGATAGGGTTTATGCTCATAGTTACCAGACTGGCTAGAAGAACTGGTGTCTTCAGTAAGGTAAACGCTAGTTTCACAGTCCAATGCTAGGCATAAGCCTCCCAAAGGGAGAATATGCCCATAGTCACCACGCTGGGCAGGCGATTTGGTGACTAAAGTATGATGGACTATAAAACACAGGGACGCTGCTGCTCATCCCCCGAAATATCCCTTAGAAGCTTCTTACGATACGCAAGAAACGTTGAACTACTACATTCTAAGCCAAGTACAACTTAGTTAAATGTTAAGTATCTCTTACATTTCTCATGACACCCATCAGAAGCAATGGGGTAGTTCTGTACTAGGCCAGCCCAGCACTATATGACATAAAGTACAACTTAGTACACAAAGCAACCACCAGACGCCGCTCACCTGATGTTGAGTATCTCCCTCAGGTCCTGGTGGGAGTACGGAGTGGTGGGCACGATGATCATCCTGTCCAGCAAGTCCAGCGGTATACCGTGAGGGCTCCTGTAGTTGGTGCCTCGGATGCGAGTGATGCCTCGGTTGGTGGCCATCATGACGACCGGGGCGGTCTCGGATTCTAGTGCTCGGTTGAGGAAGAAGCAGTGGTGCCTCTGATGCAGTCATCATCAGCCTGTCACAGTCCTCTACTGGACACTCATCCAAGTGTTTGGTTATGCTAGTAATCACCACGCTTGCCAAATACTGGTTGGTGGTCAGAAACCCAGGCTGTGTACGGAAAACCCGATGCAAACATGCCAGACCCGGACATCGAACCTAGGACCCCGAGACCATGGCTCAGGGGAATTACACAGGGGAGCACTACTGCCTATTCTCTCGAATGTTCCTTAGACGCTTCTTCCGACCCGACACCCATGGGACGAAATGAGGTAGTATCCGTTCTTTATGACACCAAGTACAACTTAGTACACAAAGCAACCAATAGATGTCACTTACCTGATGTTAAGAATCTCCCTATATTGTTAGCCATGTACAACTTAGTTCAGAAACTAACCACGAGATGTCGCTTATCTGTTGTTAAGTATATCTTAGTTGCTTCTCACGACACCCATCAATAGCTCCGTTCTAGGCCGGCACTATATGACACAAAGTACAACTTAGTACACAAAGCAACCACCAGACGCCGCTCACCTGATGTTGAGTATCTCCCGCAGGTCCTGGTGGGAGTACGGAGTGGTGGGCACGATGATCATCCTGTCCAGCAAGTCCAGCGGTATACCGTGAGGGCTCCTGTAGTTGGTGCCTCGGATCCGAGTGATGCCTCGGTTGGTGGCCATCATGACGACCGAGGCGGTCTCGGATTCTAGCGCTCGGTTGAGGAAGGAGAAGCAGTGGTGTCTCCGAGGCTTTTTCATCAGCCTATTGCCGTCCACAGATGCACGTAGGCCGTAGGCCACTCCAGATCAGGGCCTATGACCAGTCACCATGCTGGGCAAGCATGTAGGTGCCATGGGAACGATGCTGCCTTTTCCCAAAATGTTCCTGAATCGCTTCTCACCATACCCAGAGGCAGTAACATGGTACCAGTCCATGCTGGATGTAGATCTCTCAAAGGGGGTTCTAGACCCTTAGACACTATGCTAGGCAAGAATGTTGGTGCCATGGTTATTACACAGGGGAACGCTGCTGCCCATTCTCTAGAATGTCCTTTGGTCGCTTCTTACGGCACTTATAGAAAGAAATGAGGTAGTACCATTTCTCTATAGCACAGAGTACAACTTAGTTCAGAAAGCATCCAACAGATGTCGCTCACCTGATGATAAGCATCTCCCTATTTTTTATAAGTCAAGTACAACTTAGTACAGAAAGCCATCAACAGATGTCGCTTTCATAATATTGAGTATGTCCCTACATTCTTAGCTAAGTACAACTTAGTCCACAAAGCAACCACCAGACGCCGCTCACCTGATGTTGAGTATCTCCCGCAGGTCCTGGTGGGAGTACGGAGTGGTGGGCACGATGATCATCCTGTCCAGCAAGTCCAGCGGTATACCGTGAGGGCTCCTGTAGTTGGTGCCTCGGATGCGAGTGATGCCTCGGTTGGTGGCCATCATGACGACCGGTGCGGTCTCGGATTCTAGTGCTCGGTTGAGGAAGGAGCAGTGGTGCCTCTGATGCATTGTTATAGTCCACCGCTAAACTGGCTATTCCCCAGATGGACTGTTATGGTGATAGTCACTATGCTGGATAATCATGTCCTCGAGTCGCTGACTAGCTTCTCACCATACCCACAGGCAATAATTTAGTACCAGTCCATTGCTGGAGGTAGATATCAGGATGCGAGTTATGTTATGGGTTGGTGACCGCAGTATGGTCTCTTTAGTCATATTGGTAACTAAGTGGTGACTCGTTACACAGAGGAACGCTGCAGCCCACTCTCTAGAATGTCCCTTACTCGATTTTTAACTACACCCATGGGAAGAAACGTTGAACTACTATATTCTAAGCCAAGTAGAAATTAGTACAGAGAGCAATCAACAGATATCGCTTAGCTGACCTTAAGTATCTCCCTACTAGCTTATTACAACTTAGTTCAGAAAGCAAGCAACAGATGTCTCTTACCTAATGTTGAGTATCTCCCGCAGGTCCTGGTGGGAGTACGGAGTGGTGGGCACGATGATCATCCTGTCCAGCAAGTCCAGCGGTATACCGTGAGGGCTCCTGTAGTTGGTGCCTCGGATGCAGTCATCATCAGCCTGTCACAGTCCTCTACTGGACACTCATCCAAGTGTTTGGTTATGCTAGTAATCACCACGCTTGCCAAACAACAGGTTGGTGATCAGAAACCCAGGCTGGGTACGGAAAAACCGATGCAAACATGACAGACCCGGAAATCGAACCTAGGACCGAGACCACGGCTCAGGGGAATTACACAGGGGAACACTACTGCCTATTTTCTCGAATGTTCCTTAGACGCTTCTTACGGCACCCTTTGTATAAAATGAGGTAGTACCATACAATTTCTCTATAGCACCAATTACAACCTAGTTCATTAAGCAATCAACAGATGTCTCTTACCTGATGTTAAGTATCTCCCTATATTGTTAGCCATGTACAACTAAGTTTAGAAACTCACCACGAGATATCGCTTATCTGTTGTTAAGTATATCTTAGTCACTTCTCACGACACCATCAGAGGCAATATTGTAGTTCTGTACTAGGCCGGCACCATATGACACAAAGCACAACTTAGTACACAAAGCAACCACCAGACGCCGCTCACCTGATGTTGAGTATCTCCCGCAGGTCCTGGTGGGAGTACGGAGTGGTGGGCACGATGATCATCCTGTCCAGCAAGTCCAGCGGTATACCGTGAGGGCTCCTGTAGTTGGTGCCTCGGATCCGAGTGATGCCTCGGTTGGTGGCCATCATGACGACCGGGGCGGTCTCGGATTCTAGTGCTCGGTTGAGGAAGGAGAAGCATTCAATGTCTAGCATGTGGGCCTGGGAATAAAACAGAGTTCTTGATCATTTAATCTCATCAGCATCATCATTCTAGCGCCTCTCCCGGTTCCAATATTTTTTTGATAAGGCAGGCAAACGAACAAGCAGATCACCTTATGGTAAGTGATCACCGCTGCCCATGGATATCAACAACCGTACAAGGGTCGCAGATGCGTTGCCTGCTTTTAAAAACCCCATACCCTCCCCAACTGAGCTCTGGCAACCGAACACACTAGCAGAAACATAGCACAACAGTTAAGAAGCATTATTTTTGCAGACTGAACCTTTTTTCTTATATCTATGAATGTAAATAGAAATATCTCAAAAAGTTTCTTGTAACTGTAATGGTTAATTTACCTGCTCTTCAAACCCTACTTCAAAATTCCAACCTGTATACTGGTCTCGCGATTATTATTTTTAAATTCTCACTGCCATACTTTTGTGTTGTAATACAAAATGGCATATCTCAATATTCTCACCTCGTCAATGAACAGAACTCCGGGTATCATCTCAGCCTTGCCCTCCTCCCTCCACTCGGCTACTTTGCTGTTGATCTGCTCACGGATCTCAGACTTTATCTCACCGGTGTCACCTGGGAAAACAATGTAACGGGGATGTTGACACATATCACTAATTTCACAACATTTTTTACAAAAAGAATGCGTTTTTACGTATCCAATGCATTGGTACGTCTTTGTTTATATGTAAGATTAAGAATTAGGATTTTTAGTGAATTTAAATTATATGTATAGTTCATAACTCATTTGACTATAAAAATAATGACGTCATAGTGTGCTATTCCCATACAAACTTCATAGATTGGAATCGTTTTGACAGTTAATAAAAGAAAGTCAAATGACTGGTGGTGCAACATCTCCATTGTGAGATTAAATAAATTCTAGCATACATATATCTCTGTATATACTACCTCTGTGGTGTATTGGTTAGAGCACTGTGCTCAAAAACCTTGGAGGTTGTGGGTTTTTTGGTGTGGGAGTTTTCTCAGTTTATTAAGGACATTGCCGGCTTGAAAATTCCTTTTCCCAAAATGTTCCTCGGTTTCAAAAAGTCCCTTACCCAAAAGAGACTACTCTACAATATCACTACCAAACCAGGTGACTTTTAAGTACTGGGCAACGTCTACAAGTGGCCTAGCAGACCACTGCTGGACATAGGCCTAGATAGGCCTAGTGCTTACCAGAGAACAAAGCCAGGAACCCGTGCGTGCGCGAGTTGATAACATCCACCTCATGAAGGGTGACCGTGTGGACGACTTCCTTCCGCTTCTGCAGCTCGCCCTCAGGACACTGGATGAAGCGTGCTTGCTGTCCTAAGAGAGAAGTTGATTCAGAGTTATTGCGCCAGATGGCGTTACGTGAGCATAGGGAGCAAATGTTGTGTGAGAAGTTGATTCTGAGTGTATCCGCTAGATGGCGTTAGGTGAGCATAGGGAGCAACTGTTTGTGATTAGTCAGCGGGCTCGCTGGCCTAAGTGAGAAGTTGTTTTAGAGTTATTGCGCTAGATGGCGTTACGTTAACTTTGGGTGTGACTGTTTGAGATGGGTCAGCGGGCTCGCTGGCCTGAGAGAGAAGTTGTTTTAGAGTATTTTCGCTAGGTGGCGTTAGGTAAATATAGGGTGAAACTGTTTGTGATTGGTTAATGAGGGTGTTTGCGATTGAATAATCCGCTAGACTGCAATACGTAGGTTTGAGGTCTTTTTGCTATAGGCACCATGCAGAAACTATAGAAGGCGTTATAGGCACCGTGCAGAAACTATAGAGGGCGCTAAAATCCCGATTTTTTTCTGTGGTTTGACAGTAAAATTTGACATTTACCTTGGTCAGTTCGAATTCGAGTCACTAGATGGCAGAATAAGGCACGTTGTTTTCCGTGGTTTGACAGTAGAATTACCGACATTGAGATTGACATTTAGCTTGGTCAGTTCGAATATGAGTCACAAGATGGCAGAGTCATCGCTACGCACGGTGCCAATCCCGATTTTTTTCTGTGGTTTGACAGTAGAATTTGACATTGAGAGTAAGTTTCGAATATGAGTCACTAGATGGCAGAATAAGGCACCGTGTTTTTCCGTGGTTTGAAAGTAGAATTAACGACATTGAGAGTAAGTTTTGAATATGAGTCTCGACATGGCAGAGTCATCGCAACGCACTGTGCGTATGTCATTGGTGAATTTTGACATATCTGTCAATGTCATGTCAAAATTCACCAATCACATACCTGTTAGACCTTACGCCTTCCTACTGCCATCTAGCGGATTTTCTAATCGCAAACACCCTCATTAAAATTCATATCCTTCATATTATAAATGCGAAAGTAAGTCTGTCTGTCTGTCTGTCTGTCTGTTTGTTACGCTTTCCCGCTTAAACCTCTCAACCGATTTACAGTCCAACGAGACACAGTGTGGCAGGTTTCGGTGTAACTCCTTAGGAACCAATGATTTTATTTATGTAAAACTCTTTTCCTTACCTGTAGCATCATAGTCTCTGGCGCGGGCAAAGCTTCGTCCCAGCTTGTTGATTTTCCCTGTAGCTTTGTCTATGGTTATGACGTCACCGGCTTGTACCTGGCAAAGGGTATAGAAAAAAGAACTTAATTACTCAAAAGTGCAGATAACATATTAGCCCCAGGGCCGTAAAGCAATACTCGCATTGGGGTTATTATAGAGTATAGACAAATCTTTATATAAATAATCTTAATATAATAGAGTAGGGTGTTTTGTTTTTTGTGGGATTCATCCTAAACAATTTTGAAGAGCTTTGATAAGGTGCCACTTAAAATATAAGAGTACATAGAAAGAAACAGCCCTCCATGTTATTTCTGAACTGCAGGAAGTAGCATGTACTGGATAATCATCATCATCATCATAATCATCATCATCATCCTAGCAGTCGTCCCAGTCAGTTCCTCCGCTATTGCCTCAGAGTCCTCGCTGTACTGGATAAAAAAAAAGGTGAAGCCACTGGCAATTTGAAGATGTTTCTAGTTTCCTTGCTCAACTTGGATGAAATGAAAATTTTATGGAATTAAATTAAATAATTTATTCAACAGTTTGATTCTTTTCATTCTCAAAAACTACTGGACCAATTTTAAAAATTCTTTCACCATTTGAAAGCTACATTGGTATTTTTTTTTATTAAAACTCGATCTTGCATTTTTACCTCGATCACACCTGATGGAAAGTGTAGATGAGGCCTGAGATGAAGCACGCTTGTCTTGTAGATACCTGTGTTTGTGTGTTATATTAAATCAATAAACAAATATTCTTTTCCTCAATGTGTGTGTTATCTGTATGAATAAAAATATAACACCAACAACACAACAGTCACAAACCTTCTCCTTCAACAGCGAGTCGATCATCTTCGCCCCCATATCGTAGTTCGTCTCCATGTCTGTCGTCTTGAGCGTGAGACGACCGACCCTCGCGCCTCCCCCACCCGCTGCTCTCTCTATCACAACTTCCACCACTCTCTCTCTTCTCTCTTCTTCCTAGCGTTTATCCCGTTTCTATGCGGGGTCCGCTTTGACCATGATCCAGGATTTGATGATGACTTCTTCCCAGCGTTTATCCCGTTTCTATGCGGGGTCCGCTTTGACCATGATCCAGGATTTGACGTTGACTTCTTCCCAGCGTTCATCCCGTTTCTATGCGGGGTCCGCTTTGACCATGATCCAGGATTTGATGATAACATCTTCCTAGCGTTTATCCCGTTTCTATGCAGGGTCCGCTTTGACCACGATCCAGGATTTGGCAAGTCTGGTTATTACAGTGAAGCGACTGCCATCAGACCTTCGTAACCCATAGAGGGGAACCAGACAGATTGGATCATGGTTACACATTCAGTTCTACCCGAAATAATGCCAGAAATCACTGAATGTGCAGGTTTCCTCACGGTGTTTTCCCTCACTGCTGAGCTAATGGCACAAATCCACACATAGATTTCGAAAAATCCAGAGGCGCCGTCCGTACCACTAGGCCACCATCGCTCTAATGTGTGTAATTTTAAATAAATAACTAAAAATATTTTTACTAAACCTGTACGAATAAAAAATATAAAACCAACACAACAGTCACAAACCTTCTCCTTCAACAGCGAGTCGATCATCTTCGCCCCCATATCGTAGTTCGTCTCCATGTCGGTCGTCTTCAGCGTCAGACGACCCACCCTCGCGCCTCCCCCACCCGCTGCTCTCTCTATCACAACTTCCACCACTTCGCCTTCGATGATTTCTGACTCTTCCCTATAAATAACAACATACAAATAATATGAAGAATATTTCTTTGACAAGTCTGACCTAGTGGGGCTACAAAACCAATGGTCGCGGAATCGAATCCCGCAAGGGCTATTATTTGTGTAATGAACTCGAGTCATGTATGTTTATAAAATTATGTAACTGTGTCCATCCGTTCCTTAGCTTCCATAGTACAAGCTTCGAGCTTAGTTTGGGGCTAGGCAATTGGTGTGTTAGTCCAAAGCATTTTTTTATTTATATTAATGTTCATAAATATTTAAAAGCTTATAAACTAACTAGCGGCCACCCGCGTCCGCGAGGATTTTAGTTCACGCACACATTGTGTTATACCTAGAGCTTGAAGCCTTCCTCAATAAAGGGACTATCCAAAACAACAAGTTTTTTTCAATTAGAACCAGTTGTTCAGTTGTTCCTGAGATGAGGGAGCAAACTCTTCAGCTTTATTATGTTAGTTTAGATATAATATATGGCCAAAAGTAATTAATAAGTATGTAATAATTTTTTATTATAAACCTACATACTTTTATTCAGGATACTTTTGAGGAACAACTTTTATTCAATTACTTGTATGAAATAATATCTTATCTGTTTGTTACTCACTTAATTCGAATCCCAATTGACTTTCTGATGGCTTGTGTGAGTGCTTCTGTCTTGCTCATCTCCAGGGAGAATATTTCTGACCCTGGAATAAAAATCAGAATATAAAGTACTCTATGAAATAATTGATTTAATGACTTATTTCTATTTGAATAAGAGACCATTACTAGGCAAAGGCTGCCCAGTACTTAAAAACATTGGGGTTGGTAAAAACCAAGTTATCACTACTGAAGGGGTATAATCTACATCTACAGAGTGTTTCTGCTGGTGAGTAAGGATGCCAGAGCTCAGTTGGGGCGGGTATGGGGTCTTAATGGCAGGCAATTTCACTGCAACTTTTGTGTGGTTGTTGATGCCCATGGGCAAAGGTGATCACTTACAATCAGGTGGCTCTCTTGTTCTTTTACATAATAATAATAATAATAAGCCTCTTATCCTACTCTCTTTTTCTCTGTATTTTTATGTGATTGTCTATTATTTTATAAGATATCTCTGAGTTCAGTGTGCCTTCTGGCAAAGGCCTCCTCTAACAATTTCCATTGTACTCTGTCTCTAGCAACCCTTCTCCATTTTGGGCCTGCCGTCAGTTTTAGTTCATCTTCCCATCTCTTGCTTTGTCTTCCTCTGTTCTTTTACATATTTATTTATTTATTTATTAAGGTACAGCTACAAAGTACAAATTATGACATGATACTAAAATCTATGAGTAATACAATATTAAATTTGCACCCCGATTACAGCTGAACACGACATTTGTATGAAATATAAACAGTAATAAAAAATAATAAGTTACAAGCCCGTGGAGAAAAATACAAAGCAACTAATAAAGACACAGATTTACGACAACAAGAATAAGAACACTAGATATGATTGCCTAATTTTCTTTTACATAGCCTAACAAATGATACATGTGAGAGGTAGAAAATATCCAATTCCTTACTTATTCCATTGTAAGCCCTGCACGTTCGTACAATGGGGTTATTATAGCTTACGTTGTTTGTGCATAGAGGCAATGAAAAAAGGTTTTGTGTTCTCTTGCTACCCCCCGCTTTGAATGAGACATAGCTCAGCAAATCACCGGTATCCCACACAGAATTTACGATTTTGTAAAGCACAGATAAATTTGCGATTTCTCTCCTAGATTGAAGGGTGCTCATGCTGAAATGTTTGAGCCTGGCTTCGTAGGATTTTAACCTCCCACATATCTATCACATCTATACAAATATTATAAAGAGGTTAAGCGCGGAAAACTCCCTGGAAAACCTAAACCTATTATAAAGAGGAATGGTTTGTTTTTTTGTTTGTTTGTTTGTTTGTTTGTATGAATTGAATAGGCTCCGAAACTACTTGGCAGATTTGAAAAATTCTTTCACTGTTGGAAAGCTACATTCACCCAGAGTAACATAGGCTATATTTATCCCAGTACGGGAAGTGGTTCCCCCGGGGCGCGGGTGAAACCGCGTGACGGGCAGCTAGTTTTATATAAATAGATAAATTGTGCTTAGATAGTGGAGGAGAAGGAGTAGGAAAGCGGACCCTGGACTTCAAGGTAATGGCCAAGGACGCAACCGGGACAAGCGCTAGGATGATGATGAGAGAAATTGCTTAGATAGTTGTTGATTTATACTTCGGTAATGAAGAATATGACTCAACTATATACTAAATTAATATTTAAACAATAATAATAACATACCAGCCATGCTTGTAAAGGGTGTGTCTGGCCCCAGCGCCTGCGCCAGGCCCATTGCTATAGCAGTTTTACCCGTGCCCGGCTGCCCTGCTAAGAGAACTGCTCGACCAGCTATTTTTCCTGAAATATAACAAATTTTCATAGTATTAAGATCCCCGTTTAAATTAATAGATTTTTTATTTTATCAATTGCATAATATTATATAAATTTGTGTTTTCAAATAATTGTAATTTTTTGACGTGACAACGTCTTAAATTAGGTTGCGGCTGGGAGTCACTTATGAAAAAGTGTAACGCTCGGTAACGTTACGATGAGTCACCGAACGAGAGAGAGGCCCGCCGAATGCCTTGCGTCTCTCTCCCACTCAACTATGATCGGTCTGCCGCGCGCGCAGCACTAGAGAATTAGGCGCATTGCATATTTCTCCTATCATCGTCCTATCCTCAACAAAATCACTCAAATAGGAATTAGTTAAGTTTAAGTTTACATGTACAATGTTTTAGTAAACAAAATATATTTCTATAGTTAAAATTTGTGCAATTCTTATTTTCATTTAATTCCTGGTTCCTATTGTGCAATTTAATTATATTCATATCAATAAATATTCTACCGAGAAAAAGACGTTGTCACGTAAAATCTTCGCCCGTAAAACTGACTTTACAGGCAACCATTTTTTTTTAGTTATCCTTCATAGATGGAATCAATTTAAAAAGGCTATTAAGAGATGTCGCAATGCAAAGTCCTAAGTAAACATTATTTTGTGTGCATGGATTAGGTGTTTATGATATGCCGGAACTAAAAATGTAAAGCTATTTTTCTGGGCTCCGATTCAACAACTATGTTACCATAGCAACCTGGCTGTTTAGTCAATATTACCTTCTCGAATCATCTGTAGGATGACGCCAGCGGCCTTCCTGGCCATCTTCTGCCCCACCATACCCTGGGACACCGCCCTCGGCTCCAAGGAGTCATCGAGACCTAATCCCCTGATATGGGAATGAGCTCCTATACGCTCTATGCGGGTTATGGAGCGTACTTCTTGCACCTGGGCTGCTGCGATAGACTATAAAAGACAAATATCAGGCTATATCATAGATTTCTTGAGGAAAAGCAGTAAAATTTGGAAATAACATGCCATGTAAAAGAGGTTATGTTTGACGAATTGTTTGAATTACGCATTACTAATGATATTACTGTATGGATATTATGAGGGAAACACTTACAGCCATTTTGGAGTTTATTTATCTTGATTCACTGCGTAAAATCTTTGTTTTAAATGCAAACCGCACGCACCAAGCAACCGCTTCCAAACAAACGTCAAACAAATATGACAATTTGTTTCGTAATAATATTGAGCTTGTCCCGTATACAAAGGAAAAAATTATATTTTTTTAGAGAATGTTGAGTGTGTATTGTTAAAATATAGAAAAATAAGTCAACTATGTGGTTTTATTTTAATGATTAAACCTAAAATTATTGGGGGCGTTTGGGCGAAAAAAGCGTTTGCAAACGTTTGTAAACAAAATGGCGATTGTTAGCGCAAAATGGCGATTGTTTAGCGGTAACACAGTAAACTGACAGTTAGCAAACGCGTCCTGGGCGAAAACTGTACAGTTTGCGCTAACAATCGCCATTTTGTTTACAAACGTTTGCAAACGCTTTTTTCGCCCAAACGCCCCCATTTTGTTAATTCTTAAATAAAAATGTTAGTAGAAGAAAAGTATTTTCAACACATGCAACATTTTAGTAGAATTTGTTATCACACGATTGGTATCCCCAGTAATCAATTTGTGAGAATTTGTGCTTTCTGTCAAGTTTATAACTTGAAAATTCTAAATAAATCACCATGTTCGCCCTCCGAAGCCTGATCAGGAGCAATGCTCAATTCGCCAAGACCGCGATCCCTAAAAGGAACATGACCGTTATCGCCACCCCGGCCCGTGATAAGGTTTCAACTGGTGTAAGTATCCACTTGTGGTTTTATCATTTACCCTTATTTTCATTCTTTTACTAGAAAAATCTAAGTTGTAAACGCTTTCTTTAAGTTTAAACAAAGGTATAGCATCGAAACCAATTCTCCCTTAAGGATCGGAAGGCTTTTATTCTGTTACGTAATTTTGTTCGAAAAGATAGGTTATCTTTTGGTGGTAGTATTATTAAGTATTGGATAAAATTAATATCAAAGTCTGACCTAAACTAATCAAAGTATGTCTAAACAATGCACCTACAAAACGGTGCGACCCATGATATGATCAGAAATGATTGTTTTCTAATGTTTATTTATTTTACATGATCATTCTTGCACCATACATTAAAATAAAAGTTAAGCTTTATAAATTAAATTAAACATATAACTTGTCAATGTTTGGCTAGGCCCTTAGAGTTTAATTACTATTAATATTTGTTAAGTTAATACATTAATTATAATCAAATGTTTCGATCTTAATTGCGGTGGTAAATATTGTCATTGATAATAATTTACAAGTACGTCTATCCATTCCCCAGCTTCCACAGCACAAGCTATCGAGCTTAGTTTGGGGCTAGGCAATTGGTGTGTTAATCCAAAGAATTATTTATTTAACTTTCGTTTTTTTTTCAGGAAATCATCTTCCTGTCTGGCCTGATGATCATTGGTTGGTCAGCGATCCCCGCGTGGGTATTGGTCAACATCAAACACTACCGTGACAGGAACTAAGCAATGCGATGCAAATACAATAGTAGGAAATTGAGTAGTACACTCATGTGATGTTAAGTTATTATAAGAATAAATGATTAACTGCTAGCTGGTTCTTTATTTTATGACACACAATATGATAAGATGGATATTTTCATTAAAGTACCTACATTTACTAATATTTGAAACTATTAAGATTATTAGCTCACGCATGAGTAGAGAAAATACATAAAACATGCAAAAGTAGTTGTACTTGAAGTACTACAAAAATAAGAGTTATATGTACCAATTATATTCATTCATCTGAGCATAGAATAGTTCGTTCTGAAACTTATATTTTTTTTCTGGAATATAATTTCCTTTATAGTTACAAGGACTTGTTGTTTTTAAAGTAAAGAATTAAAGGTTTGATCTACCAACTATTAATTTTAAAGAATAAATAACTCAAACCGGTAGCGGTAGGTTTCTGGGATCTTTGAAATGGAGCATTGGAAGCGAGTATACAACATTTAAATTTTTTCATGTGCTGTTTTTATTTTTTATTCTGAAAGATTTTCAAAAACTAAAACTTACGTATTTTTTCTTTTTCGTTTATTTTCTTTCCTTTTTGTAAAATAAATTATTTAAAAACGACTTATTCTAAAAGAGCGTAAGTCAATGTCATGGGATGAACGAACATTTTATCTTTGCTATTTTAAAAAATAAACTTGAATGACGGAAGTTCACATAAATGTTGCCAGGAGACTCTAGGGTAAATTCATGAAAAATGTTGTCCAAGTACTTAAAGTGCCACTTAAGTACCCAGTTGGTACTTTAAACTTACGTAAATAATGTTTTAGTAAGATTTCATAAAGCTATAAAATTAAATCTGGTACATCAACTGAGTTATAATTTTGTCGCAATATCCAAAAAATGAGTTTTTCCCCGATTGGCAAGGAGTTTTGCCAATCCGGCAACACTGTTTGATAAATGTACACACACATGCACAGTTTTCTGTCAGTTTGACAAGAAACAGTGTCAAACTTACGTTTCTTTTTTTTAATTCACGATGGCCAAAGCGAGACCAAGATTGACTGTGCGTGGATCCGACGAGCATTGAATTTGGAAACTTTTCAAAATATCTTTTTAGTTACTGAATGAAAAAAATTAAAATATTTTTTTTGTGTCAATTTAGCGAAAATCTCGAAATGGTTTTTGAATTATAGTACCTTGTAAAAAATTAAATGTTGTCAATTGTTCAATTGAAATTTAATAATCGTTAAAGTTCCGGTTTTTAAAGTACGTCCCGCACCGCAGCACTATTTATGTTTGTAATCTATGGTGTTATCTGACGTTTTGTAACCTAAGTTTTGTCGTGAATTTTAAGTGGGAGATATCTATAATGTAAGTAATTTTTCATTCAAATTATTAAGTATCTGTGGTTGCAAAAGTTTTAAATATTAAATTAATACAAATGTCTTGAGTTTTTCGCTAGAAAACTTAAAACATGAACTTAGTCATCGAGCTGTCATTTTGATTTATGTTTTTAATTTAAGTTCAAACTTTCTCCGCTCGCGCGCTAGTATCGGGGCTTATTTTGGTCACGTGACAGATTGAACCGCCAAAATAATTGTCAAACTGTCACCGTTTTACGTCCACCGCAGTTTTTTCTCCGAACAAAAAAACGTGAAATTATATAAAGTAACCAACGAATTTGTAGCGTAATCGCTTAATTGTTACCCAAAGAGTGTTTTAAAACCGTTGTTTAGTACAAACCTAACGAATCTCCCAAATTAAAATGGCCAAGGTGCATATAACCAATGTTGTCGTTTTAGACAATCCTAGTCCATTTCTCAACCCGTTTCAATTCGAATTGACCTTCGAATGCATCGAAGAACTAAAAGAAGACTTAGAATGGAAGATGATATACGTCGGTTCGGCTGAAACGGAGGAGCACGACCAAGTTTTGGACACAATCTACGTGGGACCAATTCCGGAGGGTCGGCACATGTTTGTGTTCCAAGCACCTCCGCCAGACGTGAATAGAATACCTGAAAACGACGCTCTAGGAGTCACAGTGGTGTTACTAACGTGTTCGTACCGCGGGCAGGAATTCGTGCGTGTAGGGTATTTTATAAATAATGAGTATAGCGAAAATGAGCCTGAATTGAGGGAGAACCCGCCTCCCAGACCTCAGTTTGACAAGGTAGTGAGGAATATTCTAGCGTCTGAGCCTAGAGTAACCAGGTTCAAGATCAACTGGGCTGAACCGGACGCGGCAGCAGCGGATTCAGGTGACGGTTAGTATGATGGTGACTCATTATCTGTTTTTGTTTACGCTTTAATGTGGATGTCAGTATATATGAAGAGGATATGAAATACCTATATAATACCTACTCAGATTTAAATTGTTTTTTTTCTATACATTGTCTGGTTCTTATTGGATGAGTATTTTAATTCCATTATTATTGGTTTTTATCAATATATGTCAATAAGAGCTGTACTTAAATAATTTTGTTATTAACAGCTCCTACTCGTTGTAATTAATGGGAGTCCTTGTTTCTGTGTAAAAAATATAACTACATAGTATGTTTTTTCAACAATTCTTCATAATTTTTTTTATTTAACATTACAACGGGACTAAACGCGATATTATAAAAATAATATCGCGTTTAGTGCCGTTGTAATGTTAAATAATTATAATGCAACGCGAAAGTTTAAAGTTATATCTTCATAATTTGTTTCTATGTTTGTTTCAATCTTTAAAACTCATCCGAAATTACACTTTTATTCATCAGATAGAGTGATTCAAAAATCCATGCATCTTCTTTTGTATACTTTAGTCCTGGCATTTCACCCATGCGAAGCTGGGTTTTTCTTCTATACTTAGTAAATGGATTATTTGCAATAAATAGCCATATAAAAAGTCCAGCTTAGATCCTTTCCATTTAATTTTCTTATGACTAATCTCAAAAGCTTTTAATTAAATTATCAATATCTTTTTAGGCAACCTAGAAACGTCACACGCACCAAGCAACGACTCTTATGGAGCGTCGTTCAATGCGGACAGTCAAATCAGCGGTATGGAGTTCCAAGGAAGTCTTAGCGGTTACGGGGACAATTCAAATTCAATAGCTCCCATGGAATGCTGAGGTAAGTTTTAAATTTTGTTGGATTTTTGTATATTAACTTCAAGCATTTTTACATGCAAATTATTTATGATATCTTTATCTATAATTTGTAAAATTATAAACAAAGAAAAATTCATCTGATCTTAGGTGGCTCAGGCGGGAATCAAACCCAGTCCCTCTTGCAATCTGGGCAGAGGGCTTGCCCAGTGTAGTAATGTCATATTCCTTATTGCTTTAGTTTCAGGAAAAAAGTGTTCAGATAGTTCTTGGATTCAATTTGCAGGCGAAAAAGTGAATCTAAAATAATAAAAAAAAGCACAACATACACTCAATATATGGTGGTTTGCATTCATCAGCACTTATAGATCTCCGAATATCCGTTTTCAAATCCGTATCCGCATGCACATCCAAAAACAGATAATTGGTGTTAAGAGCCGCGAGTGACCTTGAAACGATAGTTGAAAGTTTGCTCACGTCACTTCGGACAGGTTTCGACTTGCGTTGCGCGGGAATTACTTATTTTGTTTATTATAGTTACGTGTGACACTGGGCCGCGTACATATCGATCGTAAAGGTATTTTGTTTATGGCAGAGTAGGCAAATGAGCTAGCCAGTCGCCTGATGGTAAGCAATCACTGCCGCCCATGAACATCCGCGACACCAGAGGTATCGCCGATGCGTTGCCGGCCTCTAAGACCCCATACCCTTCCTTAATGAGCTCTGGCCACTTTACTCACCAGCAAAAACATAGCACTACAGTTACGAAGTGCTATTTCACTGTGATCTTTAGTAATGTGGAGGTACTTCCCCGGACAAGGGGCTCATTCGAGTGCAAGTTCCACTAAGCTCGACCCCTCTTACATATTTTATGTGTTTTTGTAAAATACATCATTTCTTCCCATAAATTGGCCACCCTTGTGGAAATGTTGATGTCCATGTATAAGGGGTGATCCCTTACCATCAGGTGACCCTCTTGCTTTTTTGCCTCCTGGTTACAAAAAACAATCTTTATAAACAGACCTCGTTTTTCCTATTTTTATCTAAAAAATAAGTTAACCAATTTCTTTTTTGTTTCAGATGAGCGTAATTTAGTGAAATGAGTTAATATATCAAATACGCGACTCAGTCGCGTTTGGACAATGCATGTAGTGTTATAGGAAGGACTGATGACTGAACAAGTTGTAATAATGTTTAGAATTAGTTAGCAATTAATTAACAATGACAAGTGGTCCGAATGAGTCTCAATGGGGAGGATAGCACCAAAAGCCCTGATTGTTCTGTTAATTTGACCATAAATGTGTCTTATTTGTTGAATATTATCCATGTTAGAATTATGTCAGATCTGCTAAAAAGATTATAAAAACGATTTGTAACATAAGCCCAAACGTCTTTAATCTTTTTTCTAACCATTGTTCTGGTTTGGGTCTACGGGAGGATGTCAATGCATCTGGTGCTATACGCCCGGTCATAAAACCGCATCAGAGTAAATACAATAATATCTGTGCAATCCACCCTATTCAACCATAAGGACCGTTTTACCAGACATGTTGGCACTATTTACTAACTGTTCTGTTACCGTGGCAGGACCACTAAGGTAGTTGGGATTCACACCCATTATCATTGCTCAGCGGTATTAATAAATTAGTAAAACAAACTGGGTTGAATTTAATCACTTATGATTCAATAATGGTTTGTGGCTGGTTTCAATAATGTTTCATTTGGTAAAGAATGGCTTATCATCATAATCATCGTCCCAGCGCCTCTGCCAGTTACATCCTCGGCCCTTGCCTCTGAGCCCAGGATACGCTGCTACTATGATCCTGAATTGACCAGCCAGGTATAATATTATACTTTGGTTGACTAGATATTTTTGTTGAATAGGATCAAATCTAGTCAACTAAACTAGAATCTTTACTGAGCGGTACATTATTACAGACAGCTCTTAGAAGACAATGTTTGAACAAATTATTTCGACACCCTTACGGCTGATGCCCAATTTTATATACCGTACCAAATATGGTTGGGAAGAGAGAGGAATGTCATTGGTGAAGGTGATCGTTATTATACTATATAAAGGGGCCCCTTAAACCTACACGCTAGGTCGCAAGTCCCAGGCGCCGACTGACATTCCTCTCTGTTCCACGCGATGGACCCGGCACCCGCACGGAGAATCCATGGATAGCTAAGAAGTTCGTCTCTAGCACTTCGCCAAGTTATTGAATGGGGGCATCAATTTGTTTAATTTTTTTTTATTTATTAAGTTGATTACTCAATATGTAAAGGTGAAACTAAATGTATTAAATCAGGTTTACTTATGAAATTTTCTAATTATCTCATCATCTATTCCTGTTGGTATTGGTGCTAAATCATATAAAGATCAGCTCATTCATATAAAGTGCTTTGTTTGTCAAGATGTACAGAATATGGACCGGTAAAGTAACTTATTTGATTTCACATAAAAACAAATTTCAGATCAGTCTGGTAAATGTTAATAGATTAATGTAACAAAGTGTTCTCGCGTGTTTCAAATTCATTTATGTTTAAAACGGAGACTTGGGCTTTTAATCTAATTGTGTAAAAACCACAACAATACATTATTTTCACTATGTTTAAAATAAAATTTAAAAAAAAACCAGTCAGTTGAACTGAAGAATTGGATCTGATTGACAATAAAAAATGTTAATGCTATTTCAAAAATTTACAACTTATTAATTTCTTGCTATGGCAGTATAGCTGTTAACTCCGAACTATATGGTAAAGTAAAATACCAAAAGGAAGTCCGAACTGAGTGAGACAGTCTAAGACTTCTAGCTCAATGCATTTTGCTATGGGAAGTTGCGTATGAAAAAAAGATGCCAACTCCCGTATAAAAATCGGCATTGTCTTTTGGTGCGAATTGCCATACCATAAAAATCGTGTTTGAATAATTTGTGAACTGAGTAGACATAAAACTTCATGTTAATTGTGTTAATACCATGATCAAATACTGGTTCATACGTAACTATTGTGAATAATTTTTTTGTTTTTTTCGAATTCTTGGTTGGAAAGGTTCATGTATTCTAGTGATTTTACTAGACTCTTAATAAGCACTCTTCTTATTTGATTAATTTTCTTTATTTAATATTCTCAAGATAAATCAATATACATAGTATAAAACAAAGTCGCTTTCGCTGTATGTCCGTATGTATGCTTAGATCTTTAAAACTATGCGGATTTTGACGCGGTTTTTAGGGTTCCGTAGCCAAAATGGCAAAAAAACGGAACCCTTATAGATTCGTCATGTCTGTCTGTCTGTCTGTCTGTCTGTCTGTCTGTCTGTCTGTCTGTCTGTCCGCCAGTCTGTCACAGCCACTTATTTTCCAAAACTATAAGTACTATACTATTGAAACTTAGTGAGTAGATGTATTCTGTGAACCGCAACAAGGTTTTCACACGAAAATAGAAAAAAAAAAATAAAAAAAATGGGGGGTCCCCATAGTTAGAACTGAAACTGAAAATATTTTTTTCATTGAACATATACGTGTGGGGTATCTATGAATAGGTCTTTAAAAATTATATTGAGGTTTCTAAGCTCATTTTTTTCTTAAGTGAATACTTTGCGTAACAGACTCTTCCAAAGTGGAAAAAAGTGTGTCCCCCCCCCCCTCTAACTTCTAAAGTAAGAGGATGATAAATCTGAAATAAATATATAATGTACATTACCATAAAAACTACCAACGAAAATTGGTTCGAACGAAATCTATTCAGTAGTTTTTTTAATACGTCAAAAATAGAATATGTACGGAACCCTCAGTGCGGGAGTCCGACTCGCACTTGGCCATTTTTTTTTAATAGATAGAGTGATTCTTAAGGGAGGCTTGTATGTATAATACATGTAAGTAAGTACCACGGGCGAAGCCGGGGCGGGCAGCTAGTTGATAATAAAGGTGATTAAGCCAATACCCATCTTTGTAACGTGTATTCAAATGTATTCAAATGATGAAGGCCTTTACCCTGCAGTGGGACATTAATAGGCTTATACACTTTATTTTCAAGATAAATCTTCGTACCAATCTTAAACCATTCATAGAGTGTTTATTGTTCACATCTTCACACGGCTGAAAATGTAACTGAAGATAGCCTATATTTTAATTAATTATAGGTAATAATAGTTATTTAATTCATATTTAAATCAATAAAAATAATAATTTGTACACCGTAATGGTACGACATGTTGAAACCTTGTATTCTAATTCTGACATCTGTATGTACACATGTTTGATCAAATAAACTATCTTTATCTTATCTTATCTTATCTTATGTTAATCGGTAGCATTTAATTTTTTTTATATATTTTGGCTGGACCTCTGTATATTTTGTGATTTCAAGTTATGTACCTCTTAATCCTTTGTTGAGCGTTTTAAGATTGGTATGACGCAGATTTTTTTTAAATAATTAATGTTTTATTGGCTCCACTCTGCCTGATGGTAAGCAAAAGAGGAGCCCTGGTTGCCATGACAACGGATGCGGTACCAAAGTGGTGTCCTACCCGTTGGCATTGCCATACCGGCCCGCGAGATACTTTACTTCACTAAAAGAAAAATAAGATGATTATTTATTAAACTAGCGAACCTTTAAAATCCTACGCCATACTTGAGCCTTTTCAAATTCTAAAAAAATAATGGCAAACTATGAACTATGTGTAATATATTTAATTCTGTAACAGCATTATATAGAACCGTTTTTTTTAAACTGAGCAATAAAAAGAAAAAAAATTGACCATGAAATATTTACGTTACAGAACTTCTGATTGCCGGACAACTAAAGAAAATGATTATGATATAAATAATAAAAAAATATGACAAACATTAATGTATTATTATTTTTAAACCAACTCCTGTGTATGATACCTACTTAAAAACTACCGATTGGAGTAGTGGTTAAGAAGCTGACCATCAGAAGAAGAGGACGCGGGTTCGATCCCCGCACAAGAAACATTTGTGTGCATGAACATGTCTGTTTGTGTTGGTCAAATTTTTGGGTCAAATTTTTGGGCGATGAATTTTTGTACACGAGTCATGGATGTTTATATTAATAAATAAATGCCTTGGACTAACACACCAATTGCCTAGCCCCAAATTAAGCTCGAAGCTTGTACTATGGAAGCTAGGGAACGGATAGACATACTTAAATACTTTATATAAACATCCATGACTCGAGTACAAATGCCGATGTTCATCACACAAATATTTGCCCCTAGCGGGATTCGAACCCGCGACCCTTGGTTTTGCAGCCAGGGTCTCTAGCCACTCGACCAACGGGCCTGTCTGTGTTTATATGTAGATATATTTCAGTATGTTATAGCATCCGTAGTACAAGGCTTAGTTTGGGGCTAGGCAATTGGTGTGTAGTACAATGAATTTATCTAATTATATTTTGTAACACCTCGTTGATTCTAATACCTGTACCACAAGTGCCCCATACCCTGTGTTTAGTTGCATAAATGAACTTCTAGGTTAGATCAATGTATGTGATGTGAGATATCCATTCACCTAAGTCAGTCCATATCCTGCCTGTATACCAAAATTCATCAAAATCCGTTCAGTGCTATAGTATGATACTAACTGGCAAGTTTGTATTAACCCAATGAGTTTAGTAACCATACTATCATACCCGCTGACCCATTCCAAACCCTTTACATAGAATGTCACACTAAACATAGTTATTATAAATAGAAATAAACGGAATCCTTTAGCATGATCGTATCGGGTTTCTAAACAAAGGTTAGGTCCATTGACCTTTTAATTTGACCTCGTAATAAGGTCATAGGTATGTGAGATGTAGCGTATTGGTTTAAATGACGAATTGAGAATAGACTTTAATAGAAGTTGTAGGAAAAATAACACTTTTCCTCTTCCTACAGGGCCATCTAAAAATCTATATCATATGTGAAATAACCATCAATCCGCACTAGACCCATAATAACTACTTAAATAGAATAAAACATATTCTATTCACATTCTTTGACGACCCGTTGGTCTAGTGGTCACGGACCCTGGTTACAAAACAAAGGGTCGCGGATTCGAATCCCGCTAGCGTAAAATGTTTGTGTGATGAACATCGGCATTTGGACTCGAGTCATGGATGTTTATAAAAGTACTAGCGGCCGCCCGCGACTTCGTCTGCGTGGATATCGGTTTTTATGAGCCTATGTTACTCTCCATCCCTTCAACTATCTCCACTAAAAAAATCACGTCAATTCGTAGCTCCGTTTTGCCGTGAAAGAAAGACAAACATACAGACAGACACACTTTCCCATTTATAATATTAGTATGGATTTAAGTATGTCTATCCGTTCCCTAGCATCCATAGTACAAGCTTCGAGCTTAGTTTGGGGTGGTTTGGGGTTAGGCAATTGGTGTGTTAGTCCAAAAATGTTATTTTATTTATTTAACCTGTTTGTTTCTTTGTATGCTTAAAAGAATTAAGATTTTCATGAGTATTTTTTTGTCAAAAAGAGTGATTCAAGAGGAAATTTATGTGTACAGTCGGAGAAAGATAGATAGTAGGGTAGGTAGTGACACTCAGAGTATGTACTCAAATAAATAGATAACATCGCGCAAGTGGTATCGAAAGATTCCAAGAACACTACTGTTGTCACAACAATAAGGAAAGTTTGTTAGTAACTATCGATATTATTCACTATATTGCGTCTATTTATTTGGAACCCTTAAGGTACTTTTTTCTGATACTAACTGTATAAATAACTCATGTATATTATAGTTAGGAAAATGAAAATCTTTATTGCTTTACAGCTTTACAATTTTGGGTTAAGAATATCCGAGTTCGGATTCTCTTTTTAAATGTATGGAAACACTTGTGCCAGGCGAAACCGCTCTCCTTTAGCTAGAAATTATAAGGTACCTAATAGCAGCATATGAGGAGCACCGATAATTTTAGTTCCACCCGTGCGAAACCAGGGCGGTCGATGGTTACCTATATTATTAGTAGGTACCTAGGTTATCTTCAAAATAATCGAAAAGGAGTCAAAATTTGACTTGATCTTGTTATGTTAGAAATCGCTTTCACCTCATTTAAATGTTAGGAATATAGTGATTTAGAAATCTTATTCTATTTTAAAGAACGTTCATAACGAGTATTGAAAACTGTGTATTAGAGCATACGGATTTGAACCTTAACTTTATTAAAATAAAGGCTAAAAATATTACTGCGGCCTATGAAGCTACATAGTATTGCTAAATGTTCCTTTGTAACTCTTTGAATCTAAATTACTATAAATTGGTCAGTTTGTGACCGATTGGGTTACCAAAGAGTTGTTACTATAGTACAAGTTTTTATTTATTTTTGTCTAGTAAAAAGTTTTGAAACTCCTTCGTTAAAACTTTGACGTTCGAAATTTGAAATTAAATGAAATTAAATTTCCGTTTGAAATATGACATTCATTTTGTTTAAAAATTAAAAAAGCGTTTTGTAATAATTTAATTTGTAATGTTTTTGTTAAATATCATATAAGTTGCGTTTAACTGAATAAATATGGTAGTAACATTGACATCTTCGGTACTTTTCTTGTAAGAAAGATCTTATATTGCATAGTGACAGTTTATCACGATAAGATAATATGATTAAAGGACAATGTTTGAATGAAATGAAGTAGGTATTTGATAAAATATTTTTGTTGTTTTAGAGTGACCGTTCATTGGGTGTTGGGAAGACGTGTCGGAAATATTACATTTGGAGGTATTTTTTTTATTTAATTTTTATGTGATATTGTTAACTCATCCCAACGGTAAGCCAAAATTATTGCAATAGAGGCATGAATTGTCATCGACATTAAACTTGGTACCGGCTCGCGTGATTTTACCAAGAATGATTATGATGATTTTCTTATTGATAAATCTGCTCTTCCATTAGTTGCTCTTGGGAATGATCTAACTATCGTACCTATTCAAATACATTATTTTTGTGCACAGTTGAGGCACATGATTTAAGTTCCTTTTATTTATACGTATTGAATGGTTCGATGGTCTAGTGTTTTGAGTAGCTACTGGGCCGTGCGTGAACTTGAGGTCCTGTCTTACATTCTGGGGTTGAGCAAAATTTGTGTGGTCTTTTCTGAACACAATTCTTTTGTGCTGAGAGTGCCGACCGAACATCTGTCGACCTTCATGAAGGAGGAGTTTTGTCCGAAGGGTGTCATGTACCGGCGATTCTAAGCGTTCATTTTTGTGAAATAAATAAATAAAAATAAATAAATAAATTCGGATTAGTCCAACCGATCTACGAAGCTAAAAAATTCGACAATTTATTTATTTATTTAAACTTTCTTGCACGAAATAAAATTTGTACAATATATGCGGTCTTAATGCCTCATGGCATTCTCTACCAGTCAACCTTAGGCAAAACAGAGAGTGAATAGTAGAATAGTAGTAGTAGAGGCAATAGTTTTTTATTTTTTCCACAGACCGCCACAGTATGTCGCTGCAGCGGCTTACAGCGCTGCGAGCGCTGATGGCCAGCCAGCCGGTACCGCTGGCAGCGTACATCGTGCCCACGGCCGACGCGCACAATGTAAGTGTTGGTCTAGGACAGCCCACTATTGTGTACTAGCGGCCGCCCGCGACTCCGTCCGCGTCGATTTCGATTTCCAATAGCCTAAAGCCTTCCTCGCCAAATTGACTATCCAACACAACACGATTTTTTCAAATCGGTCCAGTAGTTCCCGAGATTAGCGCGTTCAAACAAACAAACAAACTATTCAGCTTTATATATTAGTATAGATAGTATAGATGACTAGTGGCGCCATCCCTTGTTGAAATTCACAACTAACTTTTATTACTTTGACAGGCCTGTTGGTCTAGTGCTTAGAGACCCTGTCTACAAAACCAAAGGTCGCAGGTTCAAATTCCGCTAGGGGCAAAGTTTGTTTCATGAACATGAATGTATTTAAGCTGTGATTCAAGTATGTTTACACGTTCCCTATTATCCATAGTACAAGCTACGAGCTTAGAGCTAGGCAATTGGTGTGTTTGTTTAATGTATTTATTATTTATGATGATTACTAGCTTTCCGCCTTTTTTGTTTTCCCTCGGATATATTTTGTTTTTCCGGGATAAAAAGTACACCTTTTTTTAATCCGGACTTCTAACTTTACGTCTGCGAAATTCCAATTATTTTTATTATTAACTAGCTGACCAAACAGACTACGTCCTGTCAAAAAAAAAATTTAATCTGTCAAGGCCGTTTTTAGGGTTTTCCTGGCAATTATTCGATTTTTTCTCGCCATAACAACCATCCTTGGACTTCAACGAACATATAAAAAAAAGAATTGGCCAAATTGGTACATGCGTTGTTGAGTTATGCGCTTAGCAACACATTTTGCGATTCATTTTTATATTATAAGACGAGCTTTATATATTTATAGATTACGTGGCGCCATCTCTCGAAAAACTCCAGCATTAACTCCTACCATGCTTCTTTCAGTCTGAGTACATAGCACCAGTCGACGCTCGGCGCGAATGGCTGTCAGGCTTCACCGGGTCCGCTGGGACGGCGGCGGTGACCGCTTCCCACGCCCACGTGTGGACGGACGGGCGGTACTACACGCAGTTTGAGAAGGAAGCTGATTTGAGTCTGTGGACGCTTATGAAGCAGTGTGAGTTGTGTGATCTTTGTTTTATGTAGGGAGACGAACGAGCAAGAAAGTCACCTGATGGTAAGTGATTGTTACCTGCCTTCAAAAGGCTATACCCTCCCCAGCAGAGTTCCGGAGACCTTTTATACCATCCTAGCCGTTTTCGGGTGCAGCATCCGATCATAAGCTAGTTAAATAGGATATATTACTAGTGCACAAGTGAGTGAACTTCCTATTCTGTTCCTCTAATAGTTTGGTAGGACGGCAATCTAGCTTAGCGTGCCTTTCCGAGCAAGGCGAAGCTCAAGATAAAAATCTTCGGACACCCATCCGGTGACCTTCCTGGCAAAAGTTACTAAACCTTAGTAGAGGAAGATCCGTTATGTTATAGGCAGTCAAACGAACAAGATGGTCACCTGATGGTAAGTGATCACCGCTACCCATGGACATCAACAACCGCACAAGAGTCGCAGATGTGTTGCCGGCCTTTAAAACCACATACCCTCCCCAACTGAGCTCTGGCAACCTTACTTACCAGCAGGAACATAGCACAACAGTCACGAAGTGCTACTTCACTGTGGTTTTCTGTAAGGTGGAGTTCTCCCAGGCGAGCGGCTCATTCGAGTGAAAGTTCCACTGAGCTGCTTTAAATCTTTATATTTCATGTTACAGCTCTACCAGAGACGCTGTCTATAGAAAAATGGTTGGTCGCCAACCTTCAAGAGGGCGCCACAGTTGGAGCCGATCCTCACACGATGACCAGGGAGGAATGGACTCCTTTACAGGTACATTACATTGCGTTGTGTGTTTGAGTGCGTATTTGAGTGCCACATAAAGTGATTACGGTAAATTAAAAGTGAAAGGAGAAACAAAGAAAATAACCATGTTCGTATCTGGTCTGTAAGTCTGGTCAATCAGTACTCAAACCTCAAATGGTCCCATAGACTCATTTAATCCAATTAATACATAATAGGATCGATTGGCATGACAAATATTTTAGCCTATTTCGCAATTTATTTTGCTGACTGTAACTTTTCCAAATTCTGTGAATGCAGATTAACATAATATCTTAAAAAGTAATGGATGGTAACGGTTAATGTATCAACCCTTCTGAACCCATTTCTAAATTCCACCCTGAATATGTATACCTAAATTCTTTGTAATAAAAAACTAGTTATATCATTGGCATCCTTATTACCTAGTTTTTTTTAATTCCCATTTGAAACATGAACCACGATGGATTGAATCATTTTAACATTTTTTTTTATTTCAGACAGCGCTGACAAAAGCCAAGATGAACCTGATAGCTGTTCCTCAGAACCTGGTGGACGAAGCGAGGGTCCAGCTTAACGACCCTCCACCGGCTAGACCACACTTTCCCATCATACCACTGCCTGTGAAGTATACTGGTAAGTTATATAAGGTGTAACAAAATACACTGCAAATATTTTAAGGGCGAATTGTTTAGTGGAAATGTAACAAATTCAGAAAGGAACAAGTCAATAGATTGAATGAATAATTGAAAAAGTACAGTTTGTATCTTTGCGAGGCAGCTGGTCGTGTCTTATCCGTGTAATACAATTACTACGCTCGTCCTGCCCCATAGGAAACGTGGTGGAGAGGGGGGGGGGCGAAGCTTACAGGGCGAACAGAGCAAGTTGGCCAATGCAGGATATGCAGTTTTACTGAATTTGTAAAGACCCAAAAATGCATTAATGTTGGTGGTATAAATAAAATTATATGCTTTTTGTAGGAAGGCCAGCTGGTGATAAAATTAAGGAACTCAGAGAGAAAATGGCGGAGAAGAAGGCGGCGGCGTTAGTTATCACTGCATTGGATGAAGTTGCTTGTAAGTACAAAATCTCTCTCTCTTCTTCCTAGCGTTTATCCCGTTTCTATACGGGGTCCGCTTTGACCATGATCCGGGGTTTGGCGCGTCTGGTTATTACAGTGCAGTGCGACTGCCATCAGACCTTCGTAACCCTTAGAGGGGATCCAGACAGATTGGATTATGGTTACACAGTCAGATCTAACTGTATTAAAGTCAGAAACTAATCTGAATGTAAGTACAAAATCTATACTAATATAATGAGAAACGCCTCGATGGTCTAGTGGTTTAAGTACCGGGTTGCTTTCTCGAGGTCCTGGGTTCGATTCCTGGGTCGGTAAAAAATTGAGTCGATTTTTCTGAACACAGCCCGGGTTTGTAGTGTACTGTTGATTCTGATATCTGTAACACAAGTGCTCAACATACTTGCTACCGGGTTAAATCAATGTATGTGATGTTGTGTGAAGTTTAGTTATTAAGTAACGTATAAATGTATGATAATTTCAAACGGCCTCCATGGTGTAGTGGTGAGAGGGCTGTGCTCAAACTTCGGAGGGTGAGGGTTCGAATCCCGTGGGGAATACTTTGTGTTGGTTTTCCCAGTTTGGTAAGGACATTGCAGGCTTGAATCACCTGTTTGGCCGATAAGAATGACATTCCGTGCTTCGGAAGGCACGTTTAGTCGTTGGTCCCGTTGGTGGCCGAATATGATTCAAATCACGACAGTCGCTCTATTGAATAAACAACCAGGCTGGTCAATTGACCCAAGGCTATGCAATGGCCAAGGGTGCAACCGAGATAAACGCTAGGAAGATGATTTGTATGAAAATGTCGTCTAAATATACACAAGAAATGTAATGGGCGTAAAAACTACTACCAACAATATTGTTATTGCTTGTCCCAAACTCAGGTGCACTTTTAAGCCCGAATGGTATAAAATTTCTACGGATTATCCCGATATTTTTTCTATTTCAGATACTTTGAACCTTCGGGGTTCAGACATAGAGTATAATCCAGTCTTCTTCTCCTACTTGGTTATAACTCCAACGGAAGTCAATCTGTTTTGGGGGGACGGTACCTTGGACACTGAAGTCTTGAACCAGTTGAAAGAAGAGGGGGTGGAAGTTCAGGGCAAGCCTTATGAAGATGTTGTGGAGTATTTGCAGAATTTAGCGGTAAGTGGTTGAATTTCTTTCTTTGTTTAATGGTGTTAGAATTGTAGATCATGTAAATTGAACGTTATTTGCATGTAAACAATACAATCGGAAAGTGTACTTAAATGGTGGTGAAATAGTTGATACCTGAAATTCAACTTACCTTGTAATAAGGTCGCAAAAATGAAATAATGTAATATCAAATGCTTTACCAGATACTTTATTTTTTTTTTACTTTGATATGTTAACTGCATGTTCCTCTTTGGAATTGAGGAAATTAATTTTATTCCGTAATATATTAAGTATTTGCTAAAAAAAAATCTCTTCTAAGTCTCTTCTCTCTCACACAGACTTTATTAGTTTCTTAACTGAACTATATGTCCTTATTTAAAGCCGTATACCATTGATTATTGACAAATTCTATAGCAGTTTATTTTAAAGTTTTTTTCAACCCAAATTAATAGGTTTTAATTTGATATATCCACGCGTACCATTGAATATTAAAAAATGGTATAGCGGCTTATTTTAATATTTATACCGCAAATTCATTCAAAAGTTAAGATGTGTCTAATGAAGAAAGATTTTGTTCCAAGGTGGCAGAAGGCAGTGAAGGTCAGAGATCTATATGGCTGTCTAGTGATGCAAGTGAGGCGATACATCGGGCTGCTTCAGGGGTAAGCCTTTTAACCTTTAAAGTCGTTCTCTGGACGCCACGTCTATGAATTTAAAAGTTTAAAAATAACCGCACAAATATTGTTAAATTCGTTCAGGCAAGCAGAAAATAATAATTATTTATAATTTTTTTTCGTGTCTGATATATCAGTCGTTGGCGTAGTGGTCACGGAAATGGTTTGTCTGATATATCAGACCTGAGCATTGAAAGGGTTAAAGCTCTGTTAATATTTTCTATTTAAGAATTAATGTAACTTTATACCTTTTTAATATGATTTTCCTCCACCCTATAGCTTGCTATTCTAACAGATACCACTTTGGTACCGTATCAGTTGTCAAGGGCTCCTCTTTTGCTTTCCATCGCGCAGAGTGGAGCCAATATACCGAGCCAATATAAAAATAAACATAATATTGTTGATTCATATATTCGATGTTTTTTGGCAGAGAGATGTCATGGCAAAACCTCTGGATTTGATATCGGAGGTGTCACCAGTGGCTCTTATGAAGCTTATCAAAAATGATGTGGAACTACAGGTAAGATTAGTATAGCATGGAGTAGTGATGTTTCGGCGTGAGACTTTAGTACCGTAGTTTCAAAGCCAGCTAAAATGCTTTTGTAAAAAAGTTGAGGTAATATTCTAAAATGGGGGCAGTATGTATTCTTTATGTATCTATTTAAGTATATTTGTAATACCACTGTTGATTCTGATGTCTGTAACACAAGTGCTTAAGCTACTTAACACGGGGTCAGATCAATGTATGTGATGTTGTGATATATATTTTTTTCTTTTTTTTTTCATATGATTTGCTGGTCAGTTCGCACCTAAACATGATTGTATGGAAGTTTCGAACATTTTTGTATGGAAGCTGGCATACATACAAAGTCCTCCATTTTGAAAAAAAATTCGACGGCCAGTCATGAAGCTCATGTCAATCGACAGAGTAAGTGATTATAAACAAAAAGTGTGAATGGGGTACACGACTGGCAGGTCAAATCACTCACTTTTATTAAACGTCAAAAACGTAAGCTTGTAGGGAAAATTGTATGAAATACTAAGGTTTGACGTCACAACTTAGTATTGTCAGATTAATACTTTTTAAGTTCCGATTAACTATAATAATAATTTGTTAAAAGGGCAAAAGTCACTGTGGCATAATGATAAGCGATTATTTATTAATTGCTTCTTTAATGTAAGAGTTTCATAATTTATTTTGAAGTCAGTCGTGTACCCTATTGCATAGCCGATAAATAAATAATAAATAAATATTTCACAACATCACATACATCGACTCCGTTTTAAGTAGCTTAATCACTTGTGTTACAGACATCAGAATCAACAGTGATATTACAAATATACTTAAATAGATACAAATAACAGCCAGACTAGGACAAACAGACATTTTCGTGCATACAAATGTTGGTCCTGTGCAGAAATAGAACCCGCGACCTCTTGCGTAATAGGCAACATCTTACTCGATTACACCAAGCGGTCGTCAATAGCCTAAAGCCTTCCTCGTCAAATGGACTATCAAACACAAAAATATTTTTTCAAATCGGACCAGTAGTTCCTGAGATTAGCGCGTTTAAACAAACAAACAAACAAACAAACGAACATACAAACTCTTCAGCTTTATATATTAGTATGGATTTATCCGTTGTCTGGCATCCATAGCACAAGCTAATGCTTAGTTTGGGGCTAGATGGCGCTGTGTGACTAATGTCCTGAGATATTTATTTATTTACTTTCTCATTTATAATATTAGAAAGGATTTATTTATTTTAAGTTTCCCTTGTTCCCAGGGTTTCCGAGACTGTCACATCAGAGACGGCATAGCTGTAGTCCGTTTCTTCAAATGGCTTCACGATCAGATCGATTCTGGAGTTCAAGTCACGGAGATACAAGCTTCGGATAAACTACTAGAGTTTCGCAAGTATGACAGATCACTGTAAATTGAACTTTATTGCCTTGTAACACGGTTGGAAATCAAACTAAGGGGCCGCCCAGTAATCATACGAGCATCGATGGGGGGAGGGGGGTAGCGGTGGTCCGCTTCTTCAAGTGGCTTCACGATCAGATCGATTCTGGAGTCCAAGTCACGGAGATACAAGCTTCGGATAAACTACTGGAGTTTCGCAAGTATGGCTCATTGTGATCACTGTGAATTGGACTTTATTGTCTTGTAACATGGTTGGAAAGCGCACTTCGAAGGCGATAGAATAGGTTTCACTTTAAATTGAACTTTATTTTCTTTACTGTGAAGTCGAATACCGTCGAGTAATTCCACAAAGAGCATTTTCCAAAATAATTAAGTCATTAAATAAATACGTAGGACACTTACCTATACACCAATGGGGGTTTTTCATGAAGTATTTATTATTCGCAAGATGGCGTAACGGAAACATAGGCATAGGGTCGTACTGTACTGCGATTGGTGTATTTCTATAGAAGTCTTCGAAACTTACTTGTTTACATATAAAATCTTATAACTAACCTTATAGGTGATTATACTAAAAATACAATAATTATGGCTTTTTACACGCAATGGACCCGGCACCCGCACGGAGAATCCATGGATAGCTAAGAAGTTCGTGTCTCTCTTAATAACTATACTTAATCACGCTGAAACTACTGAAAGGTTTTTATGAAGTTTAGTATACAGGCAAGGAATGGGCAGATTTAGGTTATAGGATACTTTTTATCCTGATTAAATTCTTCCATGGTAAAAAACAGTAATTTGATAATGTAATAACTACTATTAACTAAATACGAGCTTCAAGCTTTATTTGTAGTTAAGCAACTTTTAAATTCCAAGGAATTTCTTCATTTGTATAAACATCTATTTCAGAGACGAACAAGACTTCATGGGTCCATCTTTCGAGACAATATCCGGAGCGGGGGCCAACGGAGCGATCATACACTATTCCCCATCCAGGCAGGGACCGCAGACCGTTATAAGGAGAGAGGATATGTTCCTGCTGGACTCGGGGGGACAGTACAAGTAAGTGGGTTATACTCTGTCAATTGGGTATTTGACTGCATACGAAATAAATTATGACATACTAAGATTAAAGACGAAATCAAAAATTAGGCACATTTTTTTATCTCACAGTTACTATTGAGCTTTTAACAAATTATTACAGCTAATTGAAGTTAATAGAGTATTGATTTGACACTACAGCATCGTGACGTCACGATTCAATATTAATTACATACATTTTTTCCTACAAGGTTACGTTTTTAAAGTAAGTATTTTATCAAACTACATCTGATAGTTCAGGCCCATGAAGTTTCGCATTGTTTTCGTTCAAATTTCAATAAAAGAATATTGTACTTCTTAAACGGTTACCGCCCACTCAATGATGTGCTACAAATAACGTTTACAACGATTTTGTAATCGTTAGAAATACCGATAGAAATAAATGCAATGAATAAATGTAAACTTTTCTATAACAAGGTAATAAGGTGTAATGTATATAATTTACATAGAAAAGAAACAAAATTTTGATTAAAATTTCTTTTACTAACATGACTCGCCAAAAGATTTTTTTTAACTGTCTGTTTATATATAACTAGCGGCCGCCCGCGACTCCGTCCGCGTGGATTTCTTTTTTTCGAAATAAAAAGTAGCCTATGTTCTGTCTCAGGGTCTAAAGATTGTCTGTACCAAATTTCATCAAAATCGGTTGCGAGGTTTAAGCGGGAAAGCGTAACAGACAGACAGACAGAGTTACTTTCGCATTTATAATATTAGTTGAGATAAAAAAAGACTCAAACATTTGGATTAAATTTTGTTCACAACAATTCTAGGAAACCTACCTAAATAATAAACCCCTACTCAATTGCGACTTTTGTGTGACTCCCCAAGGGTGTTTGCGAATGACAAATCTGCTAGATGGCAATACGTAGGTGTGAGGTCTAACCAATCACATACCAGTACGACCCTTCGCCTACCTACTGTCACCTAGCATTCATATGCGAAAACCCTCATTTGTGACATGCAACTCTGAATAAATAAATAAACTCTCACCTTCCAGAGATGGCACGACGGATATCACAAGAACTCGTCACATGGGGTCACCCACTGATGAGCAGAAGAGTGCATTTACCCGCGTACTGCAGGGACAGACCATGCTTGGAGCCGCGCTCTACCCGCAGGGAGTCAAGGTGAGAGTCATCAGACTACCAGTCTTCTTCCAGGGTCTTCCTTCAGGGGGTCAAGAAAATAAGACTCTTAAAACTTGGCCGCATCATACGCTTGACATGCTTGTCAACCTGCTGGTTGGTACCATCACCATAGAAATAATCATTTCTCCTACAGACGACCCCAAGATCAACCAAAGAAAAGTCCATGAAGATCCAAAAAAGACCTTAAGAAGGCTCCAGAATCATCTAGAAAGCAGAAGAGTGCATTTACCCGCGTACTGCAGGGACAGACCATGCTTGGAGCCGCGCTCTCCCCGCAGGGAGTCAAGGTAGGAGTCATCAGACTACCAGTCTTCTTCCAGGGTCTTCCTTCAAGGGGTCAACAAGATAAGACTCTAATAGATTCGGCGCATCATTAAATTTGCTGAAGTAGTCTTCCCCAGGTAGGGTTCTCTAAAGGCACTTGACATGCAGATTGGTACGATCCCCATAGAAATAATCAGTTCCTCACATAGACGAACTTGAGAACACCCCAAGTAGACCACAAAGACTCTAAGAAGACTCCAGAAATATCTAGAAATTCGTAAAACGTTCAATGGACTACACATCGGACCCTAAGAAGGCCTCAGGAATATCTAGAAAGTCGCAAATGCCATGTCTCTGCGTCATTACGGATATCACCAGAACTCGTCACATGGGGTCCCCCACTGATGAGCAGAAGAGTGCATTTACCCGCGTACTGCAGGGACAGACCATGCTTGGAGCCGCGCTCTACCCGCAGGGAGTCAAGGTAAGGATCATCAGACTACCAGACTGCTGGACTAATAGATAAGGCGCATCATCAGAATAACCAGGCTGGTAAATCCAGGGTCATAGGTGCAGCGTACCCTGGGCTCTGAAGCAATGGCCGAGGATGCAACCGGGAGAGGCGCTAGGATGATGATGATGAGATTAGGCACATCATCAGCTCTGCTACAGGGGTCTTGCCTTGGGGTTCTACATAGACAATACACTTGAAAAGCAGGTTGGTACGATCACCACAGAAATAATCAGTTCCTGACATAGACGCCCCCAAGAAAACCCCAAGAAGACCAAAATGACTCTAAGAAGTCTCCAGAAATATCTAGAAAGTCTTAACATGTCCAATGAACCTTACGAGACAGCAAGCTGTCTCGTAAGGCGGTGGTGTGGAGATACAAGTATCTCCATACCACCGCCATCACCAGTATTCTTCACATACCAAACTAAAGGTTCAAAGGCCCATGTGCCCAGAAGACTCTAGAAATATCTAGATAGTACTAAAATGCCCAATGAACCTTACGAGGCAGCTTGTTTCTCGCCATGTCTTTGCGGATATCACCAGAACTCGTCACATGGGGTCCCCCACTGACGAGCAGAAGAGTGCATTTACCCGCGTACTGCAGGGACAGACCATGCTTGGAGCCGCGCTCTATCCGCAGGGAGTGAAGGTAGGTGCCTGGTAGATAAGGCTCGTTATCATTACAGTCAGCCTGGTCACTGTTGGGCGAAGTCTTCTTCCAAGCTCTTCCCTCAGGCCTCAGGGTGTCAACAAGATAAGACTCTAATAGATTACGCATCATCAGGCTTCAAAAAAAACCAGGAACACTCTAAAAAGACCCTAAGAAGACTCCAGAAATATCTCAGAACTCTTCACATACCAAACTAGAGGCTTAAAGGCCTATGTGCCCTGATGATTCTAGAAATATCTAGATAGTACTAAAATGCCATATGGACACTATGGGTAGTTTGTATCTCGCCATGACTCGTCACATGGGGTCCCCCACTGACGAGCAGAAGAGTGCATTTACCCGCGTACTGCAGGGACAGACCATGCTTGGAGCCGCGCTCTACCCGCAGGGAGTTAAGGTAGGTGTCTGGTAGATAAGCCTCGTTATCATTACCATCAGCCTGGACACTGCTGGACGAAGTCTTTCTCCAGAGTCTTCACTCAGGGGGTCAACAAGATCAGGCGCTTATAGATTACGCATCATAAGACTCCAAAAAGACCTCAAGAAGACTCCAAAAAGACCCTAAGGGGGTCAATTTTTACACGTCTTTGCTCAGCTTCGCGTAGCTCATCTTATGTGGAAACGCATCCTAAGAAGACTTCGGAAATATCAAGACAGTCGTGAAATGCCCAATGAACCCTACAAGGCAGTTTGTGTCTCCATACCACCGCCATCCACCACTAGAGGTTTAAAGGCCCATGTGTCCAGAAGACTCTTAGAAATATCTAGACGGTTTTAAAATGCCCTATGAACCCTACGAAGCAGCTTGAATCTCGCCATGTCTCTACGGATATCACCAGAACTCGTCACATGGGGTCCCCCACTGACGAGCAGAAGAGTGCATTTACCCGCGTACTGCAGGGACAGACCATGCTTGGAGCCGCGCTCTACCCGCAGGGAGTGAAGGTAGGTGTCTTGTAGATAAGGCTCGTTATCATTACCATCAGCCTGGTCACTGTTGGGCGAAGTCCTCTTCCAAGATCTTCCCTCAGGGGGTCAACAAGATCAGACTCTAATAGATTCGGCGCATCATTAAATTTGGAGTAGTCTTTCCCCAGGTAGGGTTCCCCAAAGGCACTTGACATGCAGATTGGTACGATCCCCATAGAAATAATCAGTTTCTCACATAGACGACCTCAAGAAGACCCCAAGAAGTCCACAAAAAGACCCTAAGAAGACTCCAGTAATATCTAGAAATGAGTATAATGTTCGATGGACTAAACATCACACCCTAAGAAAGCTCCAGGAATATCTAGAAAGTCGCAAATGCCATGTCTCTCACCACGGATATCATCAGAACTCGTCACATGGGGTCCCCCACTGACGAGCAGAAGAGTGCATTTACCCGCGTACTGCAGGGACAGGCCATGCTTGGAGCCGCGCTCTACCCACAAGGAGTGAAGGTAGGTATATACCGTTATAGGTATAACTGTTACTTCAACTACATATCTACTACCTATACGGAGCTATAGCTACGGAGTGCTGATAAAGCTTCGGAATCCCCTTAAGATGCAGGCTCTTTATCATCACCATCAGCCTCTTGCTGTACACTGCTCCAGACGCTTCGCTAAGAGAGTCGACAAGATATAACTCGAATAGATTAGGCGCATCATCAGAATAACCAAGCTGGTAAATTCAGGGTCATAGTCGCAGCGTACCCTGGGCTCTGAAGCAATGGCCGAGGATGCAACCGGGAGAGGCGCTAGGATGATGATTAGATAAGGCACATCATCAGCTCTGCTAGAGGGGTCTTGCCTTGGGGTTCTACATAGACAGTACACTTGAAAAGCAGGTTGGTACGAACATCATAGAAATAACGAGTTCCTGACATAGACGCCCTCAAGAAGACCACAAAAGAGCCTAAAAAGACTCCAGAAATTGACCGTGCTTTACTCACAAGAGTGAAGTAAGGGGGCGTTTTCACATAAGCTGATCTGCGCGGAGCTGAGCAGAGACGTGTAAAAATTGGCCAATCACATTGCTCAAAATACAAATCCCATCTCCGCTCCGATTCTGATTGGTAAATTTTTACACGTCTCTGCTCAGCTCCGCTTATGTGGAAACGCACTTTTAATTCACTCCCGCCCCTTAGGTCAAGTCGACTGCTTGACTTACGTCAAACAGTAGAGAATTCAAGATTTTCGACGGGTTCGGGACACACCATGCCGAAATGACGTTGCGTTTTTTTTTTTCTCATTAATTTGTTCATTGCCACCGAACTTAGTCGCGTTTTTTCCGCCCAGTGTTTCTATTACAATTGTTCTGTTTAATTGTTTAATTGGAGTTTTTAGTTCATGTTGTTTTCTTTTTCACAGGGCAACGTCCTCGACAGCTTCGCTCGCAAGTTCCTATGGGACGTCGGTCTGGACTACGCTCACGGGACGGGGCACGGCGTGGGGCACTTCCTCAACGTGCACGAGGGCCCCTCCGGGGTCTCCTGGCGGCCGTACCCTCACGACCCGGGCCTCAAGCCGCGCCAGATACTGAGCAACGGTGAGTCCACCGCTGGGCGTGGGCGTGGGGCACTTGCTGAACGTGATAATAATCGTCGTCATCTTCTATTCTAGTCCACTGTTGGACATAGGCCTCCCCAAATGACGAGCCATTTGGCGTAATGGTCGAGAAGTCGGCTACTACACCAAAGGTCGCGGGTTCAATCCCCGCACGGTACAAACATTTGTGTGCATGAAAATGTCTGTTTGTATCGGTCTGGGTGTTTCTATGTATAATATATATGTATTTACAAAAAAAAAGTATATAAGTAATGTTTATCCGTTGTCTGGCAACCATAGCACAAGCTAATGCTTAGTTTGGGGCTAGATGCCGCTGTGTGAATAATGTCCAGATATTTATTTATTTACATGGGTAAGCCCATAGTCACCACGCTGGGCAGGTGGGTTGGTGACCGCAGTATGGTGAACGATAAAACACAGGGGAACGCTGCTGCCCATCTACGGAATGTTCCTAAGTCGTTTCTTACGACACAACGTAGTATTTATTCTAGACCGGCACTACACTGCACATACCGTCAAATACACATTCAAATGGATAGGCACCGTGCAGAAACTATAGAGGGCGCTAAAATCACGATTTTTATCTGTGGTTTGACAGTAAAATTTGACATTGAGCGTAAAAGTTTCGAATATGAGTCACTAGATGGCAGAATAAGGCACCGGGCTTTTCCATGGTTTGACAGTAGAATTACCGACATTTAGCCTAAAAGTTTTGAATATGAGTCACGAGATGGCAGAGTCATCGCTACGTACGGTGCCTATAGCGATTAATTTTATTTCATTATTCTTTATTGCACAATTCCGCAATATGATGGTAACCTAAAAGGCGGTTTTAGCACTAGTGATGTTCCGGATATACATATCCGTATCCGTATCCCTTTCAGCGAAAAAAAACCGTATTCGTATCCGTTACTTTTCACGCGGATCATTTACGGGTCTCCCAGACGCGCCTGCTGTTTAAGAAAATAAAGATCCGTATCCGCGGATTAATACCATAGTATATCCGTTTTCGAATCCGTATCGGCGGATTTACAGTTTTAGCGATCCGGCACATAACTACCTAATACCTAATGGCATTCTCTACCAGTCAACTACTGGAACAGCTATTATGATTACACTATTTTATGACTAGTATAAACAAGTAAGAATTATTGTGAACATAATCTTTGAATATTTTTCGTCAGAGCCCGGGTACTACAAAGTCGGGGAGTTTGGCATCCGCCATGAAGACTTGGTGGAAACTGTGGTCATCACCAAGGAGTCGGATCATCATCAGTTCCTAAGTCGCTTCTTACGACACAATGCAACGTAGTTTAATTCTAGACTAGTGATGTGCCGGATAGAGAAAAAAATCCGTTTCCGTACCGCGGATCTTTACACCAAATATCCGTTCTCTGATCCGGATCCGCATATTTACCTTTACATTCTGATTTCTAGAAATTATTGAATATTATTGTGAACATAATCTTTTCATTATTTTCTTCAGAGCCCGGGTACTACAAAGTCGGGGAGTTTGGCATCCGCCATGAAGACTTGGTGGAAACTGTGGCTATCACCAAGGAGTCGGATCATCCCAAGGTATGCTAACTATAATTTTAAAGAGAAAATAAATATTAACGGCGACTTTGACGAGCCGTTTGGTGTAATGATCGAGAAGTCGGCTACTACACCAAAGGTCGCGGGTTCGATCCCCGCACGGTACAAACATTTGTGTGCATGAACATGTCTGTTTGTATCGGTCTGGGTGTTTCTATGTATAACATGTATATTTACAGAAATAAAAGTATATAAGTAATGTTTATCCGTTGTCTGGCACCCATAGCACAAGCTAATGCTTAGTTTGGGGCTAGATGGCGCTGTGTGAATAATGTTCAGAGATATTTATTTATTTATTGAACTAGCGGCCCGGTACGTGTTTCGCTACGTGTGGTAAATTAAAGAACAACTTGACCGATTTTGTGTAAACTTCACATAAACTTCCATCTACTTCCGAAAAAACCTTGAAAATTTTTGTTTGGATAGTTGAACCCGTTCTTGAGTTATTATAGTGACAACGAAAAATAGCACTTATTTTTTTACATCAAGATTAAGATTTACTGATTGCCAAGTGACTTCTGACTGGCCCGTTGGTCTACTAGTGGTTAGCTATAAGATGAGTTACTGCCTCGCCCCAAACTAACCTAACTAACAAGGAAAACGGATATACATACTTAAATACTTTTATAAACATCCATGACTCGATTTTATACTTTCGCGTTGCATTATATCACTAATATTTTATTTAACGGGACTAAACGCGATATTAATTTAGTCCCGTTAAATAATATTAGTGATCCATGACTCGAGTACAAAATGCCGATGTTCATCACACAAACATTTGCTCCTAGTGAGAATCGAACCTGCGACCCTTGGTTATGTCGCCAGGGTCTCTAGCCACTCGACCAACGGGCCTGTCAATATACTTAAACAGATACACATAACAGACCATGACAAACAGACATGTTCATGCACACAAATGTTTGTCCTGTGTGGTCGATTGCCGCGACCTCTTGTATAAATTTGCAACATCTTGACCATTACACCAAGCGGGTCGTATTCGATTATTAGACAAGGATTGAAATTCAAAATTATTGAAGAGAACCACAGATAACAAATATTTTCGAATCCCGCTAGGGGCAAACAAATGTTTGTGTGATGAACATCGGCATTTGTACTCGAGTCATGGATGTTTATAAAAGTATTTCAGTATGTCTATCCGTTCTCTAGCTTCCATAGTACAAGCTTCGAGCTTAGTTTGGGGCTAGGCAATTGGTGTGTTTAGTCCAGGGCATTTATTTATTTATTTTAACAGAAAGAAAGAAGAATGTGTATAACGTAACAATAATATTTATTCGCAGGCTAAAAATCTCCTGGGCGACTACGACGGTCGCGGTGTCCTCGGTTTCAACACTCTGACTCTGGTCCCCAACCAGAGAGATTGCATTGATGTCTCACTGTTGGACGATTTTGAGGTTAGAATAATGGCTGTTGATGTGACGTCTTAAAATTCGATAAAGTTGGCTGCACGCACGACTAAACTAGTCATATCAGCCAGGAAAAATATCCGGAGTTTTATCCGTATCCGTTACTTTTCACAAGGGCCTTTTACGTAACTTTAATTTATTTCTTTACTCATGTTCAATTTACAGGCTGAAATGATGTATGTAGGAGATAATAATAATTATTATTATTATTAACCGCGGATCTTGTCTTCGAATATCTGTATCCCTATCCGTTTCCGCGGATTTTGTGACCGAATATCCGTATCCGTGTCAGCGGATCCTGTCACCGAATATCCGTTTTCGGATCGGTATCTGCAAATACATTTTTAGCGATCCGGCACATCACTAGTGGATAGCAATAGACTCAACAGGAATAAATTATTTTTTTACTGAGACTGACTGAAATATCATTAATATTATCTAACGGGACTTAATTAATTATGAAGTATATGTATACAACTTACTGCTTGACGTTTCGGCTGCGTCACAGCAACCGTGGTCGCAAGCCTCGTTAAATAATATTATTGTTAAAATGCAATGCGAATGACAAAAAAATTATACAAACTGAAATATTTACTCGTTAATTTTTAGCTGGCGTACATAAATGCCTACCACCACCGTGTCCTGAAGACTTTGGGCCCGATCCTGTCTTCCCGAGGGTTGGTGGAAGACCAGCGCTGGTTGGAGAAGGAATGTGCTCCCCTTACTAGGGACTAAGTGAGTATAGAAAAAAATCGGCCAAGTGCGAGTCGGACTGGCGCACTGAGGGTTTCGTACTACATACTTACTAGATTTCTTTCAAACCAATTTTCTTTGGTAGTTTTTATGCTAATGTACATTATATATTTCTTTTAGTTCTATCATTCTCCTATCATTTTATACCGCAGTGACAATTGAGCTTTTAACAAATTATTTCAGCTGATCAAACTAAAAACGTATTGATTTGACAATACAGAAATGTGACGTCACAATTCAGTGTTTCATAAAGTATTTCCTACAAGGTTACGTTTTTGACGTTTAATAAAGTACATAGGTGATTTGACCTAACAGTCAATACCGTATTGATAATAATTCATGAAAAGACTAAGAAGTTAAATCGTCCCAAAAAACCCAGATTTTCTCAGTAGTTAGGAAAAATCTATATACATAATGTATAAGCCAAAACCTATCTTTGAATAATAACATGATTTTAGACGCTGGAGGCCTTTGCCCTGCAGTGGGACATTAATAAGTTGATACTTTGCTATTTTAATAATATGTGATTGTTTGTTCCAGATATATTTCAAGAAACCTTTCTTCCGGCGAGGATTTTAATTGCTAAAACTTATTATGTATTTAACACCTATTATGTAAATTTTGTAATAAATTACATACTTAACATACTAATGTACTGTGTTTTTTATTTATAACTCAACTAGCGGCCCGCCCCGGCTTCGCCCGTGGTACTTGTCCACTATTTATACATAAAAACCTTCCTCATGAGTTACTCTATCTATTAAAAAAAACCGCATCAAAATCCGTTGCGTAGTTTTAAAGATTTAAGCGTTCATAGGGACATACAACAGACAACATGACAGAAAAAGCGACTTTGTTTTATACTATGTAGTGATATAGTAGTTCCTATATTTCATTTAGTGCAGTGAGGGAACAGGGAGTGTCCTATTCCCTCACTCTCACAGTTCGGTGACAAGAATCTGACACGTCCGTAGAGAGATCAGGCGCAGGACTAACGGCTTAACGTGCTTTCTGACGCACGGAGGAGCTCGACATGAAAATTTTCGGTCACCCATCCGATGATCGGCCGATGCAAAAGTTGCTTCAGTTTAGCTATTGCAGACTTTTTAAGAGAGGTAGAGCTTAGTGGAATTTTCACTCGAATGAGCCGCTCGTCTGGGGAAGTACCTCCACCTTACAGAAGACCACAGTGAAGTAGCACTTCGTAACTGTTGTGCTATGTTTCTCCTGGTGAGTAAGGTTGCCAGAGCTCAGTTGGGGAGGGTATGGGGTCTTAAATGCAGGCAACGCATCTGCGGCCCTTGTGCGGTTGTTGATGTCCATGGGCAGCGGTGATCACTTACCATCAGGTGACCCTCTAGTTCGTTTGCCTCCCTATATCATAAAAAACAAGCACTTTAAACACTGCGCTTTCGAGGTACTCATTAATATTAATATTTTATTAATTTCATCGTAGTTGAGTGTTTATCCAGTCATCCTTATTAAACATAATTTCAATGTAGGCGTTTGAACTCAGTAAGACGTCAATAGGCTAAAATATCACCGAAATAATATAACATTATTACAGTTTTAATCTTGATAAAACACCCAATACATTTTCAATGGTTATATATAATCTTAACTAATCCATTTATCTATACTGGGTCTATGATAAGTTAATTTTATTGGTCGATAACTGATAAATTTTATCTAGGTACTAATAATATAAAGAGGAAAATATTGTATGTCTGTATGTAACGAATAAACTCAAACGCTATTCAAAAATGTTTCTTCCATTACAAAGCTATATGAGGACTGAGTAACATAGGCTATTAATAAAAGTATTGTTTTCGAAATCTGTCTGTCCTAGAGGAAGTATTTACCCAAATAAGTACCTACTCCATTTTATTGCATTGGGTGGCAAACGAACAAGAGGGTCACCTGATGGTAAGTGATCACTGCTGCCCATGGACATCAACAACCGCACAAGGATCGCAGATGCGTTGCCTGCCTTTATGACCCCATACATGCCCCATACCCTCCCAAACTGAGCTCTGGCGACCTTCATACCTACTTAGGTAAGTACTTATGTTAGAAATGAAGCACTGAGTGGCACTAATATTTAGTGTAAGTAGTAAAATTATTGTCAGTGTAAGTAGTAAAATTATTGTCACAAACGTTCCTTTTGAACTAGGTACTCTCTCTTTAAAAAAAAACGCATGAAAATCCGTTGCGTAGTTTAAAAGATTTTACCATTCATCCAAGGGACAGACTATGTAGTTTATATAAGATTTTAGACTTTCGCGTTGCATTATAACACTAGTATTAGGTAGGTATTTAACGGGACTTAACGCTATATTAATTATGTAGCATATGTATACTACTTAAGCGGACTGACCGCTTGCTACCACGGTTGTTGTAACGCAGCCGAAACGTCAAGCAGTAAGTAGTATACATATACTAGTTACATAATTAATATCGCGTTAAGTCCCGTTAAATAATACTAGTGTTATGTAGTTTATTTTATAATAGTGAATAGTGAAAGTGATACTCAAGTGTTTAAGTAAACCTGAGTGGTGCCATTAGTGGTAAGATAATAATTGAATGATCAGATATCATTTAATTGACCGCATTTTATTGTTTTTTTTCGGCCGATATGGCCGACTCTATCATGCTTCGGATATTATTCTGCATTTTGTAAGTTTCTATTTATTTTTAACATTAAGTGTAGGTAGGTTGATAGGTTGTACCTAGTAGTAGTTGACCAATTACTCCAAGTGGTCGCGGGTTCGATCCCCGCAAAGTAGCTAAGTACAAAATTTGTGTGCATTAACGGACATGTTTGTTTGTTTCGATCTGGGTTTATGATCTTAAGTGTAAAAAGTAAGCGGAAAAATGTGTTCGAAGTTCGTCTTAAGTTTATTTTTCATAGCGTATGCGCATAGCGACGTTATTTCGGCACAGTGTGGGATCCTCCATTAAAAATATGTACCTACACTGTGGGCGTAATCCCGACGAACACCGGAGGCGTTTTTTCTCGACCTAGAATGTTACTAAACTTTGTGCTTAAGCTAATAAACTAGGTCCGTACCTGCGATATTTAATAAATGTTAAATATCCCATTTGTTTGATTTTAGTTTCTCAGCATATTTAGTCGCTGGTCACATACCGCGGAATGAAAATAATATATTATGGGCAGAACCGGACTCTGCAGAATATGGTAAGAAAATATATTTATATCTAAGTATAATATAAAAATGAATCGCAAAATGTGTTGGTAAGCGCATAATTCAACAACTTTTTTTTAAATGATCGTTGAACGGGCCCGTTAGGCCTCGTAGCAGGCAACGCATCTGCGACCCTTGTTGTGCGGTTGTTGATGTCCATGCGCAGCGGTGATCACTTACCATCAGGTGACCCACTTGTTTGTTGGCCTCCCTCATCATCATCCTAGCGCTTATCCCGGTTGCATCCTTGGTCATTGCCTAGGAACCCAGTGTACGCTACGACTGATCCTGAATTGACAAGTCTGGTCATATAAATTCGTTTGCCTTCCTTTAACATTAAAAATAAGATGAATAATGTTATATTAGGTTATGTTATGTGTAACCTGTTCTCCACAGTGGCCCACGATGATTCCCTCACGTCAGTCCATGATGCAGCCACCAGACTGGCGGCAGTGCGAGAACAGATGAGGAATGCAGGAGTGGACGCCTATATCGTGCCTACAGCTGACGCGCATAATGTAAGTATTATCAGTAGACCCCTCCTTCCCACTGGGCACAATATACACGTGCTTAGGGCCCCGCGATCGATTGGGACCCTGTATCAAACTATAGGTTTAAAGTAAGTAGTAGTAGTAGTAGAAAAGGTTCAGTCCTAGTTAAAAAGATATGACATGCAAAAGAATTTTTATGTCAATCAAATTGCAAAATATACTACTTTGACGTTGACTTTAAAAGCCCATGTGCCCAGGGCCTCTAATAAGTGAAAGACGGCCCTTTTTATCACTGGTCTGACGGAAATTTGGCTATTTGTCCGTCAATCACGCCGAAACAGCTGAACGGATTTGATGATGAAAAGACAATGCAGATTTTTGTAAGAGCTTCCAGCTATACTGCCTTTGCAAATATCTTTTGTAATGAGCTCAAGAATATAATTTATTTTCTGTTTGGTTGGTGGACGCGAGAAAAAAAAAGAACAATGCCCTTTGGTATACAGAGAGGGTATATATGTGCTGATTTAAGTGACCGGATACTTTATGAATGGCCCGTTGTTCTAGTGGTCAGACACCCTGGCTACAAAACCAAGTCGTGGGTTCGAATCCCACTAGGGTATTTTTTTGTGATGAACATCTATCATCAGGCTTTTGTACTCGATTCATGGATGAAGTATTAAGTATGTCTATCTGATCCAAGCATCCATTACAAGCTTCGAGCTTAGTTCGGGGCTAGGCAATTGGGGAATCAGCCCATAGAATTGATTTATTTATATTATACCGATTAAATCTATATTTATCTAAATTCCAGTCACAATACATAGCACCAGCGGACGCCCGTCGCGTCTGGCTATCCGGGCTCCAAGGCTCGTCCGGCAACGTCGTGGTGACTGCCAGCCTCGGCCTGGTCTGGACCGACGCGCGGTACTGGACGCAGTTCCAGCTGCAGGTGGACCAGCAGCACTTCCAGCTGATGAGACAAGGTAGTTACCATAGTAACCTTAGCTACCTTAGTAACCTTAGATACAATAGTAACCTTAATTACCACGTTAATCTTAGCCAAAGTTACTGTGGTACAGTAACTTTGGTTACCACAGTAACATCGGCTACAATAGTCACCTTAGTTACCATAGTAACCCTAGTTCCCAAAGTAACCTTAGTTACCACTGTAACTGTTGTTACCACGGTAACCTTAGTTACCACGGTAAACTTACTTGCCACGGTAAACTTACTTGCCACGGAACTTTTTGGAGCAATCGAAAGAAGAAACTGTCGTATTCGTCTAATTTTTTGGTCCCAGGTTACATTGTTGGTCGGTAGTTATACGTCGAGGTAAAAAGGTACGAGTATAAAAAGGCCAGAAATAAGATGATGTTTATTCTATTTGAATAGCTTAATGAGAAAGGTTATTATAAGATACAAGATTTCTTAAATGATACCGACAAGAATTTGTGGGTCTGACAATTTCTTGCCTCTCTGCATATGTTGTTGTCATATTTGTTAGTTTAGATTTTTTTTTGTTTTGTGCTGACTTATGTAAATGAAACATACTATGGCATTTGAAAAGAGCAACTGTCGAGTTTCTTGCCGATTCTTCTCGCCAGTTACTGCCTTCCGAATCGGTGGTCGAGTCATTTTTTGTTGCAATTTTGACGATTGAGTGCTTCTATGGAGCCTATGAAGAATATTTTGATTTCGATTTTTTGATTTTGATTTCAGGTGTGGACCTCTCCATTCAGAACTGGTTGGTGCAGAATATGACCAGTTCCTCGGTGGTCGGAGTGGACCCCACTACGTATACCCGTAGCTCTTGGAACAGTCTTCAGGTAAGAAATCTTTTCTGCCGAATTTTAGCTGGTTGATCCAACATTTCAGACATTCGATAGAAAGGTACAGATAGAGAGTTTATGGAGAGGTAGATGTGGAGCTTTCACTCGAATGAGCCACTAGTCTGGGGAAGTAACTCCTCTTTACAGAAGACCATAGTGAAGTATCACTTCGTAACTGTTGTGCTATGTTTCTGCTGGTGAGTTAGGTCGCCAGAGCTCAGTTGGGGAGGGTATGAGGTGTTTAAGGCAGGCGACCTCTGTGCGGTTGTTGATGTCCATGGGCAGCGGTGATCACTTACCATCAGGTGACCGTCTTGCTCGTTTGCCATAGAAAAATTCATCACCATCATCAGCCTATCCCAGTCCACTGCTGGACATATGCCTCTCCGACGGCTCTCCATTTAGCCCGATCCTCAGCGACTCGCTAAGAGTACGTAAAAAATTTTTTTTTATTATAATGCTGATTTTAGCCTAGCAATTTCCAGTAAGGACCTCTCTAGCACTCTAATTCTCACGTAATAACCATTATCCTCAATTCCACAGAACGCTTTAGCAGCAGTGAACGTGACCCTTACTGCTACTCCCATCAACCTGGTGGATGAAGCTCGCAGGAGCCTTGATGATGGACCGCCCCCAAGACCAAACAATGAGCTCTTGCCTCTGACTGTGGAGTGGACTGGTGAGTTTAAAGAATAATTATACCCTCCGGCTGTTTTTCGAAACGGGCGGATGATCTTACGATGAGCCAGAAGCGCGGGATATATTCTAGTGCTAAGTTAGTGCGCAAGCACAGGTGAACTCCCTATTCTCACTCGCATAATAATCTGCCATGACCGTAGAGAGATCAGGCGCAGGTAACCAAACTAGGCAGGGAAGATGGGGAACGATATAACACAGAGAAGAGAGGTAGAGCTTAGTAGAACTTCCACTCGAATGAGCCACTCGTCTGGGAAAGTACCTCCACCTTACAGAAGACCACAGTGAAGTAGCTCTTCGTAACTGTTGTACTATGTTTCTGCTGGTGAGTATGGTCGCCAGAGCTCAGTTGGGAAGGGTATTGGTTTCAGACGACCCTTGTGTGGTTGTTGATGTCGATGGGCAGCGGTGATCTCTTACATCAGGTGACACGCTTGTTCGTTTGTCCCCCTACACATAAAAAAACGCTGCTGCCCATCCTTCGGAATCTCCTATTCAAGGCCAGAAGTACATGAATTCCCATGATACACTTATTGGTTTACAGGTCGCAATTCCAGGAGTAAGATTGACGAACTCTTGCAGAATATGGCGTCCAGAGGTGCTTCTGCGTTGGTCCTATCTGCTCTTGATGATATCGCTTGTAAGTTCATAGAATCCCTTCTTATTTATCATCAGAATATTTAATAAATTACCAAAAAGTGTTATTGAATTTTCTAAACAAAAATTGAAGTTGTCTATTAAATGAGCCTTGATGAAGACAGGTTACTGTATTTATTATATTTGGCATAACTGTTGAGTTTCTTGCGGCGTCTCTTCTCCAGCAGGCCATTCACGTCGAGACGCGGGTAGGGCAAAAAAAGTTTTGACGTGCAAAAGAATTTAGTAAGTGAATCAAATTGCTGAATAAATTATTTCATTTCATTTCATTTCATCATCCTAGCGTTTGTCCCGCCCGGTTGCTTCATCGGCTATTGAAGTAAAATTAAAGCACCTTCACTTTTTCTTGCACTTCGCTCGATCTTCGGCATCGAATATAGTCTTTTACCAGTGGCACACATGTATCACCAAGGGGGAGGGGGTTTAAAAATGCCAGAAAAAAACATCACAATGATAATTATCCATTCCTTTGTTTTTAAGATGAAGAAAAAGCAAAATATATTATGTTTAAATACACAACAGATGACAAAATGTTAGTCTCTTTCGTACGTACATACGGTAGTTTCAGGAAAGATGAGATTGAGCTTTCTAAATGAACATTAATTGTTTTGCAGATACGTTGAACGTTCGCGGATCTGATATTCCCTACAATCCGGTCTTTTTCTCTTATTTAATCATTCGTGCAGACCTGGTAAGTAATAATAATCACATATCTTGTTTAATTGAGAAAAAGTTGAGAGTTGGGGAGGGTATGGGGTATAATAGCTGGCAACGCATCTGCGACCCTTGTACGGTTGTTGACATAGCTGGGCATTAACTCGTTAATCCGTTAATCGTTAATTAACGAAGTTAACATTTTGATTAACGGATTAACTTTTAAGTTAACTTCAAAAAATGTTAACGGACATGTTAACTTCCGTTAAGTATGCAGAAGTCCGTTAATCGTTAATCCAATGCCTACTATTTACCGCATGGCTCAGCGGGACGAGGCGCGAAAAACAGGTTTAGACAGTGCCGGGCGCGGCGAACTCGGCGCGTAGCAGTTTTAATGGCGAAGGGAGTCTAGGGAGCAATACGATTAACAACGATGATGACCTGGAAGACTTTTTTAATTCTGTCACTCAGTCTATAGAAAAACCAAAGAGCACCAATTCTTTAAAGAGTAAAGCGCGCAGTCTCGTTAAAATGTGGTTGACCATGAAATCGACAGGCTCATTCAACGATGCTGCTTTCCTCGGGGAACAGATATTTATAAATCTATTTATTAAATACAATACTGCTATACCCTTAAGCGCTGCTGTAGAACGTCTGTTTTCCACTGGTAAAGACATTTTAACACCAAAACGAGGCTCGCTTTCAGACGAGAACTTCAACATGTTAATGTTTATGAATGGGAATATGCACCTTATTTCCGACGATTCAATTACACATTTATTTGAATTATACAAGTATTTTGTTTTGTTCCTAACCTGTCAACTTCTAGAACCTAAAGCAACCAACAGGTTTTATAAGTTCACTAACGCAACGATATAAAAATGCAATTTTACACATAGTTAACGGATTAACGATTAACTTTAACTTGCGTTAATTCTTCCGAAATGTAACGCTTTAACGTTTAACGAAGCTAACTTTTTTTGTAGCGGATTAACGATTAACGAAGTTAACTATTTTATTAACGGTGCCCAGCTGTGGTTGTTGATGTCCATGATCACTTATCATCAGGTGTCCCGCTTGTTTAAGATTATTAATTACTAGCGGCCGCCCGCGACTCCGTCCGCGTGGATTTCTTTTTTTCGAAATAAAAAGTAGCCTATGTTCTGTCTCAGGGTCTAAAGATTGTCTGTACCAAATTTCATCAAAATCGGTTGCGAGGTTTAAGCGGGAAAGCGTAACAGACAGACAGACAGACAGACAGACAGAGTTACTTTCGCATTTATAATATTAGTTGGGATTATTTTAATTTTTTTTTCCTTGTTGGGCAATGTATTCTGCAATTAAATTTTGACGACCCGCTTGGTGTAATGGTCAAGATGTTGCCTATTACGCAAGAGGTCGCGGGTTCGATCCCCGCACAGGACAAACATTTGTGTGCATGAACATGTCTGTTTGTCCTGGTCTGGGTGTTATATGTATCTATTTAAGTATATTTGTAATACCACTGTTGATTCTGATGTCTGTGACACAAGTGCTTAAGCTACTTAACACGGGGTCAGTTCAATGTATGTGATGTTGTGAAATATTTATTTTATTTATTTATTATTTAATTAAGCCATTTTTTCTCAATTTATTAATCGAACTACGGGCTTAGAACTTCTAGCCAGTTTCGTGGGCGTCTGTTACAATTCAGTTATATGGGTGCCTGCCGAGATTCGAACGATCACACTCATGTAAAACGGGTGTTCTTTAGTCCTATGCTGTTAGGAATTTTTACCACCATCAAAAATGGAGGGAGACGCGATACATAAAATAAAATAATAAAAAATAATATTTCACAACATCACATACATTGATATGACTCCGATTTAAGTAGCATAAGCACTTGTGTTACAGACATCAGAATTAACAGTGGTATTACAAATATACTTAAATAGATACATAAATAACACCCAGACCATGACAAACAGACCGCAGTGAAGTAGCACTTCGTAACTGTTGTGCTATGTTTCTGCTGGTGAGTAAGGTTGCCAGAGCTCAGTTGGGGAGGGTATGGGGTTAAGGCCGGCAACACATCAACGATACCTCTAGTGTCGCGGATGTCCATGGGCGGCGGTGATTGCTTACCATCAGGCGACCGCTAGCTCGCTAAAAAAAAACAAACTTGTTCATGCACATAAATGTTTGTCCTGTGCGGGAATCGAACCCGTGACCTCATGTATAATAGGCAACGTCTTGACCATTACACTAAGCAGGTCGTCGATATATGTATTGTGTTAACATTATTTATTTTCACAGAGTTCTCCAAATAACGTGATTCTCTTCTGGGGTAATGACACGGTGGCTGCGAACATCGTACAGCATTGGACTTCGGAAGGGACGCAGGTTCAAGTCCGGCCGTACTCGGAAATATTCACCTATTTACAGGACATGTCGGTAAGATATTAATTATTATTTTTAAATCCGATTTCTCATTTATAATAATAAATATTACTTGACGCCCGTTGGGCCCGTTGGTCTAGTAGACAAAACCAAGGATTCGAACCACGCTAGTTCAAATGTTTGTGTAATGAACATCAACATTTGTACTCGAGTCATGGATGGTTGGTTATATAAGTATTTATGTATGTCTATCTGTTCCCTAGCTTCCATAGTACAAGTTTCGAGCTGAGTTTCGGGCTAGGCAATTGGTGTGTTAGTCCAAGGCTTGATTTATTTACTTGCGGCCGCCCGCGACTCTGTCCGCGTGGATTACGATTTCCAAATAATTTCCTAAAGCCTTTCTCGTCAAATGGACCTATCCAACACAAAAAGCATTTTTTCAAATCTGGTCCGATTAGCGCGTTCTCCTGAGATTAGCGCGTTCAAACAAACAAACAGACAAACTTTTCAGCTTTATATATTAGTGTAGATTAATTTTGTTCCTTGTTTAATTATTTCAGAATGAATTACCAAGTGGGAGTATTGTCTGGTTGTCTCAAGATGGAAGCCACGCTTTGTTTTCTGCAGTGGAAGCAGTAAGTATTTTAAATTTATAAAATTGAAGCGACAGTCGCTTCACATCGCAGTAAGCTTAGTTATCAACGTAGCTTACGCATATAAAATTAAAGCAACAGTTTTCTGGGGTGGGAGCATACCTATCTAATGACGTAAATCTATGCTATAGGCACCGTGCAAAAACTGTAGAGGGCGCTAAAATCCCGATTTTTTTTCTGTGGTTTGACAGTAAAATTTGACATTTAAATTTGACATGAAAGTTTCGAATATGAGTCACTAGATGGCAGAATAAGGCACCGTGTTTTTCCGTGGTTTGACAGTAGAATTACCGACATTGAGACCTAAAAGTTTTCAATATGAGTCACGAGATGGCAGAGTCATCGCTACGCACGGTGCCTGATGTCAGTATGTATGTCAGATACGTACAAAAACCGGCCAAGTGCCAGTCGGACTCGCGCACTGAGTGTTCCGTACAAATCTGACAGACAGACAGACAGACAGAGAGACATAAATGACGAAGCTATAGGCACCGTGCGTAGCGATGACTCTGCCATCTTGTGACTCATATTCGAACTGACCAAGCTAAATGTCAATCTCAATGTCGGTAATTCTACTGTCAAACCACGGAAAACACCGTGCCTTATTCTGCCATCTAGTGACTCGAATTCGAACTGACCAAGGTAAATGTCAAATTTTACTGTCAAACCACAGAAAAAAAATCGGGATTTTAGCGCCCTCCATAGTTTCTGCACGGTGCCTATAAGGTGTCCGTTTTTTGTCATTTAGCTCCCTAAATAGATTATACACACCTACTTAAAACCATATAAATATTTTACAACAATACTTAAAACATAATATTAGGACTTAAAAGTTAAAACATAATTGTATTTTATAATAGAAATTATATTTATTCAACAAAATATAATTTTATTTCTTTTTTTCAGGGTGATGTCAACATATTGTCCACCCTGTCGCCCGTACAACTGATGAAAGCTATCAAGAATGAAGTCGAGTTAAGAGTAAGTATGATATTACATATTTATTTTTATAAAGATGGTCTTCTTGCCTTTGTAATACCTCACCACGGCGTGTAGTTATCCAACAACGGTCACCCATCCGATGACTGGCATCTGCGAACGTTGCTTAACTTTAGCAACCGCAGGCCGAGTGCGCTAACCACTGCGCCATCGAGCTCCTCGATGATGCATATTTAGAATACTAAGCAGGTGTTTGGAAGGATACAGAAGCTAGTGTATGTAATTCCTTAGGAAGACCTAAAAAACAAAAATCGGCCAAGAGCGTGTCGGACACGCCCATGAAAGGGTTCCGTAGCCATAAGATGGGCCGACCGCTTAGCACACCATTTAGTAAGGGCAACTGCACGTCAAAAGTTGGTCGAGTTGTATAAAAATAACTATGTATGATACAGAGTTCGCTATATTTTTAGATGAAAGTACTTACTTGGGAGAGACGAACTTCTTAGCTATCCATGGATTCTCCGTGCGGGTGCCGGGTCCATCGCGTGGAACAGAGAGGAATGTCAGTCGGCGCCTGGGACTTGCGACCCAGCGAGTAGGTTTAAGGGGCCCCTTTATAGTATACTAACGATCACCTCCACCGATGACATTCCTCTCCCTTCCCAACCATATTTGGTATGAGCCGAGTAAAGCAGCTTTAGTTGCTCTTTCACAAATAAAAATAAATAAAGCACATTTTTTTCAGAATTATTGTAACAGTATTTCAAAAGTTAAGGGGGGGGGGGGATCTTATTTTAACTTTGTATTAATATATCTTGAGACTGGGGGGTGTGATCCACATGGTTTCAAGGAAATTTTTGTTGTATTTAAAAATACCTTTTTAACGAAACCCCACACGATTTTTTTTTCATATTTACTTTTCGCTGTATGGGATAATTATTTTTCGATTATGTATTTTAAAAACCAATCCTTGATTTATCAGTATACATCTCTCCACTAATTTTCGTGTCAATCGGTGCCGAAACGGCGGAGAACGAGCCAGGACAGACAGACAGACAGACAGACGTGACGAAACTATAAGTGTTCCTAGTAGACTAAGTACGAAACCCTAAAAACATGTTGGGTAACTACTCGCCGTAATAAGCTGCGTCTCTTTTATTTTTTCTTCCATCACTTCCCACTCAAAAATATGTTTGGTGTTTCACAGGGCTTCAGATCAGCTCACGTTAAAGATGGGATTGCAGTGGTTAGAGCTTTCAGATGGGTGGAAGAGCAAGTAGCCGCAGGAGTCAATGTCACTGAGATGGACCTTTCCGACAAATTACTGGAAATGAGGAGGTTAGTTTTGGATTCTTTCTTCAAATCAAATCAAATCAAAATATACGTTATTCAAATAGGCCTCAGAAAAGCACTTATGAATCGTCAATAATAAAACAACACATTGAATCTACCACCGACTTCGGAATGCAGTCATCTACCGAGAAGAAGCGGCAAGAAACTCGATAGTTGCTCTTTTCAATCGCCAAGTTTTGTTACAATATTTGTCCAATAAGTTTACATATTTGTTCTTGTTCTAGTACCAGGCCATACAGTTACCTCTTTCAGGTATAGAATTAAAAATATTAAATACATATGAACAGATTGAGTCCCAGTCGACCTTCCTAGCGTTTATCCCGTTTCTGTACGGGGTCCGCTTTGACCATGATCCAGGATTTGGCGAGTCTGGTTATTACAGTGAAGCGACTGCCATCAGACCTTCGTCACCCTAAGAAGGGTACCAGACAGATTGGATCATGGTTACACATTCAGATCTAACTGAACTAAAGTCAGATCTGTATGTGCAGGTTTCCTCACCGTGTTTTCTCTCGTTCGAATTATACCTCCATCCCCCGAAGTATCTGTGTTAGCGGGATGGAGATATAACGACAGCGATAGATGGCGCTCACACCGTGCGTAGCGATGACTCTGCCATCTCGTGACTCATATTCAAAACTTTTACCCTCAATGTCAAATTCAACTATCAAACCATAGAAAAAAAACGGGGTTATAACGCCCTCTATAGTTTCGCACGGTGCCTATAGCTGCATCTTGACTAGCCCACCTGGTTACTTAAATACAATGAATGAGAATATTTTCTTCTCCTCAGGGAAGAAGCGGACTCCCATGGACCCTCATTCTCCACCATAGCCGGTGCCGGTGAGCATGGAGCCATCATTCACTACTCGCCCAGCAGAGAGGGGCCGCAGCGAGTCATTGCGAGCCACGACATGTTGCTGGTCGACTCCGGGGGGCAGTACAAGTATGTGACACGCTTGACAAACTCTTTGGTGATCAGAAACCCGGCTTGGCTTTGCATAGCTGAAGCGAAAAAATCCCGGGATTAAGGGATTCTTAAAATTCCGGAAATTCTCAATACCCTGATATTCTTTAAATCCCACTGAAGGTTAAAAAACCGGGATTCTAATAGAAATCCCGGGATTACGTGATTCTTGTAATAAATCCCAGATTTGCGGGAATTCTCACTACTCCGGGATTCATAAAATCCCACTGAACGTTAAAAATCAGGGATTCTAGAGGGAAATCCCGGGATTACGGCATTCTTGATGAAAAGTCCGAGATAACGAGATTCGTAAAATGGAATGCCAGGATTATCGTGAAATTCCGACTCATGAAGCTCATAGTAAGTAATCCGAGGGTAACGTGAGTACCCTGGAGGAGTAGACTCCCACGGACCCTCATTCTCCACCATAGCCGGCGCCGGTGAGCACGGAGCCATCATCCACTACTCGCCCAGCAGAGAGGGGCCGCAGCGAGTCATTGCGAGCCACGACATGCTGCTGGTCGACTCCGGGGGGCAGTACAAGTATGTGCCACGCTTACATATAACTTAATGCAATTTGGTAACAAAACATTTTTTGATCGACCTGAGAATAGAACCCATGATGACCTCGAAATAACGTTGCGGTACTTATATCACTAGATTCTAGACCAGCGAAGAGTTAGTTAATTATTGCCCGACCCGGGAATCGAACCCAGGAACCCAAGACCGTGTTGAAGTTCCCTGCAATGTCCTTACCAAACTGGGAGAACTTCAGTACCAGCGGGATTTGAACCCACAACCTCCGGAAGCTTAGTTCTCTAAGCACTACACCAAGGGGGAAACCTACAATGTCATGGAAAAACCTACACAAAGTGAAAGTATGCCAGGATTTGAACCAACGACCCCCGAGGTTTTAAAGCTTTCAAAAATCTTCATCCTTGATCAGCTCATACGAGTAGTACATGGTAAGTAACTTATGAACAAAGAATCTGTCTAACCATGGCGAGCAAAGAAGTAACAGTCCAATCACCGTCCATATAAGGCTGAAAATTGCTTGGTAAGTAGCCAATATACATAGAATCTTACTATCTATGAGTAGCGAGTGTCGTCAAGGATACAGGCAAATAACAGTCCTATCGCAGTCAACATAAGACTGAAAATCGCTTAAATGCAAGCATCAGCAGCAGCCTCCCACGGCCCCTCATTCTCCACCATAGCCGGCGCCGGTGAGCACGGAGCCATCATCCACTACTCGCCCAGCAGAGAGGGGCCGCAGCGAGTCATTGCGAGCCACGAATTGCTGCTGGTCGACTCCGGGGGGCAGTACAAGTATGTCACAGGCTCTTTGGCGATCACAAACCCGGCTTGACAAAAAATTGTCCGGGCCTTCCATAGCTGAAGCGGGAAAATCCCGAGACTATGGAATTCGTATTAAAATCCCGGGACGCGGCAAATCTCAATACCCCGAGATTCTTAAAATCCCACTGAACGTTAAAAATCCGGGATTCTAGAGGGAAATCCCGGAATAGTGGGATTTCCAGTATGAAATCCCATGATTATCGTTAAATCCTGGAGTACGTGGTAAATAATTCATTAAGGTTAACATGTGTGTCTCGGGGTCACGGCATTCTTGATGAAAAGTCCTCGATAACGAGATTCGTTAAATGGAATCCCGGGATTATCACGAAATCCCGACTCATGAAGCTCATAGTAAGTAATCCGAGGGTAACGTGAGTACCCTGGAGGAGTAGACTCCCATGGACCCTCATTCTCCACCATAGCCGGCGCCGGTGAGCACGGAGCCATCATCCACTACTCGCCCAGCAGAGAGGGGCCGCAGCGAGTCATTGCGAGCCACGACATGCTGCTGGTCGACTCCGGGGGGCAGTACAAGTATGTGACACGCTTGACAAACTCTTTGGTGATCAAAAAACAAATTGGTCTCGCATAATTTCAGCGGATAAAAATCCCGGGGATATGGGATTCTTATTAAAAATCCCGGGTTGCGGGAATTATCAATACCCCGGGATTCATAAAATGTCACTGAACGTTAAAAATCCGGGATTCTGAAGGTAAATCCCGGGATAACGTGATTCTTATAATAAATCCCGGATTTGCGGGAATTCTCATTACCCCGAGATTCTTAAAATCCCACTGAACGTTAAAAGTCCGGGATTCTAGAGGAAATCCCGGGATAACGTGATTCTTGTAAAAGATCCCAAATTTGCGGGAATTCTCATTACCCCGAGATTCTTAAAATCCCACGGAACGATAAAAATCCCGAGATTACGGCATTCTTGATGAAAAGTCCGAGATAACGAGATTCGTAAAATGGAATGCCGGGATCATCTCGAAATCCCACCTCATGAACCTCATAGTAAGTAATCCGAGGGTAACGTGAGTACCCTGGAGGAGCAGACTCCCACGGCCCGTCATCTCCACCATAGCCGGCGCCGGTGAGCACGGAGCCATCATCCACTACTCGCCCAGCAGAGAGGGGCCGCAGCGAGTCATCGCGAGCCACGACATGCTGCTGGTCGACTCCGGGGGGCAGTACAAGTATGTAACAGGCTCTTTGGTGATCAAAACCTCTAGCAGTGTTCACAACAACCGACACAAATTTTTGGCGGATCCGGGAATCGAACCAAGGACTTCCAGACCACGACCGGGTGCTCAAACCACTAGATTCTAGTATTAAGATGCTAAGATCACTGAAGTATACACTAACAAGGGGTAAGTTATCTTTCCAAACCGGGAATCGAATGCAGGACATCAAGACCAGGCGTTGCCTGCAAATTCAGAAACACACTGGGAAAACTTCGGAGCCAGCGGGATTTGAACCCAGGACCTTCGAGTTTGAAAATACCAGGGAAGCAGCTCATGGTAGATGGTAAGTAATGGCGTGTTTCGTCAAGGATACAGGCAAATAACAGTCCTATCAGAGTCAAAATAAGACTGAAAATCGCTCAAAGCAGTAGCAGACTCCCCCGGCCCGTCATTCTCCACCATAGCCGGCGCCGGTGAGCACGGAGCCATCATCCACTACTCGCCCAGCAGAGAGGGGCCGCAGCGAGTCATTGCGAGCCACGACATGCTGCTGGTCGACTCCGGGGGGCAGTACAAGTATGTGACACGCTTACTTATTACTTAATGCTTTTTGGTAACAAAAATTTTTTTGATCGACCCGAGAATCGAACCCATGACCTCGAGATAACGGTGCGGTACTTACATCACAAGAGTCTGGATCAGCGAGGAGTAAGCTAATTTTGCCCGACCCTGGAATCGAACCCAGGACATCAAGACCATGACCAGCTACTGAATCCACTAGGCCATCGAGGAGTTGCTTGCAATGCCCTATACACACTGGGAAAACTTTGGAGCTAACAGGATTTGAACCCACGACCTCCGAGGTTTTAGAGTCGTCAAACCAATAGGTATACCCAGGAAGCAGATTATGGTAGATGGTAAGTAATGGCATGTGGCTTCAAGGATACAGCCAAATGACAGTCCTATCAAAGTCCAGATAAGGCTGAAAATTGCTTGGTAAGTTGTCAATATAGAATCGAACAAGCTATGGATGGCGTGTGGCTTCAAGGATACAGGCAAATAACACTCCTATCAGAGTTAACATAAGGCTGAAAATCGCTTAAATGCAAGAAGAAGCAGCCTCCCACGGCCCCTCGTTCTCCACCATAGCCGGCGCCGGTGAGCACGGAGCCATCATCCACTACTCGCCCAGCAGAGAGGGGCCGCAGCGAGTCATTGCGAGCCACGACATGCTGCTGGTCGACTCCGGGGGGCAGTACAAGTATGTGACACGCTTGACAAGCTCTTTGGTGATCAAAAAACAATTTTTGACAGGCTCTCGCATAATTTCAGCGGATTAAAATCCCGGGGATATGGGATTCCTATTAAAAATCCCGGGTTGCGGGAATTATCAATATCCTGGGAATCATAGAATGTTACTGAACGTTAAAAACCCGGGATTTCAGAGTAAAATCCCGGGATTACGTGTTTCTTGTAATAAATCCCAGATTTGCGGGAATAATCATTACCCCGGGATTCTTTGAATCCCACTGAACGTCAAAAATCCGGGATTCTAGAGGGAAATCCCGGGGTTTCGACATTCTTGACTAAAAGTCCGGGATAACGAGATTCGTAAAATGGAATGCCAGGATTATCGTGAAATTCCGACACATGAAGGTCATAGTAAGTAATCCGAGGGTAACGTGAGTACCCTGGAGGAGCAGACTCCCATGGACCCTCATTCTCCACCATAGCCGGTGCCGGTGAGCATGGAGCCATCATCCACTACTCGCCCAGCAGGGAGGGGCCGCAGCGAGTCATTGCGAGCCACGACATGCTGCTGGTCGACTCCGGGGGGCAGTACAAGTATGTGAAACGCTTGACAAATGCTAAAGAATTTTTGGTCGACCTGGGAATCGAACCACAGACCTTGAGACCGTGGTCGGGTACTTAAATCACTAGAATCGAACCCAATGTATCGAAGTAAATTTTGACTAACCAGGGAATCGAAGTTGGGACCTTGAAATCACGGACCGGTATGTACCTACTAAAAACACTAGCTAGAGTCTACTTAGACCAACGTGGGGTTACTTAATTTTCCCGACCCTGGAATCGAACCCAGGACATCAAGACCATGACCATCAACTGAATCCACTGTGCCATCGAGGAGTTGCCTGCAATGCCCTATACACACTGGGAAAATTTCGGAGCCAACTGGATTTGAACCCATGACCTCCGAGGTTTTAGAGTCGTCAAACCACTAGGAATACCAGGGAAGCAGCTCATGGTAGTTGTAGAAGTAATGACTTGTAGCTTCACGGATACAGGCAAATTATAGTCGTATCTTGGTGCAAATAAGGCTGAAAATTGCTTGGTAAGTAGACAATATAGAATCTTACTATCTACGGATGGCGTGTGGCGTCAACGATACAAGAGAATTACAGTCCTATCAGAGTCAAAATAAGGCTGAAAATCGCTTAAATGTAAGCAAAAGCGGACTCCCACGGCCCCTCATTCCCCACCATAGCCGGTGCCGGTGAGCACGGAGCCATCACCCACTACTCGCCCAGCAGAGAGGGGCCGCAGCGAGTCATTGCGAGCCACGACATGCTGCTGGTCGACTCCGGGGGGCAGTACAAGTATGTATCATGCTTAACAAATGCTATTTGGTAACAAAAAAAAATTTGATCGACCTGAGAATCGAACCCATGACCTCGAGATAACGGTGCGGTACTTACATCACAAGAGTCTAGACCAGCGAAGAGTTATTTAACTTTGCCCGACCCTGGAATCGAACCCAGGACATCAAGACCATGACCAGCTACTGAATGAAGAGTTGCCTGCAATGTCATAAGCAAACTGGGAAAATTTTGGAGCCAACAAGATTTGAACCCACGACCTCCGAGGTTTTACAGTCGTCAAACCATTAGGTATACCAGGGAAGCAGCTCATGGTAGATGGTAAGTAATGGCGTGTGGCTCCAAGGATACAGAGAAACTACAGTCCTATCAGCGTCCAGATAAGGCTAAAATTTGCTTGGTAAGTAGCCAATATAGAATCTTACTATCTATGAATAGCGTGTGGCGTCAAGGATACAGGCAAATAACAGTCCTATCAAAGTCAACATAAGAGTGAAAGTTGCTTAAATGCAAGCAGAAGAAGCAGACTCCCATGGACCCTCATTCTCCACCATAGCCGGCGCCGGTGAGCACGGAGCCATCATCCACTACTCGCCCAGCAGAGAGGGGCCGCAGCGAGTCATCACGAGCCACGACATGTTGCTGGTCGACTCCGGGGGGCAGTACAAGTATGTGACACGCTTGACAAAGGCTACATGACAAAAAAAAATTGATCGACCTGAGAATCGAACCCATGACCTCGAGATAACGGTGCGGTACTTACATCACAAGAGTCTAGACCAGCGAAGAGTTATTTAACTTTGCCCGACCCTGGAATCGAACCCAGGACATCAAGACCATGACCAGCTACTGAATGAAGAGTTGCCTGCAATGTCATAAGCAAACTGGGAAAATTTTGGAGCCAACAAGATTTGAACCCACGACCTCCGAGGTTTTACAGTCGTCAAACCATTAGGTATACCAGGGAAGCAGCTCATGGTAGATGGTAAGTAATGGCGTGTGGCTCCAAGGATACAGAGAAACTACAGTCCTATCACCGTCCATATAAGGCTGAAAATTGCTTGGTAAGTAGCCAATATATGTAGAATCTAGCTATCTATGGATGGCGTGTGGCGTCAAGAATACAGGGAAATTACAGTCCTACCAGAGTCAAAATAAGACTGAAAATCGCTTAAATGCAAGCATCAGTAGACTCCCCCGGCCCCTCATTCTCCACCATAGCCGGTGCCGGTGAGCACGGAGCCATCATCCACTACTCGCCCAGCAGGGAGGGGCCGCAGCGAGTCATTGCGAGCCACGACATGCTGCTGGTCGACTCCGGGGGGCAGTACAAGTATGTGCCACGGGTGACAAACTCTTTGGTGATCAGAAACCCGGCTTGGCTTTGCATAGCTGAAGCGAAAAAATCCCGGGATTAAGGGATTCTTAAAATTCCCGGGTTGCGGAAATTCTTAATACCCTGAGATTCTTTAAATCCCACTGAAGGTTAAAAAACCGGGATACTTATGGAAATCCCGGGATTACGTGATTCTTGTAATAAATCCCAGATTTGCGGGAATTCTCACTACTCCGGGATTCATAAAATCCCACTGAACGTTAAAAATCAGGGATTCTAGAGGGAAATCCCGGGATTACGGCATTCTTGATGAAAAGTCCGAGATAACGAGATTCGTAAAATGGAATGCCAGGATTATCGTGAAATTCCGACTCATGAAGGTAACGTGAGTACCCTGGAGGAGCAGCCTCCCACGGCGCCTCGTTCTCCACCATAGCCGGCGCCGGTGAGCACGGAGCCATCATCCACTACTCGCCCAGCAGAGAGGGGCCGCAGCGAGTCATTGCGAGCCACGACATGCTGCTGGTCGACTCCGGGGGGCAGTACAAGTATGTGCCATGCTTACGTATAAGTTAATGCAATTTGGTAACAAAAAAAAATTTGGTCGACCTGAGAATTGAACCCATGACCTCGAGATAATGGTGCGGTACTTACATCACAAGAGTGTGGATCAGCGAAAAGTAAGATAATTTTGCCCGACCCTGGAATAGAACCTAGGACATCAAGACCATGACCAGCTACTGAATCCACTAGACCATCGAGAAGTTGCCTGCAATGTCACACACTGGGAAAACTTCGGAGCTAACATGATTTGGTGATCAGGCGCAGGACCAACGGCTTCCGAAGCATGAAAGATATAAGATGTAACCCAATGTTTACTTATTCCAGGGATGGCACCACAGACATCACCAGAACTCGTCACATGAGCGCTTCTCCGACTCCTGAGCAACGGCTGGCTTTCACCAGGGTCATGAAGGGTCAGATTGCACTGGCTACCACTGTGTTCCCTGCTGGTACTGTGGTAAGGATCTAATAATAATAATACCCTCCTAGCCGAATTCGGCCACGGCGGCCAATCTTACGATTAGCCACTTACGCGGGATATATTATAGTGCACAAGCGCATGCGCAAGCACAGGTGCACTCCCTATTCCCTCACTCCCATAATTCGGTGGGACAGCAGTCTGACACGACCGTAGAGAGATCAGGCGCAGGACCAACGGCTTAACGTGCTTTCCGAGGCAAGGGGGTGTACATAATTACACCGCCAACTTCCAATCTCCGGACTGTATCTGTGTTATCACAACCGGAAAACATAGACACAATTTCATCAGTCCGACCTGGGATTCGAACCTAGGACCTCCGACGCGGCCGCCGCATTAAAGTGCGACACACTAGCCATTACGCCACGGAGGCAGTTAGTTGGTAAGGATCTACATTAGAGCGACTGTCGTCTGACTTCCGCAACGCTTACAAGGGAAACCAGACTATTTGGATCATAGCTTGGCTTAACATGAAACATCATCATTCTTAAGCACATGGTTTCTTAACCTTTTTGCAGTCACGGACCACTTTCACAGTTGAAGCTGAAAACACTCCGAGCGCACTTTGGGTTTGAATTACGAATAAAACAAACAAATCAGTTGGACCAAGCATATATTTTAGATGTTATTAAAGCCTCTTATACAATCGAGAACAAATCTCCCCGCTTGGTGTAATGGTCAAGATGTTGCCCATTACGCAAGAGGTCGCGGGTTCGATCCCCGCACAGGACAAACATTTGTGTGCATGAACATGTATGTTTGTCCTGGTCTGGGTGTTATATGTATCTATTTAAGTATATTTGTGATACCACTGTTGATTCTGATGTCTGTGACACAAGTGCTTAAGCTACTTAACATGGGGTCAGATCAATGTACCTATGTGATGTTGTGAAATATTTATTTATTTATCTCGTCATCGCGGAGTAGGCGATCTCACGCTCCGCAATATGACACTGCCATCTGTCACTCACAATATAAATTAAACCTTCATTGAAGAAATCGTATTCCACGGACACCAGGCATAAAATATAAATATTGTTGTCCCCCCCCCCCAATTTGTTACAGGACATGGTAACATTTGTGAGACCTACTGTGACGTCACATGTTTTGCAATTTAAATTGTAACAGCATAACGACTCAATGGATTTCTGTTTGAGAATCGTAAAAAGACGGGTAGATCGGCTCAACTTCCTATTTTATCGCTTGTTGACGGCCATTGAGACATTTCTTAGTCGTTAATTTGTGAATGTATCGTGCGTGTGGCTTTGGTGTCCCATTTGGTTATGTACTGTTTGCCTACCTGAAACTGTATGTTGCTTAGTATCTAAATAAAAGTACCTAATACTGTATAAGACATTGTGTTCGTGTTATGAGCTTGATTTGTTATCAGTGCAGTGGGAAAGTAATATTGTACATCTTAACGCGCTGCGTACACTTAATTTTGTTAGCATGTAAGTTAATAGCTTTTTTAATCTCATTTAAGGTGAATAATGTATTTTTTAGGGTTCCGTAGCCAAAATGGCAAAAAAACGGAACCCTTATAGATTCGTCATGTCTGTCTGTCTGTCTGTCTGTCTGTCTGTCTGTCTGTCTGTCCGCCAGTCTGTCACAGCCACTTTTTTCCGAAACTATAAGTACTATACTATTGAAACTTGGTGAGTTGATGTATTCTGTGAACCGCAACAAGGTTTTCACACGAAAGTAGAAAAAAAAATAAAAAAATGGGGGGTCCCCATAGGTAGAACTGAAACTGAAAAATTTTTTTTTCATTGAACATATACGTGTGGGGTATCTATGGATAGGTCTTTAAAAAATATATTGAGGTTTCAAAGCTCATTTTTTTCTTAAGTGAATACTTTGCGTGACAGACTCTTCCAAAGTGGAAAAAAGTGTGTCGCCCCCCCTCTAACTTCTAAAGTAAGAGGATGATAAATCTGAAATAAATATATAATGTACATTACCACAAAAACTACCAACGAAAATTAGTTCGAACGAAATCTATTCAGTAGTTTTTTTAATACGTCAAAAATAGAATTTGTACTGAACCCTCAGTGCGGGAGTCCGACTCGCACTTGGCCAATTTTTTTGTTCTTATGAGAAATAAAGATCTTTAAACCTATAATGCTTATAAGCTACTTACGGAGTCTGCAGACCAATGTCCCTTACATATTTATTCTTCCATCCCAGGGCCACACTCTCGAGTCCTTTGCCCGCAAGTATCTGTGGGACGTGGGCCTCAACTACGGCCACGGGACGGGGCACGGCGTGGGGCACTTCCTCAACGTGCACGAGGGCCCCTCCTGGATCCTGAGCGGGCCCTCCGCCACCGACCCGGGGATATCCGCCGGGATGATCTTCAGCAATGGTAATAGTCACCGTCACCATCTATTTCATTATCATTTTCATCATCAACACCGTCGCTGTCACAGCCACAGTCAAAGCCAATGTCACAATCACAGCCCCAGCCACTGCCACAGCTACAGCCACAGCCCCAGCCACAGACACAGCTACAGCCCCAGCCACAGCACTAGTGTCACCGTTACCGTTACCATGATCATCATCATCATCCGGACGTGGGGCACTTCCTGAACTTGCACGAGGGCCCCTCCTGGATCCTGAGCGGGCCCTCCGCCACCGACCCGGGGATATCTGCTGGGATGATCTTCAGCATTGGTAATCGACATCTTCACTGTCACTATCTACTTCATCATTATCATCATCACCGTCGCTGTCACAGGCACAGCCACAGCCACGGCCACAGCCACAGCCACTGCCACAACCACAGCCACAGCCACTGCCACAACCACTACCACAGCCACAGCCACAGCAACAGCCAGAGCCAGAGCCAGAGCCAGAGCCAGAGCCAGAGCCAGAGCCACAGCTACAGCCACAGCCATAGTCACAGTCACAGTCACAGTCACCGTCACCATCACCATCAGCACCACCACCATCAACGCCACCAACGGTTCGCATCCCGCTAGAGTCAAATGTCACAGTGAAGAACGGCATTTTAACTCGAGTCATGGATGTTTATGTCAGTATTAATTAAGTATGTCTATCCGTTCCCTAGCATCCATAGTACAAGCTTCGAGCTAAGTTTGGGGCTAGCAATTGGTGTGTTACTCCAAGGAATTTATTTTAATTTTTTATTTCATTTCAGAGCCTGGCTATTATGAGGTTGATGAATACGGCATCAGACACGAAGATTTGGTTGAAGTAATTGTAGTTAACAGAACCTCTGATCATATTTTGGTAAGTACACAAATAATACCTCGTTGGTATAGTCCTTGAGTGATTTCCAAGTCCTGGATTCGAATCCCAGTTATGGCATAATTGTGTGCCTTTTCCGAACATAGCTGGGGTTTGTGATCACTAATTCGCATATGACAAGGTGGCTTCATCATTTTAAATCCTGTTAACTTTACAAAGGGATTCGGGTTATCCTCCACGCTTTCCAAATTCAGATTGGTGATGTAGTTACAATGTTCTACGTCACGGTCGCCATGCGGTAACGATGTCGTCGCTACTTGGTGATGGGGATGAACCACATAATAAGACGAGTGGTCGGTGTGGTATCAACATCTTTATTAATTACTCTACAGCTTATATACTAATATTAGGACGTGTGTAACGTGATGTTAGAGGAGTATTACCCTCACGTATGGGGAAGTAGCTGATCAAGATTAATACGTGATCTTATGCATCACACTGATCACAAACCCCAGCTATGTTTGGATAAAACTACACTGTTGCCGTAACTGGGATTCGAATACCAAAACCAACACAAGTTTTGTTTGAACTGGGAATCAAATCCAGGACAGAAAGTAGTTAGCTTTACTTTAACTTCGTACCTGTAATGCTGTGTTTCGAGTGTCGGCCTTGTTCAAACCAGGGACCTCACATTGTTTAAATAAATAAAATAAATAAATAAATACCTTGGACTATCACACCAGTTGCCTAGCCCCAAACTAAGCTCGAAGCTTGTACTATGGATGCTAGGAAACGGATAAACATACTTAAATACTTTTATAAACATCCATGACTCGAGTACAAATGCCGATGTTCATCTCACAAACATTTGCCCCTAGCGGGATTCGGACCCGCGACCCTTGGTTTTGTAGCCAGGGTCTCTAGCCACTAGAGACCAACGGGCCCGTCAAACAAAACTGGCCTGTTTGGCGCAGTTCTTACCACTAGGCCACCAAGGTTTGTTGGCTTCTCTATAACATAAAATAAACTTGTTTCTCTATTCCATTGACTGGCCCGTTGGTCGAGTGGCTAGATACCCTGGCTACAAAACCAAAGGTCGCGGGTTCGAATCTCGCTTGGTGCAAATGTTTGTGTCATGAACATCGGCATTTGTACTCGAGTCATGGATGTTTATAAGAGTATTTAAGTATGTCTATGCGTTCCCTGGCATCCATTGTACAAGCTTCGAGCTTAGTTTGGGGCTAGGCAATTTGTGTGTTTGTCCAAGGCATTTATTTATTTTATTTTTAACTATCCGTTTCCTGGCATCCATAGTACAAGCTTCGAGCTTAGTTTGGGGCTAGGCAATTGGTGTGTTATTTTTATTTATTTATTAATCAGTACAAGTAAGACTAACTTTCGACGTTAGTAAAAGGCATTTATGTATTTATTTATTCTATCGCAGGCTGACGGCATGGTTGGTGACTTCGACGGAGCCGGAGCTTTGGGCTTCTACACAATATCTCTCGTGCCGCATCAGACAGCTTGCTTGAACGTCACGTTACTTACAGATTTCGAGGTAAGGAAGAAAGAAACAAACAAACAAACTAAAGAGAAAGGAAATACTAGGAAATACTTTAAAAGAAATAAAGAAAGAAAGCAAAGAAGAAAGAAAGAAAAAAATAAAGAAAACATTTATTCATTTAATCCCCTCCACAAAAAAAGGCTACAGAGGTACACTTATGAATCATCAAAGCAAATGTTTGTGTGATGAACATCGGCATTTGTTCATGGATGTTTATAATAAAAAAAAATTAAGTAGGTCTATCCTTTCCCTAGCTTCCCAATACAAGCTTCGAGCTTAGTTTGGGGCTAAGCAATTGCTAAGGTGTGTAGGTCCAAAGAATTTATTAATTTACTTATTACAAATTTTCCCCTTGGCTTTGCCCGCGTTATCAAAAAACCTGTGGGAGCATTTGATAAGGATAAAAAGTATTCTATCACCTAGGGCAGCCCATATCCTGCCTGTTATCAAAATTCGTTAACTACTTTCAGCGTGATTGACGTACAAACATCCAAACAAACAGACTTATATTTACTACCTATATCACTTGATTTATTATTTATTTCAGATAAAATACCTGAACGACTACCACGCCAGGGTCCTAGCTACCCTGGGCCCTATACTTGAATCCAGGGGCTTGACTGACGACCTAACGTGGCTGCAAAGAGAATGCGCGGCAATCACCAATGCCGCCATCTTGAATTACGCCTCATCCATGATGTTGTTTGTTGTTTATACTCTATGGTTACATGTGGCATAGACAACCTTTGTTTTTAAATAATGTTTTAAAATAAGATAAATATGAAGAAAATTTATTTCAAAATCTGGATTACATTTTTTTAACCTACCTACTAGACTTTCAAGTCAATGGCCGGATGAGAAGAAGTGCCGATAGAAACACAATACATAATATAAAAAGTAAAATAAAGTATCAGCCTAATATCCCACTGCAGGGCAAAGGCCTCCATCATTTGAAATCATAATCAAAATATGGGTTGGTGATCAAAAACCTCAAAAACCAAAAAAAAAAGAGGCAAAAACCGGCATGTTGTCGGGAAACCAGACACAAAGTTACATAACTGGGAATATATATCAATCATTTATCGTTTGTTTTGCTGCGTCACGTAATAGATATTACATAAAATAAAACGCACTAAATATTAAATAACCATGTAATCGCAGGTAGATAACAAAGAACGTCAAACGAAGATTAAATTGTATTTTCATTATCCTAATTAATACTTCTGCACTAATTTTATCTTAATTTATATCTGAGTAATCAATCAATAATTAAAATAACATACCTTGATAACATTTTCTTTCCTATTGTAGGTGATTGATCATTTTCTTTATGACTGTCACTTTATCTTTGACGAACGATTTGGTGACTTATCCATTATGAATATGCCGGATGTATAATATACCGTTCGTAAGAAGCGAATAAGGGACAAGTAGGTTATAGCAATCAAAGGCACTTAGTACAATTTGCAAGGAATATATTTTATTGCAACTCAAATTCAACCTCTGGAGAATGGTGGCATGGCGTTGGTTTGTAGGTAGAAGATACCACGGGTTCTGGAAAGAAATAGATGGTATAAGAAACGGTGTTATTATCATACTTAAGATACGCTTAAGAGAGGTAGAGCTTAGTGGAACTTACACTCGAATGAGTCGCTCGTCTGGGGAGTACCTCCACCTTACAGAAGACCACAGTGAAGTAGCACTTCGTAACTGTTGTGCTATGTTCCTGCTGGTGAGTAAGGTCGCCAGAGTTCAGTTGGGGAGGGTATGGGGTCTTAAAGGCATGCAACGCAGCTGTGACACTTGTGGAGGTGTGGATATCCATGGGCAGCGGTGATCACTTACCACCAGGTGACCCTCTTATTCGTTTGCCTTGCCTCCCTACCACATAAAAAAGGGCTACGCATCTGCTACACTCGCGGAGTTGGTGATGTCCATGGGCAGCGGTGATCATTTATCACCTGGTAAGCTAGCCAAGATGCCACTTTGACGAATTCGCCATACGCTTTCGCAGCGACCTATATCTCCATCCCGTGCACATAAATAGTTCGTGTGCGGGAAGGCAATATAAGTCGCGACGAAAGCGTATGGCGAATTCGTCAAAGTGGCATCTTGGCTATGGGCCCAGGTGACAGTCTAGGTCGTTAGCCTCTGCTTCCAAAAAAATAGTTCCTTCCACTCACCCAGTCTTAGGTTCGAGGCCACCCATCTTCAGCTGTTCAGGACCATGACAGTTTCCATACATGGCCGCATACCAGTTGGGACAGCTGATACCAGTGAAGCCACCAGTCTGGAGCGATTCGGCGAAGAAGTAGACAGCCCTGTAGAAAGAAGGGAAGAAAAGGTGTCAGTAAGAGAAGTAGAGAGATCGTCATCATCAGACTGTTGTAGTTTACTGCCGGATAAAGACCTCTCCCAGTAAGGATATAAATATCTGTTAACATATATTGATCAGCCCATAACTAATCTCGAAGCTAGTCTAATGGATTCATGGGAACGAATACATACGTACTAAAATACTTTTATAAAAATCCGTGACTATAGTACCTACAAATGCCGATATTTCACGGAGGATTCCGAGTTGATAATTTTCAGTCACCTATCCAATGTTGTCCATATTATTATTATTTATTTATTTATTTAATCTTTATTGTACTACACAAAATATTGTACAAAAGGCGAACTTAATGCCTCATGGCATTCTCTACCAGTCAACCTTAGGGCAAATCAGAAAGTGAAGTAGGTAGTGCTGATAAAATAAAATAACTATACATATACATACTTATACACATATTTTACTATTCATTTATTAAATAACTATACTTCTTCTTCTTGATACTTCTATACTCAAAGAATAAAGCTAAATTGTTCTCTCGCTTTTATCTCAGGAATCAGGGCCCGTAGCCAAGATGCCACTTTGACGAATACGCCATAAGCGTTCGTCGCGACTTATATTGCCCTCCCGCACACGTACTATTTATGTGAGCGGGAGTCGCTACGAAAGCGTCTGGCGAATTCGTCCAAGTGGCATCTTGGCTAGCCTACCAGGCGCCTCAAAAGAACTAACCTCAACCTATTACAAGCGCTGTCTCCAAAGCAACCGGGCTGGTATAGCCCACCATTGGGATAGAAGTCCACGTGTCCCAACTGCTTGATGTGCCCTCGTTGACGAGCATCGGTGTGAATCACCTCGGTGTACCGAGCCACGTTCGGGCTTAAGCTGGGAAGAATTTGGAAGAAGATGTCGTGCGTTGCTGGGTCCAGAGCTGTGAATTAATAAATAGTAAATATCTCACAACTAACTGTCTTGGAGTAAAACCGCTAACGCGTAACGCTAATGACTAACGCTTTGACCATGATCCAGGATTTGGCAAGTCTGGTTATTACAGTGAAGCGACTGCCATCAGACCTTCGTAACCCATAGAGGGGAACCAGACAGATTGGATCATGGTTACACATTCAAATCTAACTGAACTAAATTCAGAAATCACTGAATGTGCAGGTTTCCTCACGGTGTTTTCCCTTACCACCGAGCTAATGGCACAAATCTACACATAGATTTCGAAAAATCCAGAGGTGTGGGCCCGGATTCGAACCGCGGACCTCACGTATGTGAGGCGCCGTCCGTACCACTAGGCCACCATCGCTTCAAACTATATCGTAATATGATCTGCTAAAGGACAGTATGAGAAGTTGCGTGTTTTTTTTCTCGCGTCCAATGATCAAACATTGTCATTTTGCTTTTGCAAATATCGTTTGTAATGTGCTCAAGAATATAATATCATACTATGCTTAGTTGGTGGACGCGAGAAAAAACAGTCGCTAAGTTTACACTGTTTCCAAATTGCTGAGCAGCAAAAATTTAACCCTATCCCCTTGCAAATACAGTTGAATATTGCTTCATGCTTACCAGTGATGTACCCAACTTGTCGGTTCAGCTTGAGTCCGATGAAGCCAGCGTTGAGGCCTCCAAGTCCGACTCCGATGAGATGGAACTTCTCCAAGTCACCATTAGAGCCCACCAAGAAGTTGATGAACTTGGCAACGAAGTTTCCTGAGGAGAAAAAGATTTATGATTAACTAGCGGCCGCCCGCGACTCCGTCCGCGTGGATTTCTTTTTTTCGAAATAAAAAGTAGCCTATGTTCTGTCTCAGGGTCTAAAGATTGTCTGTACCAAATTTCATCAAAATCGGTTGCGAGGTTTAAGCGGGAAAGCGTAACAGACAGACAGACAGACAGACAGAGTGACTTTCGCATTTATAATATTAGTTGGGATGATTATATTTTTTTGACGGGCCCGTTGGTCTAGTGTTTAGAGACCCTGGCTACAAAACCAAGGGTCGCGGGTTCGAATCCCGCTAGGGGCAAATGTTTGTGTGATGAACACCGGCATTTGTACTCGAGTCATGGATGTTTATAAAAGTATTTAAGTATGTCTAACCGTTCCCTAGCTTCTATAGTACAAGCTTCGAGCTTAGTTTGGGGCTACGCAATTGGTGTGTTAGTCTTACATTATGTACATACTAGCAGCCGCCCGCGACTCCGTCCGCGTGGATTTCGATTTCCAATATCCTATGTGTTGTTCTGATGTATAAGCTATATTGTGGTAAAGTTTCATTCAAATCCATTCAGTAGTTTTTACGTGAAAGAGTAACAAACATCCATGCATCCATACTTAAAAACTTTCGCCTTTATAATAGTAGTAGGATTAGGTTCTTTACCTGATCGGATAGAGTGAAAGGTGGAGATGATGTCGGAGAAGAAAGCACCACGGCTCCAGTCCACGGCGATGATGTTCACGTCAGCTGCGGCCAGGATTGCTGTGAGGAGAGGGGAATAAATATAATCTTTAAAAACAACAAATCTTATTTGCATAATAACAATAAAAGAACATAACTTTAGTGATCAAAGTCGTCTAGTAAGCAAAAATAAGCCTGTGACAGGTTACCTACGCCTTCGGCACATCGCCGTTCCTCTATTTTGCCGATTCCTTGCTACCTTATAATCATAATCATAATCATAAATCATTTATTCACTTTAAGTAGGGTACAAAAGGTGGTACAATGTTTATACATTTCAGTTCTCTGATTGTAAGACAGTTCGCCGACAGTCATTTCTTCTTTGCACTATTCACCGACAGGACGTTTCGTTTTTGTCTGATTCACCGACAGCACGATTCACCTTTGGCCGTTTCGTCGACAGGACGGTTCGCATTTTTCTGTTTCACCGACAGGACGTTTCGCCTTAGGACGTTTCGTCGACAGGACGGTTCGCATTTTTCTGTTTCGCCGACAGGACGTTTCGCCGACAGGACGTTTCGCCGACAGGACGTTTCGCCTTAGGACGTTTCGTCGACAGGAAGGTTCGCATTTATATGTTACGACGACACTTTTCAACTATGGAATAATAACGCAAAGATTAGCTAGTAACTAGGTAGGTATCTTGAGATGCTTTTTTATATGAAAATAGCATTTCAAGTTCGCAAGGGACTGCTTTAAAATACTTAACATAATTTTATCCTTTAAAACGTTTTTCGCTTCGAAATTGTTTTAATTTTTGAGAAGTCTAACTTATATAGAAAGAATAGAAACGCTATTCGTATTTTATTAATTGTATATATTGCTTTAAAATATTGCCACAGAGTTTTGGAAATAGAGTTTTACAATAGTAAAATACCACATAGCAGATAGGGGTAATTATACCACTATCGGTAGTCACGGCTAAAATACATTTTGAGATTTTCTTTGTATTAAAATATAAAACAAAGTAATTAAAACTTCTTACATCTTGTTGTATCTTTAATTGCAGAACAAAAATAAAAAATAAAGTTTTTTGAGTTAAACTTCCTCATTGTATAAAAATAAATTAACATATTAACACAAGCATTAAATTTAATGTCAATTAATTATGCAATACAGCCTCAAATGAAAAAAAAAATATATATTTAGCTAATCTTTGCGTTATTATTCTATAGTTGAAAAGTGTCGTCGTAACATATAAATGCGAACCTTCCTGTCGACGAAACGTCCTAAGGCGAAACGTCCTGTCGGCGAAACGTCCTGTCGGCGAAACAGAAAAATGCGAACCGTCCTGTCGACGAAACGTCCTAAGGCGAAACGTCCTGTCGGTGAAACAGAAAAATGCGAACCGTCCTGTCGACGAAACGGCCAAAGGTGAATCGTGCTGTCGGTGAATCAGACAAAAACGAAACGTCCTGTCGGTGAATAGTGCAAAGGAGAAATGACTGTCGGCGAACTGTCTTACAATCCAGTTCTCTAACCTACTTAGCCTTAAATAAAAGCATGTGAATATAAATTGCACAAAATACATATTATTATTATGTAATTGTATTAAATACAGGCAGTCACTTAGAACTTAGAACCAGAAACTTAGGTATTATACATATAATGCTAAAAACTTACATTTATCATATTTATATAACTTATGTATCTATATTAAAATTTATTTACACTATGCAAGTATTATTAATATTAATTGTCTTTGTATTTTAGATATTCCTCTATGGAATAAAACATATTATTTAATAGCCATTTTCGTAGGCATGTTCTGAATTTGTGTATTTTGATGTTTTCCGGTAGGGTGTTGAAAATTTTTATGCACATAATATAACTATTTTTTAAATATCGAGTGGTGGTGGGAGCTACATTAACTGTTAAGTGGTTAATTTTACGAGTCTTTTCACCCCGGCCCCATACATACAAAACTTGATGACGCGATTGTCGCGTTATTGGCCCTCCTAAGTTGTGTCGTGTCGAGCCTCGAAAGTTAAGTTATAGATTTGAACCATGAGTTGTAAACCTTTGGCTTGTTATAGCCATTTGTTGTAAATTGAAAAAGACTTGTATTTAACCAATTTTCTAAAGAAGCGCTAGTCGCGTCATTGGCCTCCCTGAAGGTTTCTTCATGACGCGCTAGGTGCGTCATGGGTCAGGAATCGTTAAGGAGACAGTTCGGCTGAGAGTTAATGGAAAATATTAATAGATGGATAGATACCTAACTAATAACACACAAATTGTCTAGCTAGCCCCAAACTATTCTCGAAACTTGTACTATGGATGCTAGGGAACGGATAGACATACTTAAATATGTACTTTAATAAACATCCATGACTCGAGTACAAATGCCGATGTCCTTCACACAAACATTTGCCTCGAGCGGGATTCGAACCCGAAATTCGAAAAGTAGGAGAAACAAAGTACCGAAGAATATTCAGTGTTCAGATACGTCGAACAAAAAAACCTTCCCAGCACCAAGTCAGCGCACTATGATAGCTTCGGTGAAAGGTTGTCGACGTATACATTTTCCAAAAAAAGATGTTCCGAACACACATAGGGAACCCGTTAAGTAGACCCGTTAAGTTAATATATACTAATACTAGCGGCCGCCCGCGACTCCGTCCGCGTGGATTTCGATTTCCAATATTCTATGTGTTATTCTGATGTATAAGCTATATTGTGGTAAAGTTTCATTCAAATCCATTCAGTAGTTTTTACGTGAAAGAGTAACAAACATCCATACATCCATACATCCTTACTTACAAACTTTCGCTTTTATAATAGTAGTAGGATACAAAGCTAAAGAATTTGTTGTTTGTATGTTTTTTTGTTTGTTAAATGAAATCATATTATGAATACCTGGTATAAGTATGACGTTGCCGCTGGAGATAGCATGTTCCCTGAGGTCGTGAATGATGACGATGGTCGGCTTCGAAGAGTCGTAGTTGGAAGCCTGGATCAGACCCTCGTTGTTGATCAGAAGAGGCTGGCTGACACCGGGATTTGCTCTGGAAAAGTATAAAAGATGTAACAGTGCTGTTCCTTCCAGCCTTCACGGATGTTCAGGGCCCTTAGCCAAGATGCCACTTTGACGAATTCGCCATACGCTTTCTCCCCTCTATATTGCCCTCCCGCATACGAACTATTTATGTGAGCGGGATGGAGATTTAAATCGCTACGAAAGCGTCTCGCGAATTCGTCAAAGTGACATCTTGGCTAGCCTACCTTGCCTTCATGATGGCTGGAATTTCTAATCAGCGCACGCACAGGCACCTAACATTTTTTTGTTGTGTATTTACGTTACCTGCCTCTATATCCCCAAACACCATTTGCGCACTGGAGACCTTACTCAGCAACAGAAACAGCAAGCCAAACCCGAATTGGTGATCATTACAAATTCTAGATGTGTCTGGCGAATCGAGACAACTTTTGCCGGAGCCGGGAATCGAACACGAGACCTCTTGGTCTTATATTTAACTTCTCAATCAATCCACCAAACCAGTCGTTATAATCTAATAGCGACTGCCCGCGACTCCGTCCGCGTGGATTTCAATTTCCAATAGCCTAAAGGAGAACGGCTTTAGCCTTCCTCGTCAAATGGACTATCCAACACAAAAATATTTTTTCAAATTGGTGCAGTAGTTCCTGAGATTAGCGCGTTCAAACAAACAATTAAACTCTTCAGCTTTACATATATTAGTATAGATAGAGTATATAGATTTGCCCCCGACCCTTGCATAGAACCTGGGTACGTCCATGTTCGTACCTACTACTCGATCGTCGCTTCTTATTACAGGGTCTGCGTGAGAGTCGAAGTATGGCAAAGAATATGCCCTTAGCTCTTGAAATCCATGGGTAAAAGAACGTAAAATTACCTGGTGAAAAGATGGAACTCATTGTCTCTTTCGGGCTGATAGGTTTGAAAAATGTCGGTATTTTCAATATCTGACAGAGATGGAGGCCACGAAAGACCAGCAGGCCACCACGAAGGTCTCTCCGGCCATCCTTGAGGCCTAGCTGGAGGCCAAGGAAGGCTCTCAGGCCAGAAACTAGGGCGGTCAGGCCAGCTGTCAGGAAGTGCCGGAGGCCAAGGAAGGCTGTCAGGCCAGAAACTGGGGCGGTTAGGCCAGCTGTCAGGAAGTGCCGGAGGCCAAGGAAGGCTGTCAGGCCAGAAACTGGGGCGGTTAGGCCAGCTGTCAGGAAGTGCCGGAGGCCAAGGAAGGCTGTCAGGCCAGAAATCAGGTCTGTCAATAGGCCAGGTGATCTCTCCTTCGGGCAGCCATTCGGGTCTGGATGGAGGGAAGATTTCAGGCAAGACTGGTGGCCAGTCGGGCAGTGGCCACCATATTGGACGGTCGACTGGCCAGTCGAATTTTGGGTTGGATCGCGGCAAGCCTGAAAAGGAATTAAAATAATATTTAGTTTTTTTCTAAATTTAATCATCTGTACTATAATAATTACGTTGAAGAGTATGTTTGACCATTAGACCAACGGGCCTGTCTGTATTAATTCGGTTCCGATATTAATGCTTATAATGTACATAGTAATTAATGCTGTTTATCCATTTAGTCCAGGAATTTTAGATTTCATCTGCGGAATAATTCCTAGTGAGCTGAATTTTTGTATACACCTTTATTATGATATTGTAATGAAGATGTGAAAAATCGACATTGATATCGTGCCGGCTAAAAAAGTTATAGGGGTCCAAACGTCACGAAAATCAGTTTTTCACAAATATCTCGCGATCTATTGCTCGGAGGTCAATAATGGTTTCATAAAAGTTGTTCGTCGTAAAATTGTCTACAAAAAAGGTCTCTTGCATTTTTCTGTAGAATGAACCGTTTTTGAAATAGACACTAGACTGCACTCACATATGGTATTGTATACCGTACGCCGCATACCAAGGCATACACCCTTTTGTTTGTTTTTTCCTTTTTTTGTTTGTGTGTTTTTTGTTAGTATGATGTTCTACATATAGAAATATAAAGGACTTGTAATACTAGTACAGTCAGGAAAATAGGAATATCAACTACAAAAAACTAAGTGGCAATTTTTTTTGTCACTTTATAACTCAAAAACGGGCTCACCGATCCAAACCAAGTTTTCAGGGTTTGTACAGACTATTTAGTAGATGTTTTATGTGAAGTTTGAACAAAATCAGTCGCTTCACTTTATACGTAGCGAAGCACGTACCGGGCCGCTAGTAATGATATAGATATGCAATGTGAATTTTAGCAATTTTGATCCACGATCTGCGAAAAAAATCCTAGTGGGCTGAATTTTTGTATACGCCTTTATTATGATATTGTGATGAAGATGTGAAAAATCGACATTGATATCGTGCCGGCTAAAAAAGTTATAGGGGTCCAAACGTCACTGGACATAGCATATCTATATCATTACTAGCGGCCCGGTACGTGCTTCGCTACGTATAAAGTGAAGCGACCGATTTTGTGCAAACTTCACATAAAACATCTACTAAATAGTCTGTACAAACTCTGAAAATTTGGTTTGGATCGGTGAGCCCGGTCTTGAGTTATAAAGTGACAAAAAAAATTGCCACTTAGTTTTTTATAGTTGATATTCCTATTTTCCTGACTGTACTAGTATTACAAGTCCTTTATATTTCTATATGTAGAACATCATACTAACAAAAAACACACAAACAAAAAAGGGAAAAAACAAACAATAGGGTTTATGCCTTGGTATGCGGCGTACGGTATACAATACTATATCTGAGTGCATTCTAGTCTCTATTTCAAAAACGGTTAATTGCACAGAAAAATGCAAGAGACCTTTTTTGTAGACAATTTTACGACGAACAACTTTTATGAAACCATTATTGACCTCTGAGCAATAGATCGCGAGATATTTGCGAAAAACTGATTTTCGTGACGTTTGGACCCCTATAACTTTTTTAGCCGGCACGATATCAATGTCGATTTTTCACATCATCATTACAATATCATAATAAAGGTGTATACAAAAATTCAGCTCACTAGGAATTATTCCGCAGATCGTGGATAAAAATTGCTAAAATTACTGGACTAATTGGATATTATAAGAAGCCCGATGGCGCAGTGGTTAGCGCGCTCGGGCTGCGGTTGCTAAAGTTAAGCAACGTTCGCAAAGGCCAGTCATCGGATGGATGACGTTACGTGAAGGCACGTGTAACTGTTGGTCCTGCGCCTGATCTCTGTAAGGTTGTGTCAGATTGCTTTCCCACCGAGCTATGACAGTATTCCCTTGCTCTCATATCTCATAGGGAGTGCACCTGTGCTTTCGCACTCACTTGTGCACTATAATATATCCGGCGTACCTGCCTGATCGTAAGATCGGCCCCCATGGTCGAAAACGGCCCAAATTAATGCTTACCAGAAACGGCTGCTATGGCGAAGAGTAAAACCACAACTTTAGACCCAGCCATAGTAATGACTAATGACTTCCTAAATCAATATCCGACATTATATACCAATGATTGGACAAAACATTGATTAATCAATTTATAATCCGCTCCTTCCGGACCGGTGAAAATAGATAATGGAGACAGGGATTTATGTGAATGAAAGAAGCTTAGAATGAAAGTGAACTAACTAAAAAAATATTTTTTCTGGAAATTAGAATAATATTAATTATGTAGTATATGTATACTACTTACTGCTTGACGTTTCGGCTGCGTTACAACAGCCGTGGTCGCAAGCGGACTGGTGATGCGGGGCGTCGTCTGCTCGGGCGCGGTGAAGAATGTTCTTCCTCTACCCCCAAATTGTCATTTATTAAATTGTCATCCACACTTTCACGGCACACAACACTAGTGTCATAATGCAACGCAAGGTCTAAAATTTTATACTAAAAGTAGTATAGTTATATATTTTTATACAACTCGACCAACTTATGACGTGCAGTTGCCCAGTTGCCCTTACTAAATAGTGTCTCAAGCGGTCGATCGACCCACCTTTTGGCTACGGAACCCTTTCATGGGGGTGTCCGACACGCTCTTGGCCGGTTTTTATGTAATGGGGAGGCAAACGAACAGGGTCAGATCAATGTATGTGATGTTGTGAAATCAAAATCAAAATCAAAATATCAAATATATTTTATATATTAAACGAACACGAGGGTCACCTGATGGTAAGTGATCACCGCTGCCCATGGACATCAACAACCGCACAAAAGTCGCAGATGCGTCGCCTGACTTTGACACCCCATACCCTCCCCAACTGAGAGTACAATATATGCCAAAATCGAAGATATCAGGAATTTTGAGTTATATCATTTTTATTCTAAGCGTGCGTTATCATCTTTATTAATAGAAATTATCAATAAATTTGATCTAATCTGTATTAATTTAGCGGATGCTAATTATTACTTATCTTAGGTAATAATAATAGCTTTCCGGCCCTTTTTTTCGACCAAAACGGCCTAGCTTACGATCAGCCAGGTCCGCAGGATAAAAAAATTGGCCAAGTGCGAGTCGGACTCCCGCACTGAGGGTTCCGTACAAATTCTATTTTTGACGTATTAAAAAAACTACTGAATAGATTTCGTTCGAACCAATTTTCGTTGGTAGTTTTTATGGTAATGTACATTATATATTTATTTCAGATTTATCATCCTCTTACTTTAGAAGTTAGAGGGGGGGGACACACCTTTTTCTACTTTGGAAGAGTCTGTCACGCAAAGTATTCCCTTAAGAAAAAAATGAGCTTAGAAACCTCAATATAATTTTTAAAGACCTATCCATAGATACCCCACACGTATATGTTCAATGAAAAAAAATATTTTCAGTTTCAGTTCTAACTATGGGGACCCCCCATTTTTTTATTTTTTTTTCTATTTTCGTGTGCAAACCTTGTTGCGGTTCACAGAATACATCTACTCACCAAGTTTCAATAGTATAGTACTTATAGTTTCGGAAAAAAGTGGCTGTGACAGACTGGCGGACAGACAGACAGACAGACAGACAGACAGACATGACGAATCTATAAGGGTTCCGTTTTTTTGCCATTGTGGCTACGGAACCCTAAAAAAGTGCACACATGTGAGTGCGCAAGCACAGGTGCACTCTGTATTCCCCCACTCTCATAGATCGGTGGAACAGCAATCTGACACGACCGTAGAGAGATCAGGCACAGGACAAACGGCTAAAAGTGTATTCAGAAGCACGGAGGAGCTCGAGATGAAATGTTTCGGTCACCCATCCGATGACTGGTCCTTGCAAAGGTTATATAACTTTGCAATCGAACGTCGAGCTTTGGTAAATATCGTGAAATGACAACAAAATAAAGTAATAAAAAGTAAAGTATCAGATTATTAATGTCCCAAAGCTGGCCTCCAAAATTTGATTAAAGTCTTACGTTAAAAAGATGCGTTTTGGCTAAATCACCACGTAAACCCGAACTGTGTTGAGAAAAAGGCTTGAAACACCTGATTTTCAGATAAGAATGAAGATTCCGTGTTTCGGAAGGCACTTTAAGCCGTTGGTCCCGACTATGATCCAAATAATCTGGTTTCTTGGTCGTGGTTATGGAGGTCAGACGATAGTCGCTCCATTGTGATAACCAAGCTGGCCAATTCTGAATCATAGTCGTAACGTACCCTGGGCTCCAAGGCAATGGATCCGAAGATGCAACTTGGAGAGGCGCTAGGATGATGATGATGATGAATCTCGTCTTTTTAACAGAACAATAGCCAATTGACCGTCATAGAAACATCGAAATATAGAAACTTACTTTGAAATATAGAAGTTATATGATTCATTTATTATGATTTTATCAATTAGGTACTAGCCTTCCGCCTGCGGTTTCAAACGCGCGAAATTTATTTTTTCAAATATCCCTGGGATCAAAAGTACCTTATGTTCACCGGGGATAGTGTAGCTAGCCAACAGTGAAAGAATTATTAAAATCGGCCGAGTAGTTTATAAGTTTATTCGTTACATACAAAAATACAAATCTTTCCTTACTTGTTAAATAATAATTAATTATTAATTATTCATTGTAATACTGTGATGATAAGATATAATTAATCTTCGTTTCCTTTGCGTCAAATATATCGGACACCCATCCTTTGCTGACCAACATTCAAGCCATTTGTATAATTATTTTTTATTATTTCGTTTGTATATATTCTAAACTAGCTGCCCGCCCCGGCTTCGCCCGTGGTATTTACTTACATGTATTATACATACAAACCTTCCTTAAGAATCACTCTATCTATTAAAAAAAACCGCGTCAAAATCCGTTGCGTAGTTTTAAAGATCTAAGCATACATACGGACATACAGCGAAAGCGACTTTGTTTTATACTATGTATTGATCGATAAACTACGAGTATAGGCACCGTGCAGAAACTATTTTCTGTGGTTTGACAGTAACGAGGGATGCCGGAATTAGGCCCAGAAGTGCACACGATGTTCCATTTTATAAAAATAGCTAAAATATTCGTTCTTAATTATTCGCGCTATTCGTATGTCGCTAAAAGTTGGGGTTAATTTAACAAAAAATAAAAGAAATTCAACTATTTATTAACCCCACCGGAATTGCGTCCTTTTGACAGATATGTGTAAACAAATCTATCTACGCCCTATCAGCATTGAAGTAAAGCTCAAATTCGTGTGTATCGAGCCGACCCGCGGCGGGCTCGTATGTGTTAAGAGTTGCCACTACAGAAATATAATTTCAGATAATCGATTATAAGAGAATATCGAATATTTTTACGTTGGTGGATCTTAGCTAAAATAGAAATAAAAATATCACTTACAATTTATCTACAGAAATGAGGTGAATAATTGGTTGCAATTTTTAAGATACCCGTACGATCCCGTACGATCGTGACATGAGGGGTAGCATGCCTAAAATAAAAAAATAAATATATTTCAGTGTCATTATCCTATTTATCTTTTAAATATTTTATAATCTTAGTAAAATATTTTCATGAATCAATCAAACGTATATTTTAGGCTGCAATATTTTATTAAACTATATTAGAATCGAATAGATCTAAAATCGAATATCGATATTTTTTTACGCAATGGAAACACTAAATTAATTGCCAATTCAACTGTCAAAGTTCAAAATATCAAAAAGTAATTGTGTTTTTCTTGCATCAACAAAGTGATCGGTTTTATTTCGTGCGTTTAACTAAACAACTTCATCATGAATACTGACTCCGACGATCCGGGTTCAGCCGTAGCAGGTAAACAAGTACTTTTTACAACCTTCAACAGCTAATATGGTGGAAATAGTAGATTGTATTACTGATGGAAAATAATAAATATGCATTTACCCAAAAACACTGACTTTTTTTAAACCCTTTCTTTCGCCAGTTAACTAATGACTATTTACTCTATATTTCCATAGTACTTTCATATGTGTGCACTGTGGGCCTAAACTTCTATGGCCAGCCGGCAGCCCCCTTTGACATTTAGCGTTAAAGTTTCGAATATTCTATTCTAACTGCCTCCGTGGTGTAGTGGTTAGAGCGCTGTGCTCAAAAACTATGAACTCGGAGGTCGTGGGTTCGAATCCCGCGGGGAACACTTTCACTTTGTGTTGGTTTTCCCAGTTTGGTTAGGACATTGCAGGCTTGAATCACCTGATTATCCGATAAGAATGATGATTCCGTGCTTCGGAAGGCACGTTAAGCCGTTGGTCCCGACTATGATCCAACTGGTCTGGTTTCCCTTGTGGTTACGGAGGTCAGACGACAGTCGCTCCATTGTAATAACCAGGCATGTCAATTCAGGATCATAGTCGCAGCGTACCCTGGGCTCCAAAGCAATGGCTGAGGATGCAACCGGGAGAGGCGCTAGGATGATGATGATTCTATTCTAGATGGCAGAATAAGGCACCGTGTTTTTCCGTGGTTTGATAGTAGAATTACCGACATTGAGAGTAAAAGTGAATATGAGTCACGAGATGGCAAAGTCATCGCTACGCACGGTGCCTATAGCCCAAAAGGACGTATTGGGCTGAATAGGTATATGTTATTGTGACGTAGGCATCCGCTAAGATAGGATTTTGGTCAATTATGCCCTCAAGAGGAAATAAAAGGGGATGAAAGTTTATTTGAAACTTTGTCATATTTAAACCGTTGGGGGGAATATAGCAACACTAGCGACCGCCCGCGACTCCGTCCGTGTGGATTTCGATTTCCAATAGCCTAAAGCCTTCCTCGTCAAATGGACTACCCAGCACAAAAATAATTTTTCAAATCGGACCAGTATTAGTATAGATAGAAACGAAAATGCGAGAAACTGCTCTTTGCCTGATAATATTTATGTCGAATTAAAAATAGATTTAGCTTTACGTCACAGATTAAAACTAATCTTTTGATATCAGCAATCAGTTAAAAAGTAATATTTATTTACGACTGTTATGTCAGAACTGAAACCGAGATATAGGACCTCCAGTGACGTCTTATTAGATAATCCTCCTTCTTAAGTCGTATTATTCATTACTGGTGGTCGTGATCACATTGATGGGTCCATTGGTCTAGTGATCAGAAACCCCGGCTACAAAACCGAGGGTCGCGGGTTCAAATCCCGCTAGGGGCAAATGTTTGTGTGATGAACATCGGCATTTGTACTCGAGTCATGGATGTTTATAAAAGTATTTAAGTACGTCTATCCGTTCCGTAGTACAAGCTTCGAGCTTAGTTTGGGGCAAGGTATTTGTTGTGTAATTCCAAGGCATTTATTTATTTACTAGCGGCCGCCCGCGACTTCGTCCGCGTGGATGTCGGTTTTCATTATACGAATGTTTTTTCCCGCTAACTCCCGTTCCCGTGGGAATTTTGCAATATCCTTTTGCAACTAAGCATCAAGTTTACTAAGGGACCTGCATGCCAAATTTCAAGCGTCTAACTCAAGTAGTTTAGATTTTCCATACAAACTTCCACCCCCTCATTTCGGGGAAGTGGGGGGTTGGAATGGGTCAAAAAGTAGCCTATGTTCTGTCTCAGGGTCTAAAGATTGTCTGTACCAAATTTCATCAAAATCGGTTGCGAGGTTTAAGCGGGAAAGCGTAACAGACAGACAGACAGACAGACAGACAGACAGACAGACAGACAGACAGAGTTACTTTCGCATTTATAATATTAGTTGGGATTATTTATTTACATCCTCCTAGCGTTTATCCGGTTTCTGTGCGGGGTCCGCTTTGACCATGAACCAGGATTTGGCGAGTCTGGTTATTACAGTGAAGCGACTGCCATCAGACCTTCGTAACCCATATAGGGGAACCAGACAGATTGGAGCATGGTTACACATTCAGATATAACTGAACTAAAATCAGAAACTATCTTAATGTGCAGGTTTCCTCACGGTGTTTTCCCTCACCGCCGAGCTAATAACACGCATCGATTTTCTAAAAATCCAGATGTGTGGGCCCGGATTCTGTGGTCTTCTGTAAGGTGTAGGTACTTCCCCAGACGAGCGGCTCATTATATTATATTATTATTTCACAACATCACATACATTGATCTGACCCCGTGTTAAGTAGCTTAAGCACTTGTGTTACAGACATCAGAATCAACAGTGGTATTACAAATATACTTAAATAGATACATATAACACCCAGACCAGGACAAACAGACATGTTCATGCACACAAACGTTTGTCCTGTGCGGGGATCGAACCCGCGACCTCTTGAGTAATTTGAATGGAAGTTCCACAAAGGTTCTAGGTCTTTTATTCGTTTATGACTTTAATCTTTCTCAGGTTGCCGCGACTTTTACTCATGAACTTAAACTACTTTTAAACGGATAGTATCGCGGTTTTATCTCTCGGCTAGTTTTCAGCAGCCGCGATCACGGAATGACTCAGATTTTATGCGTCACTTGTCATTTACCTAAATGACAAGTTAGGCATATCATCTGAGTCACTTCCTATAAACAAGTATTTTTAAAATTACACCGTGATTCTATCCGTTTAAAAGTAGTTTTACTTCATAACTTTAATCACTCAACATACGAATATCCTCCGCCTCATTGAGTCGTATTTCTCATTACTGAGGGTCGTGATCACTGCGAAACATATATAAATAAACTAGCGGCCGCCCGCGACTCCGTCCGCGTGGATTTCTTTTTTTCGAAATAAAAAGTAGCCTATGTTCTGTCTCGGGGTCTAAAGATTGTCTGTACCAAATTTCATCAAAATCGGTTGCGAGGTTTAAGCGGGAAAGCGTAACAGACAGACAGACAGACAGACAGACAGACAGAGTTACTTTCGCATTTATAATATTAGTTGGGATATCCCTGGACATAATTCACACAGAGCCATCTAGCCCCAAACTAAGCATTAGCTTGTGCTATGGGTGGTAGACAACGGATAAACATTATTTATATACTTACTTTTTTTTTGTAAATACATACATATTATACTTACATAGAAACACCCAGACCGATATAAACAGAGATGTTCATGTACACAAATGTTTGTACCGTGTGCGGGGATCGAACCTGCGACCTTTGGTGTAATACCCGACTTCTCGACCATTACACCAAACGGCTCGTCATTGAGAGCCGAATGAGATGAAACACACAACAACTCTCTTGGCAATTTTAATGGAGTGATTTGCCATTGCCTTCATTTCACACACTTTCTCTTAGTGTGCAGGTTTCCTCACGATGTTTTCCATCGCCGTTCAGCTGGTATGATATTACGCACATAGATTTTTGATAATCCCAAATCGCGTGCCAGACCGGATTTGAACCGCCGACCTGACGCATATACTCGTACAATTCAAAATTTAAGTTTGCTCAACCCAGTAACAACTGGTCTAGATTGGGAATGCAATAAGCCACTCAAACAAATTAATCTTTTGATGCAAAAATAATCCCCCGTATCAATTTTATCGAACCTCATCATACGATGCACTGGGTGGTAATCTCAGACTTATTCTTATCGATATTATGTTAAATATTAGTATATAAGCTGACGGCGAGTTGCAGAAGTCAGTAGTTACCAAGATGGCAGGATCATCGGTCGCTCTCCTACTCTTCGGCTTGGCTGCTGTGTCAGGTAAGCAGTGTTGCCAGTTAAGACTTCACCAGTGTTGCTAGCATATTCTAGACTTTAGACCAGTGGTTCTTGAACTATGGTCCGTGGACCATTGGTGGTCCCTGGAGCTATTCCAAGTGGTCTGTGAAGCGAACTTAGAAAACACACATATGTAATTATACTTGTTTACATTTAACCCCCTATTAAACAATTTCGGTGGTTCCTGTTAAGTCAGGTATAAGGCAAAATTATTCCTCATGCCTAACAGGTTATGATACACTGTTCTAGAGTGTGTTAGAAACACGGGTGAAGTTTTGAGTCTTAAGTCTTAAGAGACGAGAGATTGCCTGGACACAAGGAGATTGATCATGTCCACTTTGCTCCCATTCCAGCCTTGCCTCAGCCCGAACAAAGGAACGAGATCAACTGGCCCGACAGGCCGTCATTCTGGCCCGACAGCCTCCCGTGGCCGCCGTCCAGCGCCGACAACTGGCCCGAGCGCCCCGCCTGGTGGCCCCTGCCGCAGTGGCCCCCCAGGATCCCCGGCGAGTGGCCCGACCAGCCCAGCTGGTGGCCCGCGAGCCTGCCCTGGCCGCCCGCGATCCCCGACGGCTGGCCCGACCAGCCCTCGTGGTGGCCCGACAGCCAGCCCTGGCCCCCGGCGAGGCCTGAGGACTGGCCCGACCGCCCCAGCTTCTGGCCTGAGAGTCTTCCGTGGCCTCCAGCGAGACCTGAAGGCTGGCCCGACCAGCCCGACTGGTGGCCCGACAGCCTGCCTTGGCCCCCGGCGAGACCAGAAGGTTGGCCCGACCAGCCCTCTTGGTGGCCCGAGAACCTGCCCTGGCCTCCCGCGCTTCCCGACATCTCCTGGCCTCCGTCCATTCCCGAAGAGGCGCCCGGCTGGTGGCCCGACAGCCTGCCCTGGCCCCCGGCGCTGCCCGACCTCGACAGCATCTGGCCCCCTCCCGGCGTGAACCCCGACAACATCCCCTACATCCCCTCCAGGGACAACCAGTTCCATCTCTTCACCAGGTAAGCCTAACAATCTTAACTTCGTCACTTTCAACCAAATCCTATGAGCTAATACAATGCCCATGTCACCAACCAGTTTATAAGAAGCTTTGATTAGATCAATAGCACTAGGATGAATCTTAGATCTGTAGACCCAAGTATAATGGTCTTCGTGTGTTGGTTCCAGGGCTAACCCCAGCTGGAGCCAGCCCCTGCTCATCCACAACAACGACATCCTGAGGAACTCCAACTACGACTCCAGCAAGCGCACCGTGGTCCTGATCCACGACAGCAGGTCCTCCGCCACTGACGCCGGCAACGCCATCCTCGTGCCAGGTATATAACCCTTATGTCAGGAGCATAAGTGCTATTATTTAACTGCAAGAGTTGATTGCTGGGCGACTGTACAGAAATATATAGTTAGGTATGCCCCGACACCTGAAAACTGTGTCATTATTTTGTCATGACGTACCTACGGTTCAACATATTTCAAACTGAAAACACTGCGATAAGAAGCCACTTTCGCTTCAAATAGTTATTAACGCCAATTTCAGAGCGAATCGAAGTCTGTCGAGGGAATATCTAACGAAACAAATCTATGTCTGCAACAGCGTGATCCTTGGTTATGTTGATGAGAATCTGTGGTCTTCTCTGGTCAATTCATGATCATAGTCACAGCGTACCTTGGGCTCCAAGGCAATTACCGAGTATGCAACCGGGAGATACACTAGGATGATGATGATGACCACTCTTTAGTAATTTTCACTTCTTTGGAATATTTGTGAGGAGCTTTGTCACCCCAATATTTCACTAGTCTGTACTTCTGTAACCACTTAAAGCTTGGTTGATACTAATGGGAACCTGTGCTGATGCTGACCGTCTTCCTCAGCTTTCCTGGCCGCCGCTGACGTGAACATCATCGCCGTGGACTGGAGCGCCGGCGCCTGGGGCTCCAACGCGCTCAACGCCGTCTACTCCGCGCTCTCCGGTAAGACCTGAACCCTGGGGTGCTTCTAGCAGAGAAATCTGCCTCTGAGCAACGACTGTACTTGGATATGAAGCCACTGGTAGGCTAGCCAAGATACCACTTTGACGAATTCGCCATACGCTTTCGTCGCGACTTATATTGCCCTCCCGCACATGAACTGTTTATGTGACCGGGATGGAGATATAAGTCGCTACGAAAGCGTCTGGCGAATTCGTCAAAGTGGCACCTTGGCTAGCCTGCCAGGACTTTGTTGGTGCTTCTAGCAGAGAGAGATCTGCCTCTGAGCAACGACTGTACTTGGATATGTAGTCACTGGTTTTCTTCTAGCAGCGTGAGCTCAGCAGAGCGCTGCTTCTGGCAGCGTGAGCTCAGCGGAGGGTGAAAGATATACCTCTAAGCTTTTGCCTACAGGCATATCTCTCACGCTCTGAGAGGCATATCCCTTAGCCGTTTAGGCCTATAACAGTTCCACCCCATTTCCCGTAGGTGCCGTAAGAAATGACTATCTGGGGGGATGTGCATAGTTTTCTATGCTTTGATATTGAACATATCTCTCCATGTTGTATATGTTGTAGTACCTAAAATTACTATATGAAGGTCTTCAGGGGGGCGATTCACTAAGCGCAAATGTCAAATTCTCACGGTTGTGTCATCGGCGACAGTAGGAATTTAGTACTAATTTTGTACTGTCGCCGTTGATACAACCGTGAGATTATGACATTTTCGCTTAGTGAATTCCACCTCAGAGCTCATCATCATCATTAGCCTGTTACAGACTACAACTGGACGTAAGCTTCCCCCACATAAGAACAGGAAACTTGGCGAATCAACTGTGGTGGACGAAGAAGGGCACGGAAACTGCCAATCCCTCGGATATCCCTTAGCTTTTAGGCCTAAAATAAATCTACCCCATTTCCCGTGGGTGTCGTAAGAAGAGACTATCTGGGGATGTACAGCAACGTTCCCCTGAGTTGTATTTATCAGTGTGATCAATATCTGCATGATCGCCGTATGGATGTTGATGCCAGCGATACCGCCTACTATCGAGCAACGCATAAGCTTGAGCATCAGTACAGTCAAACACAGCAGCATCAGCTAACCTCGTTCTTCTCCAGGCAACTTCGTGGCCCGCTTCGTGCAGTTCCTAGTCGCCGCGACCGGCGGAGACCTGGGCGACTTCCACCTGGTCGGCTACGGGCTCGGCGGCCTCAACGCCGGCTTCGTCGGCCTCAGGCTCGGCCGCCAAGTTGGATACGTCACCGGTGTGTATTGCAATGAATAACTAGAACTTTTCGTGGCAAGAGAGTGTAATGTCATCGCCAGCTTTAAGACCCTTGATCATTTGACTTGACTTCTCCTCCTTCTTGGGAGGTATTTCTCATTACTGAGAGTCTTGAAAATTGTATGAAATAACATACGACAACTCTCTTGGCAATTTTTATGGACACTAACTTGTAGTGTGTTTGCTCACGATGTATTCCTTCACCATACAGCAACAAATCCTGGTTGTGTGTAGCCATAATTAGAAACTTGCTGCAACTTCTTATGTCATCATAATCATCTTCATCAGCCTATCGCAGTCCACTTCTGGACATAAACCTCTTCAATGCCTCTCCCAGGGCAATTCTTTACTGAATAGCTATTACGTAAGTTTTTGGCAGTACTCAATTAGGAACTTGCAACAATTTCTAATGTCATCATCATTGTCTTGATCGACTTATCGCATATCACTGCTGGATAAAGCCACTCCAGGGCCTCTCCCAGGGCATTGTTCAATGTAGTTCACTAAACCAGGAACTTGCTGCAACTTCTCATGTCATCATCATCAGCTTATCGCAGTCCACTGCAGGACATCGTCCTCTCCAAGAACTCTCCAACGAACAGCTTAATAACGTCTATCTTCCACTTCAGCCCTGGACCCGTCCGCCGGCCCGTCGGTCGCGTCGTACCTGCCCGCGCTCAGCCCGAACGTGGCGCAGTACACCGAGGTGATCCACACGGACGCCGGGCAGAACGGCTACTCGCAGCAGCTCGGCCACGTGGACTTCTACCCCAACGGCGGCCAGTACCAGCCCGGCTGCGGCGGTGACAGCTCCTGCAACCGTAACAGGTGAACAACAACTCGCATTAGAGACGCTGGACCACTAGCGACAGTGTTGAGAGATGGTAGCAGCAGTATTATCGAACTACCAGTTGACTGTTGTGTACTTCGTAACTGGTATGCTATCATCATCAAACCAAGGTAGCTACCATTGGTAAACGTAGACGTTCTATGCGGGATTGAGCCTTAATAACAACTCACATGAGAAACGCTGATTAACTACCCATAGAGATACCGAACAACTTACTTTAAAGACACTGAGAGACTTAGTAACTAACCTTAGAGATACTAGTCTTGTAGAGTGAAGTGTGAATTGGGAGCATCAGCATTGTCTAATACAGATGGATGTAGACCTCCCGCAGATGCGAGGTTATGCTTCACGAACAACTAGTGTTGTTGATGATGATGCTGCTCTCTAGTGAACTCTACTCAGTTCACTGATGAACGTAGATCTCGCTTATATGCAGGGTAGCCTCACCGACAACGCACATGATTAACACTGAGCAACTACCAATAGGGACACTGAGCAACTGTCCAACATTAGAGATACTGACGACTAACACGCCATGTTGACTGAATAAGGCAGCATCAGGATCTAATTTAGGTCACAGCTGGACGTAAACCTCCTCTTATTACGGGGTTGTGAATAGTTACGAAGTGCTTCTTCACTGTGGTCTTCTGTAAGGTGGACGTACTTCACCAGACGAGCGGCTCATTCAATTGGAAGTTCCACTAAGCAATACCCCTCTAAAATAATGATGATGTTCTTCCAGGGCCGTGTACTTCTTCGCGGAGTCGATCCAGAGCGGCGGCTTCACCGGCGTGCAGTGCGACAGCTGGCGCGACGCGCTGCAGGGCAACTGCCACGGACCCGGCAGCCTGAACCTCGGGGGACTCGAGCCCAAGACTGGGTGAGTGCGAGCTAAGCGCCCTCTGCCCGGCTGTGGCTGGATGGGTGACCGTATAGGCGCGACGCGCTGCAGGGCAACTGCCACGGACCCGGCAGCCTGAACCTCGGGGGACTCGAGCCCAAGACTGGGTGAGTGCGAGCTGAGTGGCCTCTGCCCCGGCTGCGGCTGGATGGGTGACCGTATAGGCGCGACGCGCTGCAGGGCAACTGCCACGGACCCGGCAGCCTGAACCTCGGGGGACTCGAGCCCAAGACTGGGTGAGTGCGAGCTGAGTGGCCTCTGCCCCGGCTGCGGCTGGATGGGTGACCGTATAGGCGCGACGCGCTGCAGGGCAACTGCCACGGACCCGGCAGCCTGAACCTCGGGGGACTCGAGCCCAAGACTGGGTGAGTGCAAGCTAAGCGGCCTCTGCCCCGGCTGCGGCTGGATGGGTGACCGTATAGGCGCGACGCGCTGCAGGACAACTGCAACGGGCACCTAGAAGAGTTAATGCTGGTAAACCTCGAAGGTCAAATCCCACGATGAATATTTTCACATACTGAGGTATTCCCAGTTTGATTATGACATTGCAAGCTTAAGTCACTTGATTGTCTGATAAGAAGGATGATTCCGTGCTTTGAAAGGCACCACAAGGGGCTACTAGCAGACACTAAACTTAGCAATTGCAAGCCGAGCGCGCTATCCGCTGCGCTATCGAGATCCAACTAATCTGTATATAATCCTCCGACTTCGGCCATGGCGACCACTTCGACCCCTAGTCAGATCTGCGCTGATGCGCTTCAAGATGGCTTGCATAGCCATTCTTGCGGCAAATTCCCTTGCACACAGTTGGCACGACACAGTTCATCAACTATCTATATAACTATCATCCTGTAATGTTCCTTTTGTAATGCTCGTTGTTGTTCCAGATCCCGCGGCGTGTTCTACCTGCGCACCAACGCCCTGCCCCCCTTCTCGCAGGGCTGAGCTTGGTTGCACGCTGATCCCTCACACCACCTGTAGCGGATCCAATAAGACAATAAACTGATTCTAACGTCATTATTGCCTATTACTAAAATACCTGTTTACCTTAGTTGGATAAGTTGATGACATACGCTGACATACACACGTCATAATTATGAAAAATGCCAGCTCAGGCGCTGGTCAGCTAGGAACCTATTTTTAAGAAGCTACTCTTGCCCATGGATTGTTGGTCGACAAAAAGAATAAACTAAATCTACTTCTGTTACAAAAATTAAGCAATCTATCTTCAATTATAGCCTCAGATATATGTATACTCGTAATAATAATACCTATTCTTACGGCCGTTTTCTGTCATGGCAGCCGTTCTCACGTTCTTATAATCAGCTAGATATAGTATTATAGTGGCGCACAAATGAATGTAGGTAACAAAACTTTGAATGATCTTAAGAATCTTGATAAATCGATTATTATGATTTGTCTTTGCCTTCTGTAGCAGAAAAGAGTGATATAGGTAACAGTTAGATAGATAGTTAATTGTTTATAAGTTTCCGCTTAGGTTAATATCTATCTGTTATATTGTTCGAGAATGTTCCAGATCCCGCGGCGTGTTCTACCTGCGCACCAACGCCCTGCCCCCCTTCTCGCAGGGCTGAGCTTGGTTGCTCCGCTGATCCCTCACACCACCTGCAGTGGATCCAATGAGACAATAAACGAATTCTAACATTATTTATCGTCTCTTACTTCAAAGCTTCCCTTCATATTCAAATTAAAAAGAGTACACGAGTGCACTTCGAGAGATAAGACTTTAAACTTTCGCGTTGCATTACTCACAAATAATATTATTAAAACGGGACTAAACGCGATATTATTATATGTAGTTAAGTACTCTCGTACTTACTGCTTGACGTTTCGGCTGCGATGCTGCAGCCGTGGTCACAAGCGGACTGGCGGTGCGCGGCGTCGTCTACTTGAGCGGGCTTGCGGCGGTGAATCGGAAACTACCCCCGAATTAGCACTAATATTTGTACTGCAACGATTGTCAGTAAAGTCACTCCGGCACACTACACTAACAGTATCGGGGTTTATATTTTGTTGTTTTGGCGAATATCGTGGTTTGCATTTCTCAAGCAGTAAGTACGAGAGTATCGCGTTTAGTCCCGTTTTAATAATATCACTTCGAGAGAGTTAAGCGTCGTTTGCCCAGGATATTTTAGGATAGGTGACTGAAGAAATTGGTTGAATAAAACGTTGGGTAAATCTCATACGTTCTACTCGTAATATAATGCCTCAATAACTACGTGGGTGATCGACAAAAAACAAAAATTCCTGAGACTGCTACTGTGAAAAAAATACAATACCTTTACCTTTAAGTATCTCGGTTCAGCCTCAACTACATAAGATTTAAATTGTTAGACATGCCCCAGCAGAAGAAAACTGCGGCATTCTTTTGTTTGTTCTGACGAAGGCACGTTTCAACATGCGGTCAGAGCGATAAGTCCTTTGTCCTAACGATGATAGGAACTGAGCTAATTGGCAAACACTTTTCAAATGTCAATTGTGAGACCTCGAGAAGTAAAGTTAAGCATCGTATGTTCAGGTTATTGTTTGACAGGTGACCGACGTAAATTGGTTGTTCGGTACAACTTACTACGTTGTGTAGGAAAACAAAAGAACATTGATTGGTTAACAGACTTGTAAGTAATAGGCGACTACCTATTAAATGTATGTTATTATTACAATACTAGCGGCCGCCCTCGACTCTGTCCGCGTGGATTTCAATTTTCAATAGCCTAAAGCCTTCCTCGTCAAATGTATTAGCCAAAACAAAAATATTTTTTCAAATCGGTCTAGAAGTTCCTGAGATAAGCGCGTTCTAACAAACTCTTCAGCTTTATATATTTGTATAGAATATAGATACTATAGCTTAAAGCATTCCTTTCATTCATTCCCAATTCAGCATTCCCAAACAGACTATCCAAAACCAAAGTACTTTTTCAATTCCAACCAGCAGTTCCTGGGACTATCACGTTGACACAAATAAACAAACTCTTCAGCTTTATTGAGATCGATTGAGTAGTGCTTGATATTAGTACGGTGGCCACAGGCCATTTACGTCGAAGTGCTAAGAAGGTAAAAAAAGGCTATATAACGTGCAAAAGACTACTTTGACTTTGACGCTTACATACTACGTCATAACATCTACTCGCATGCCAAACAGTCCGATCCGTGCAGTGATTTGGGCTGTGCGTGGATAAATCAGTACCTACAACATAATATATTAATATATCAGTCAATCAGTCAATCAGAGAGGGGACGCTCTTTGTATTAATATATCTCGAGACTGGGGTTTTTGATCCACATGGTTTCAAGGCAAGTTTTATTGTATTTAAAAATACATTTTTAACGATACCGATGGGGTAAGTCGAATTTTTTTTTTCGAATGTACTCTTCGCTGTATGGGAGGGGCGGTAAATAAAAGATTTTTTGATTATTTTTCGATTGTTTTAAAAACCAATTCTTGAATTATCAATATACATCTCTCCACCAATTTGCGTGGCAATCGGTTCAGAAACGGCGGAGAACGAGCCAGGACAAACAGACAGACAGACAGACAGACATGACGAAACTATAAGGGTTTCGTTTTTTGCCATTTGGCTACGGAACCCTAAAAAACTTAATATATTTGTTAATTCTAAGTACATAACTTTTATTTGCATTTAATACAGTTGGTATATTGTTATTTTGTTTTATATATTCGCAACTTCATTTCCTCCTGTCGATGTCCACTGAGCAGTAATCAGTTGACATCGACAGGCTGGTGATGAATATTTTGTCGCTAACTATGGAACCTTTAATTTGGAATTTTGTAATGTAATTGGAATTTGTTTAAGAAGTTGAAAGTATAACGAACTAGGATGAGATTTAAATTAAACGGCAGACCTCTTTTCGGATTTATTTCTGAAATTGAAAGTAGTTTTAAGTTGATTTGAAAGAATAAAGGAAGCAATATTTAAAATATGAACATGGATAATTTTGATATCCTAGATTCTCCTATTTTCTATCTAAAAACAGGCAGGTCACTCGATAGTTAGTTGCTCTTTTGAATGGCCATAAGTTTAAACAACGCTTATATTTAAATCTTAATTTTTGAAAGCTTGAACTTGTGAACTAATAGGCGTTCACAAGTATAACGTATGTGTCAGCCATTATCTTTCAATCATTTCCGAGGTTGGGTAAAGGAGCTTCTAAAGTGATAGAAAATATATTGTTTGTATCAGTTTATTGTCTTATTGGATCCACTACAGGTGGTGTGAGGGATCAGCGGTGCAACCAAGCTCAGCCCTGCGAGAAGGGGGGCAGGGCGTTGGTGCGCAGGTAGAACACGCCGCGGGATCTGGAACATTCTCCAATGATGATACTGATAGATAGATAGTTATTGCTGTGCAGGAAATGCTTATACATATAACCATCCATCTAACTGTTATATTGTTTCTATAATTGCCTCAGGGGTATGAAAATACCTATTTCATCAAATTGCTACGATCCTTGCACATTTTGATAAGATTTGAAAGGGTATATTATTTGAGTAAAGGTTCTCCTTCACGTTTCAAACAGAAGTACCTACATGACTAGCTCCCTACATGATTGTATTTTTGTCGATTTCCCAACCAGACGTTTACCATTAAAAGGTTGCTTCTTCTAACAGTCACAGAAGCCACAAAAGTAATAGCTATTTGCATGGTAGTCGATCACCCATCTGATGATTGACAAGACAAACGGTGCCTAACTTTCTCAAATAATTCGATGTGCGCTCACACGGTTTTTCTTATCTTTGGGTTTGGAAAGAAATGTCGGTAGATATACTTAAATGATAGAAAATATAGTGTTTGTATCAGTTTATTGTCCTTTTGGATCCACTACCGGTGGTGCGAGGGATCAGCGGTGCAACCAAGCTCAGCCCTGCGAGAAGGGGGGCAGGGCGTTGGTGCGCAGGTAGAACACGCCGCGGGATCTGGAACATTCTCCAATGATGATACTGATAGATAGATAGTTATTGCAGTGCAGGAACTGCATAAATAACTATCCGTCTAACTGAAATATATCTATCTGCCACAGGGGTAGGCAAAGACCACTTTCATTCAATTGCAACGATCTTTGCACATTTTAGTAAGATTTGAAAAAGTATTCTTGAGTAAAGGTTCTCCTTCACGTTTCAAACAGAAGTACCTACATGACTAACTCCCTACATTATAACCAAAACACGATAGTGTTTTGGTTGATTTCCCAGACGTTTACCATTTACAAGTTGCTTCTTCTTACTATGCTCATTCATGTCGATCAACCATCTGATAATTGACAAGGCAAAAGTGCCTAACGTCCTCAAATATCTCGAGGTGCGCTCACACGGTTTTCTTACCTTTGGGTTTGGAAAGAAGCGTAGGTACTTAAATGATAGAAAATATAATGTTAGAATCAGTTTATTGTCGCATTAGATCCATTACAGGTGGTGTGAGGGATCCGCGGTGCAACCAAGCTCAGCCCTGCGAGAAGGGGGGCAGGGCGTTGGTGCGCAGGTAGAACACGCCGCGGGAGCTGGAACAACAACGAGCATTACAGCAGGAACATTGCAGGATAATAGTAGTTATATAGATAGTTGAAGAACTGTGTCCTGCCTACTGTATGCACGGGAATTTGCCGCAAGATTGGCTATGCAAGCCATCTTAGAGCGCATCAGCGCAGATCCAACTAGGGGTCGAAGTGGTCGCCATGACTGAAATCGGTCGGAGTACAGACTAGCGGCCGTACGCGTGGATTTCGGTTTCCGATAGCCTAAAGCCTTCCTCGTAAATTAGACTATCCAACACAAAAATAATTTCTCAAATCGAACCAGTAGCTCCTGAGATTAGCGCGTTCAAACAATCAAACAAACATACAAACAAACTCTTCAGCTTTATATATTAGTATAGATAGTTGGATCTCAATAGCGCAGTGGTTAGTGCGCTCGGCTTGCAATTGCTAAGTTTAGTGACTCCTAGTAACCCCTTGTGGTGCCTTTCAAAGCACAAAATCATCCTGCTTATCAGACAATCATAAGTGATTTAAGCTTGCAATGTCATATTCAAACTATGAAAACCTCAGAATGTGAAAGTATTCATCGTGGGATTTGACCTTCGAGGTTTTAGAGAACAAACTCTTCTAGGTGCCCGTTGCAGTTGCCATGCGGCGCGTCGCGCCTATACGGTCACCCATCCAGCCACAGCCTGGGCGGAGGGCGCTTAGCTCGCACTCACCCAGTCTTGGGCTCGAGTCCCCCGAGGTTCAGGCTGCCGGGTCCGTGGCAGTTGCCCTGCAGCGCGTCGCGCCTATACGGTCACCCATCCAGCCACAGCCGGGCAGAGGGCGCTTAGCTCGCACTCACCCGGTCTTGGGCTCGAGTCCCCCGAGGTTCAGGCTGCCGGGTCCGTGGCAGTTGCCCTGCAGCGCGTCGCGCCAGCTGTCGCACTGCACGCCGGTGAAGCCGCCGCTCTGGATCGACTCCGCGAAGAAGTACACGGCCCTGGAAGAACATCATCATCATATTTTAGACGGTAGAACTTAGTCGAACTTCCACTTGACTGAGCTGCTCGTCTGGTGAAGTACGTTCACCATACAGAAGACTACAGTGATATTGCACTTCGTAATTTTTCACAACCCCGTATTAAAGGGAGGTCTACCATATTTAGGGTGTCTATGGTTAATAAATAGTCGCACATTGTCTCTATTGGTATTTGTTCAGTGTGTTTAGTGTGTCTTGCTGGTAAGGCACAACCTTCTATTAAAAGGAGGTCTACGCCCAGCAATAGGCTGATAGTTTCTTGATACTACTGCTGCCTTATTCCCTCAACAATATTCTGGAAGTTGTTCAGTGTTTCTAGTGACAGGTGATTATTAACATAACCCCGTATTTATGGGAGGCCTACATCAAGCTGTGAGCTGCATTAGAAGATGATGATGCTGCTATCGCCTCTGTTGTGTAAGTTGCTCAATGTCTAAGTGCTAGTTGTTCAGTCTATGAGTTGTTGATCACCTGTTGCGGTTGCAGACGCTGTCGCGTCGAGTGTCGTGTCGAATACCGAGAGACCGTACTCATCAGCAGAAACATAACAGTTGCAACCAAATAGTCCCAACACTGCTGCTAGTTGTTCAAACTTTAAGTGTGTTGTTGTTCACCTGTTACGGTTGCAGCTGCTGTCACCGCCGCAGCCGGGCTGGTACTGGCCGCCGTTGGGGTAGAAGTCCACGTGGCCGAGCTGCTGCGAGTAGCCGTTCTGCCCGGCGTCCGTGTGGATCACCTCGGTGTACTGCGCCACGTTCGGGCTGAGCGCGGGCAGGTACGACGCGACCGACGGGCCGGCGGACGGGTCCAGGGCTGGGGTGGAAGATAGAAGTTATTAAGCTGTTCGTTAGAGAGTCCTTGGAGAGGCCTATGTCCAGCAGTGGACTGCGATAGGCTGATTAAGATGATGATGATGATGACATGAGAAGTTCCAGCAAGTTCCTGGTTGTATGGTGAAGAATTGTTTTTAGAGACGCCTATGTCCAGCAGTGGACTGCGACAGGTATGTGATGATGATGATGACATCAGAAGTTCCTGGTTGAGTATAGCCACAAACTAACGTAACAGCTATACAGTGAAGAATTGCCCTTGGAGAGGCTATTGAGAGGCTTAGGTCCAGCAGTGATATGCGAAAGGCGGATCAAGATAATGACGATAATGACATGAGAAGTTGTTCCAAGTTCCTGGCTGAGTATAGCCACAAACTTACGGAACAGCAATACAGTAAAGATCATGGAAAACATCGTGAGCAAACACTACGAAATAGTGACTGAAATGAACAAGACAAACAAACCACTCCAGTAAAGGGGAGACCACCAAAGCTAAGATGTGTGCTTTGAAGCGGAGACGTGTCATGAGCAGCAAATAGGATTTATCACATGATCAATCACAGCTTGAAATCCTGTTGGCTACTTACGACTAGTTTTGGTGGAGTCTCACCCTAAGAGTTATTGTGTGTGATGATCACGACCCTTAGTAATCACGAATACCACACAAGAAGGAGGTGGAGTCAAGTCAAACGATCCAGGATCTTAAAGCTGGCGATAGTTGGTAAACATAAAGCAGGAAAAGTTCTAGTTCTAGTTATTATACATTGCAATACACACCGGTGACGTATCCAACTTGGCGGCCGAGCCTGAGGCCGACGAAGCCGGCGTTGAGGCCTCCGAGCCCGTAGCCGACCAGGTGGAAGTCGCCCAGGTCTCCGCCGGTCGCGGCGACCAGGAACTGCACGAAGCGGGCCACGAAGTTGCCTGGAGAAGAACGAGGTTAGCTGATGCTGCTGTGTTTGACTGTACTGATGCTCAAGCTTATGGGTTGCTTGATAGTAGGCGGTTTTGCTGGCATGTACACCCATCGGGCGATCATGCATATAGTGAGCAATACAACTCAGGGGAACGTTACTGCACATCCCCCTAAATAGTCACTTCTTACGGCACCCACGGGAAATGGAGTAGAACTATTTTAAAACTAACGGCTAAGGGGTATTCGGGGGATTGGCAGCGTTTCCACGTCCTGACCTTTCCCACCTGACCTTATCTGGGGGAAGTTTACGCCCAAATGTAAACTGCAACAGGCCAATGATAATGATGATGGGCTGTGGAGACTTTCATATAGTAATTTTAGGTATACAGGCAATATGAGAGCATTTGGTCTTCAATATCCAAGCATAGAAAACTATGCACATCCCAGATAGTCACTACTTACGGCACCTACGGGAAATGGGGTGGAACTATAGGCCTAAACAGCTAAGGGATATGCCTCTCAGGGCGTGAGAGATATGCCTGTAGGCAAAAGCCTATAGGAATATCTCTCACGCTCTGCTGAGCTCACGCTGCTAGAAGAAAACCAGTGACTACATATCCAAGGGTCCAAGGTCAGTCGTTGCTCAGAAGCAGATCTCTCTCTGCTAGGAGCACCAACAGAGTCAAGGTAGGCTAGCCAAGATGCCACTTTGACGAATTCGCCAGGCGCTTTCGTAGCGACTCCATCCCGCTCACATAAATAGTTCATGTGCGGGAGGGCAATATAAGTCGCGACGAAAGCGTCTGGCGAATTCGTCAAAGTGGCATCTTGGCTACGGGTTCAGGTCTTACCGGAGAGCGCGGAGTAGACGGCGTTGAGCGCGTTGGAGCCCCAGGCGCCGGCGCTCCAGTCCACGGCGATGATGTTCACATCAGCGGCGGCCAGGAGAGCTGAGGAATAAATCAATAAATATTTCTCAACAACACATACATTTTGATCTGACCCCGTGTTAAGTAGCTTAAGCACTTGTGTTACAGACATCAGAATCAACAGTGGTATTACAAATATACTTAAATAGATACATATAACACCCAGACCAGGACAAACATTTGTGTGCATGAACATGTCTGTTGTGCGGGGATCGAACCCGCGACCTCTTGCGTAATAGGCAACATCTTGACCATTACACCAAGCGGGTCGTCAAGAAGAAGTGAGGAAGACGGTCTGCATCAGCGCAGGTTCCCAACACCATGACCCAGTGTTACAGACAGATATAATTCGTAAGAGATGCCCTTGACAGACTTCTTTTCATTTTTCAAATTGGCGCTAAATTCTGAAGCGACACTGGCTATCGCAGTGCCAGCACGTTGAAACGTAGGTTCGTCATGTCAAAATAATGCCACTGTTTTCTGGGTCCGGGCAACTCTAAGGGTTAAATTCTATGATCAGGACAAACAAATAAGTTTTGAAAGAAGTACAGAGTGATGAAATATTGGGCTGACAAAGATTATTACAACGGTTCTCTTAATTTTAACCAAGTGGAAGTTACTAAAGAGTGCCTCTCCCGGTTGCATCCTCGGCCATGCTTCGGAGCCCAGGGTGCGCAAAGACGCCTATGAGCCTAAATTGACATGCCTGTTTTGAACTATAATTCATGGTTCACTAGTCTCATGGCTCAACGAAAAGCACATCCCTATGCAATAGGTATAGATCGGTGATATGCCGCAACTTAAATAAACTCTTGCAGTTCAAAAGTAGCACTTATGCCCCAGACGTAAAGTTTATGTACCTGGCACGAGGATAGCGTTGCTGGTGTCGGTGGCGGAGGACCTGCTGTCGTGGATCAGGACCACGGTGCGCTTGCTGGAGTCGTAGTTGGAGTTCCTCAGGATGTCGTTGTTGTGGATGAGCAGGGGCTGGCTCCAGCTGGGGTTAGCCCTGGAACCAACACACAAAACCATTATACTTGGGTCTACAGATCCAAGATTCATCCTAGTGCTATTGATCTAATCAAAGCTTCTAATAAACTGGTTGGTGACATGGGCATTAGCTCATAGGATTTGGTAAAAAGTGACGAAGTTAAGATTGTTAGGCTCACCTGGTGAAGAGATGGAACTGGTTGTCCCTGGAGGGGATGTAGGGGATGTTGTCAGGGTTCACGCCGGGAGGGGGCCAGATGCTGTCGAGGTCGGGAAGTGCCGGGGGCCAGGGCAGGCTGTCGGGCCACCAGCCGGGCGCCTCTTCGGGAATGGACGGGATCTCGAAGTCGGGAAGTGCGGGAGGCCAAGGCAGGTTCTCAGGCCACCACGAAGGCTGGTCGGGCCAGCCTTCGGGTCTCGCCGGGGGCCAGGGCAGGCTGTCGGGCCACCAGTCGGGCTGGTCGGGCCAGCCTTCAGGTCTGGCTGGAGGCCACGGGAGGCTCTCGGGCCAGAAGCTGGGGCGGTCGGGCCAGTCCTCAGGCCTCGCTGGGGGCCAGGGCTGGCTGTCGGGCCACCACGAGGGCTGGTCGGGCCAGCCGTCGGGGATCGCGGGCGGCCAGGGCAGGCTCGCGGGCCACCAGCTGGGCTGGTCGGGCCACTCGCCGGGGATCCTCGGGGGCCACTGCGGCAGGGGCCACCAGGCGGGGCGCTCGGGCCAGTTGTCGGCGCTGGACGGGGGCCACGGGAGGCTGTCGGGCCAGAATGACGGCCTGTCGGGCCAGTTGATCTCGTTCCTTTGTTCGGGCTGAGGCAAGGCTGGAATTGGAGCAAAGTGGACATGATCAAACCCCTTGTCTCAAGACAACCTCTGGACTCTGGAGACTGAAGACTTAAGACTTCGACAGTGTTTCTTGCACACTCTTTAGTTAGAGAATGATAGCAACACTGGGGCAGTCTTTTTCTCTGGTTAATGAATAACAATAGATGCAGCGAATAATTTGGCAGTCATGCTATCTTCCTTCTTATTATGAATCACGTGTGATAAAGCAAGATAGCAGACTGACCTACTCCCGCCGCCTAAACTGTCAAGTGGGATGACGTGATTATCGCGTGGTCGTCGTCTTCTGTTCAGAGAGACTGAGAGAGGAAGTTAGGTGCAAAGTTAGGTGAATATTTGACGTTCGGAGAAGACACTCGAACGTGACGTAGGGGCAGTGCCGTAACTAGCCTTTTATGCGCCCGGTGCGAGCTTTTCAAACTGCGCCCCTAGAATCTACCAGTCTGGTCATTTCTGCGCCCCTCCAGGGTCTGCGCCCTGTGCCTGGGCACCGTTGGCACCGCCCTAGTTTCGGCACTGCGTAGGGGGCATCTAGTATTCATTATTCTGAGGTAACTGCCTCCGTGGCGCAGTGGCTAGTGTGTCGCACTTTAATGCGGCGGCCGCGCTGGAGGTCCTGGGTTCAAATCCCAGGTCGGACCGATGAAATTGTGTCAGTGTTTTATAGTCCGGAGTTTGTAAGTTGGCGGTGTAATTACATCCCCGTGCCTCGGAAAGCACGTAAAGCCGTTGGTCCTGCGCCTGATCTCTCTACGGTCGTGTCAGACTGCTGTCCCACCGAATTATGAGAGTGAGGGAATAGGGAGTGCACCTGTGCTTGCGCACGCGCTTGTGCACTGTAATATAGCCTGCGTACTCGGCTCATCGTAAGATTGGCCGCCGTGGCCGAATTCGGCTAGAAGGGTATTATTTATTATTCTGAGAGGCCTATGTCCAGCAGTGGACTGCGATAGGCTGATGATGATAATGATTCTGAGGTCTTAAGTGGCAACACTGCTTACCTGACACAGCAGCCAAGCCGAAGAGTAGGAGAGCGACCGATGATCCTGCCATCTTGGTAACTACTGACTTCTGCAACTCGCAATCAGCTTATATACTAAACATTTAACAGTATGGAGATAAGACTAATTCTTAGATTACACCACTTGGTCCGGCAAGTGTTGAGGATCGATATAGATAAGGGGGTTTAAATTTATTTTCGCCAGGATTAATTGGTCGGATGAAAATCCGTCTTTGGAATTGATTAATCGTTTCTCTATCGAATTGATTATTCATTATTTGGGTGTAGGTAAAAATTGCATTGCATTGATGAAGTAGAATGTTATAGTAATGTTAAATATCGATTGGAAGGCAAACGAGCAATCGTGTCACCTGATGGAAAGTGATCACCGCTGCCCATGAACATCAACAACCGCACAAGAGACGCAAATGCGTTGCATGTCTTTAAGACCCCATACCCTCCCCAACGCAGCTCCGGCGACCTTACTTACCAGCAGAAACAATGCACAACAGGGGGCATGGAACAATTTTCGGGGAGGGTATGGAGGGCAACCTATCTACAATAATTTGAAATTATGCTTTTCTTACAAGGATGGGTTTTGGCTCAATCACCACGCTTGCTCAATACAATCGTAATCCCAAGATAAGTTTGGAAAGCAGCCACAAACCCGGGAATCAAACCAAGGACATCGAAACCAATAGGATACTTAAACCACTAGACAATCGAGGCGTTAAACCATAGATTTTAAGAGAGGTAAATCTTAGTGGGACTTCCACTTGAATGGACCGCTTGTCTGGGGAAGTTCTTCAATCTTACAGAAGGACAGTGAAGTAGCACTTTGTAACTCTTGTACTGTGTTTCTGCTGGTGAGTAAGGTTGCCAGAGCTAAATTGGGTCTTAAACGCCGGCAACGCATCTACGATAGCTCTGGTGTCGCGGATGTCCATGGGCGGCGGTGATTGCTTACCATCAGGCGACCCGCTATCACATTTGCCGCCTCTGCCATAAAATAAAATAAAAAAATATTTTTAGAATAGCGGTCCGCCCCAGCTTCGCACGGCTCCACACGGTTTCACCCGCGTCCCGAGGGAACTACTTCCCGTACCGGGATAAAATTTAGCCTATTTTCTCAGGGCTCAGTTTTCCAATGGTGAAAGAATTTTCTAAAATCGGTCCAGCACTTTTTGAGTTTATTCGTTTACATACTAAAATACAAATATTTCCTCTTTATAATATTAGTGTAGCTTTTCTATATTACATATCAGTTGCATTTTCCGGAAATGTAGGTATTATAATGACGTAACTGCATTTAATGATTATTATACCCCTTGTCAAAGATTTGATAACCCCCTTACAGTAGTACAATTAAATATCAATCATTTCGTATCGAATGTTCAATACTTTAATGCAGATAATTGTGATACAATTACACTATAATCTTTAGGTATGCGATTATATTTATGTCCTACTAGTTTTGACCCGCGACTTTGCCCGCGTTTTCAAGATTCCTGTTTATCCCATGGGATATTATCGGGATAAAAAGTATCCCATCACCTAAGTCAGCCCATACCCTGCATGTATAACAAATTTCATCAACATCCGTCCAGTAGTTTCAGCGTGATTGACGGACAAACATCCAAACAAACAAACTTTCACATTCATAATAATAATGAGATAAGATATTGATAAGATTCTTTCATCAACACGAAATGAAATGATGCATTTACCGTTTTGATTCAGAAATATAATATGTTAGGTAAGTAGCATTGCAATAAAAATATTAACTTATTTTGTAATATAATAAAGCTGAAGAGTTTGTATGTTTTTCCAAAAATGCAATCAAAGTTTTCGAAAAATCCCTTGCCTCTCCCGGAATTCGAACAAACTACAATTTGCAAAAAATACACTCTGCACTTTTATTGCATCTGCGGCTAGGATTGATCCTATTTATTAATTACTAGCGGCCGCCCGCGACTCCGTCCGCGTGAATTTCGATTTCCAATATCCTATGTGTTATTCTGGGGGCTTACTGCCAGCCGTTATAGCAGGACGGATTCCAGTGAGTAAAAGGGATGTCGCTTTACATGATGTAAAGCGGCATCTCTCTTACTCACTGGAATCCGTCCTGCTATAACGGCTGGCAGTAAGCCCCCTGATGTATAAGCTATATTGTGGTAAAGTTTCATTCAAATCCATTCAGTAGTTTTTACGTGAAAGAGTAACAAACATCCATACATCCATACTTACAAACTTTCGCCTTTATAATAGTAGTAGGATTTATTTATTTCTAATAATAAATTGATTATAAGGATGAAATTATCTGTCTTATAAAGTTTATAAATGAAATCAAAGGAAACCATGAAAAATTTGACGAGCTGTTTGGTGTAATGGTCGAGAAGTCGGCTACTACACCAAAGGTCGCGGGTTCGATCCCCGAACGGTGCAAACATATTGTGTGTGCATGAACATGTCTGTTTGTATCGGTCTGGGTGTTTCTATGTATAATATGTATGTATTTACAAAAAAAAGTATATAAGTAATGTTTATCCGTTGTCTGGCACCCATAGCACAAGCTAATGCTTATACTCTGTCCACTATATGAAGCGTCTTTTGACAGGTCGCCGATTGACAACATTGGTGATGTCCTAAAGTATCTCAAATGTGTCAACAATCCGATTGTACTATTATCATTATTCGACTTAGGTACGTAAAAAATAACCGATTTCGATAAACATGCGTTTTGATCTAACATTCTCTTAGATTTATTGTAAACAAATATAAATCCATATAATTGAGTTTATAAGTTAAATATAAAACAAGTAAGTCATAGTAGTAAAAGAAATTTAAATCCAAATGTTGTTACCTTTCTATGTAAAATATATATTATACCTTATGAACAATAATGAACATGTTATGAAGAAGTTTAGATTTTTTCATAGCATTTATTTCTATCGATTATTTGTAATCGGGGGCACAATCGTTCTGATCGTTTTTCGTAGCACATCACTGAGATGGCAGTAACCGTCCATGAAGAACAAAATTCTTTTTTCGAAAATCAAACGAAAACTATTCGAACTTTCATGGGCGTGAGCTGTCAAAAGACGCTTCATAAAGTGGACAGAGTATAGTTTGGGCTAAATGGCGCTGTGTGAATAATGTCCAGCGATATTTATTTATTTATTTTTAAATTCATCGGGTCAAGTAAGATTCTTCGAAATATTTTTCTGAAGTATAAATGCACTTTTCTTTTCTAATAATAATGGAATGTTTTTTTTGACTGATATTTTTTGTCCGCAGAATTAAAAGTACTTTTTCTTCTCATTCATCTTTGGAACTATGTACCTGTTCAATATGTTGTGTGAAAAATAAATTGATTTTTATTATTATTATTATTTTTTATTATTCGGGTGGCATAGCAGAATTCCATCCAGTAGAAACGTTTATTTTATTCTTCTACTTATATAAATCTAATCTTACCCATCAACCTAATTTTAATTTTAGCTACCTGCAGCATTATTCTTTATCAAGGCTTTAGATGCATTTAATCTTAATCATTTTAAATCCGTTTATATAATTTTAGGTATCATAATATACCACTGCAGTTTCTATGCACTTATTTATTGCACATTTCAAATCGTACGGACGGCGCCTCACAAACATACGTGAGGTCCGCTGTTCGAATCCGGGCCTACACCTCTGGATTTTTCGAAAACTATTTGTGGATTTGTGCCATTAGCCCGGCGGTGAGGGAAAACACCGTGAGGAAACCTGCACATTCAGTGATTTCAGACTTTAGTTCAGTTAGATCTGAATGTGTAACCATGATCTAATCTGTCTGGTTCCTTTCTATGGGTTACGAAGGTCTGATGGCAGTCGCTTCACTGTAATCACCAGACTTGCCAAATCCTGGATCATGGTCAAAGCGGACCCCGTATGAAACGGGATAAACGCTAGGAAGAAGATTATAAATCTTTAATCATGATATAAAGTAATCCTCCGTGGTGTAGTGGTTAGAGCGCTGTGTTTAACCTCTGAAGTCGTGTGTTCAAATGCCGCGGGTAACACTTCACTAATATTGTGTTGGTTTTCCCAGTTTGATTAGGACATTGCAGGCATAGACTATACATTTAAACTGAGAATTGCAGGCATAAATGAATCACCTGATTATCCGATAAAAATGATGATTCCGTGCTTCGGAAGGCACGTTAAGCCGTTGGTTCCGACAATGATCCAAATTGTCTGGTTTCTGTTGTAGGGGTTTCGGAGGTGAAACGACAGACGCTACATTGTAATAAGCAGGCTGTCAATTCAGGGTCAAAGTCGCAGCGTAGCCTGGGCTCCGAGGCAACGACCGAGGATGCAACCTGGAGAGGCGCTATGCTGATGATGATGACTCATGTATAAAATGGAAACATTTAACAATTTTTTTAATTAGATAGGCTGCGGAACTACATGAAATTTGCTACTTTTTAAGAAGGAAGCAAACGAGCATGAGTGTCATCTGATAGTAATGATCACCGCTGCCCATGGACATCAACAAGCGCACAAGGGTCGCAGATGCGTTGCCTGCCTGTAAGATCCTATACCTTCCCCAAATGAGCTCTGGCGACCTTACTCACCAGCAGAAACATAGCACAACAGTTACGAAGTAATTCTTCACTGTGGTCTTCTGTAAGGGGGAGGTACTTCCCCAGACAAGCGGATGTTTTTTTTAATATTTTGTTTTATCCAACAATAATAATACTATAGGTAAGATTACTTTAACCAGACGTTTACGGAAAGATTTTTACATTCATGAAACACAGGTGTTTGATAACAAAGCTTAAATCTATTTATATCTAATCGGTATTCTCAGAATTCTATAATGAGTAATACATTGTCCTAATTTTTTCAATCAAGTTGTAATGACTAATTCATATTTTGGTGTAGTTTATTTTATTACTAGCGGCCCGCCCCGGCTTCGCCCGTGGTACTTGTCCACTATTTAATGGATGATATTATACATAAAAACCTTCCTCATGAGTTACTCTATCTATTAAAAAAAACCGCATCAAAATCCGTTGCGTAGTTTTAAAGATTTAAGCGTTCATAGGGACATACAACACACATAGGGACAGAAAAAGCGACTTTGTTTTATACTATGTAGTGATTATAACGACTTGCTTGGTGTTATGGTCATGATGTTGCCTATTATACAAAAGGTCGCGGGTTCGATTCCCTCACAGGACACACATTTGTGTGCATGAACATGTATGTTTGTCCTGGTCCGGGTGTTATATGTATCTATTTAAGTATATTTGTAATACCACTGTTGATTCTGATGTCTGTAACACAAGTGCTTAGGCTACTTAACATGGAGTCAGATCAATCTATGTGACGTTGTAAAATATTAAAAAAAAAGTAAAGTATCAGCCTATTAATATCCCACTGCAGGGCAAAGGCCTCCATCATTTGAAATCATGTTTTCGTTACAAAGATGGGTTTTGGCTTAATCACCACGCTTGCCAAATGCGGATTGGTGATCACAAACCCGGGCTGTGTTCAGAAAAATCAACACAAAGTTTGCCCGACCTGGGAATCGAACCCAGGACCTCGAGACCAAGGCCCGGTACTTAAACCACTAGACCATCGAGGCGAGGTGTAAAATATTAAAAAAATATATATTGTTTTCATCATCCTAGCGCCTCTCTATATTGCATCCTCGGCCATTGCCTCGGAGCCCAGGGTACGATGCGACTATGATCCAGGGGGGCGATTCACTAAGCGCAAATGTCATAATCTCACGGTTATGTCATCGGCGACAATAGGAATTTAGTCCTAATTTTGTGCTATCGCCGTTGATACAACCGTGAGATTATGACATTTGCGCTTAGTGAATTCCACCTCAGATCTTACAAGACTGCTTATTTCACTGGAGGGTCTGTCGTCTGACCCTCGTAACCCTTACAAACTCTTCACCAGCTTTATATATAAGTACTAGCTCGGGGCGCCCGCTTCGCGGTCGCGCCCACGAGCTAGGTCGCTCCGCGACGGGGGCCGCTCCCGGGCTTCGCCCTCCGCGGCGCTCGGCCTTCGGCCTCGCCGTGGCTCGGCCTGCGGCCTCGCAAAATTACATGGCTGGCTTGGACCGTCCGTCAGCGGGTTCCTAGTCCTTTTTCGACGCTCTGAGAGCCATCAACTAAAACCTACTTGATTTACTTTATGCCGCTTCGGGCTTCGCCCTCCGCGGCGCTCGGCCTACGGCCTCGCAGATATTGTTTATTGTTTTCTTAACACCGTAACTTTTCATTTTTAGAGCAGTCCTTGTTCTATAATATTGTTTTCGATTACACTAAAATGCTTATTTCTACAATACTTTATTTAAAGGTGAAAAAAAATTTGGAGATTCGCCCACATTAACCTACGCCTACGTTGTGACCAATTGAAGCCAAGTAAAAGTGAAAATTGTTGCAAAAACGCTTTAATCTAACTTAAATATCAATATGGTTTACTGATTTTGTTATTATGCCTACACTAATACCGAACCTAGTAGGGGCAGATAACAAAGCAAGTAGATTATGCCCCACCCCCCAGTCTTGCGTCTTGATAGGACGTGCATTAATAAGGATATTAGTTTCTTACTTTTGAAAAAAGTATGCATCATGAAGGTTGTATTATAATTGTAATGAAAAACAAATAATAATATAAAATGTTTATTGCTCTCAAACAATTTTGAGTAGAACAAAGTCAATGTGACATAAAATTAAGTAATAAATTATTTTCTAAAGCAAAAAACAGGGGATTTTGGTCCCCTTACATTTAATTTACATTTACATTACTTATTTGCTCTCGACAGTTTTTTATTTTTTAACCAATAAGTCCACTAATCGGCTATGATTGAACGTGGCTAACTATACTTATGTCACATTCTAAATATGTACGTTAGTTCCATTTTCTGGGGGTAATCAACAGAAAAAGAAACGATTTTCAGGGCTCAAAATGGCCTTCGTATTACATGTAACATCAAAGTAACTAACTACAAACCTTATTTTAAGACATTAATTTTATGCATTCAATTTGCATTCTACATATCCATGAAAAAGCTTAGTGTTAATAAATGATAAAAATTTTAAAAGATTTTAAAAAATAAAGAGCAAACGTCTTAAATATAAAGAATGTTTTACATATTGACATAAAACCGCTTCTTTTTGTTAAAAATGTCACAAGCATAGTACCACGAATATTTAAAAAGTTACCTTATTTACTATCAAAAAATAAGACGTCATCAAATGTTGAAAATATTGAGATTCGTACACATCGATATACAAATACCCAAAATACACAATTAACGTCTCAAAAACGTCCCCAAAAAATAAGTGCTGAATGCACTTATTTCAATAAGTCTTGCGTCACCAGCGTCATCGCAATTTTGAACACTCCCTTATGAAAACAAACTAATCTGCGTAAGGTTTAATTTGCAAATAATAATGTTCATAGTTTGACTTTGAGTTTTTGGTGACAGGTTACTTTTGTTCGAGACTGTGCATCTATGGTTTTTGTATATCAATGTTCGTACATGAACTATTTCTTCTTGACATTTAAACTATTACATTTGAGAGAAATTTACAGACAAAAAGATAATTTAAATGTTATACATTCTTTTATAATTGGCGAATAATTTAGAGACACAAAAATTAAAATGTTTTTTTAAATATGGTGTTACGAGGTCTAACACTAAAGAAAAGTTAAGTACAAGTTCTAATTTTGATTTCAATTAAATTGAGGTAGACTGGTAAATATAGGCTCAAAACATGGCACTTGAAAATGTGAAAATAATGTTTGCTTTACCCGTTGTCTTAGGTGGGTAGTGGGACGGGATGCGACGTGACGTGATGCAAATTATTGCGACCAATACTTTACGTGACGTGACGTACCTATGTCATATGTCCATACTTATGACAATATTACATAGAAAAGACTATTCGATATTCCGCGTCGCGTCGCTTCTCTAGTTTGTCGCCCACCTTAGTCAACGGGTTAACAGAAATGCAAACTTGCAAACGTAGCGGTAGATCTATTTTTGATGCTAAAACAGTATTGTTATATCCTATATATGTACCTCTTTTTTATCATGTCATTGGGTAAACCAATGTAATCTTGTTACACATTTTAGGTTAATAATATTAATTAACATATCATTAATGGATGTATGGAATTGATCTTCTTCAAGCAGTCTCCATTCAGCAAAATTAGTTTCTTGAATTCGTGATCAAGTTCTTCAAATCTCCATCATAAGCTCATTAATGTTCCCATTGTTGGATAGGGAGAACAAGCATTAAACCACCTCGATGGACCAGTGTGCATTAGTGGTTTGAGCGCAATTGACCAAAGGTATCTGAAACAAAAATAAACACTTCAATAAGGGTAGGAAAAATAAAATATATCCCCTCATAATTTAATGAATCAGTCGTGGTCTTGCTCGTTGCAAGTTCAATTTCTAGGTAAACTCTAAGACATTGACCAGTTTGTGATTTGATTTGTCCAGCTGCATTCAGCAAACATGGCGACGATAAAGCCTTTAATTATAAAGTTGATATACCATGATTTCATCAAATCATTAAATTGATCATCATCATCATCATCATCATCCTAGCGCTTGTCCCGGTCGCATCCTCGGCTGTTGCCTCGGAGTCCAGGGTCCGCTTTCCTGCTGCACCTACTCCACTTCGCACGGTCTTGGGCATCCTGGGTGGAAAGACCATTGGCACGCATGTCATCTTCAACGACGCCAAGCCAGCACTTCTTGGGCCTGCCCCTTCTTCCGGGACCCGGCGGTGGTGGCATGGTGAGACATTTGTTTCCCACGTAGCTGGCCGGTTTTCGTAAAACATGGCCGTACCAACGTAGGCGACACTCCTGCAGTTTATCTGCAATATCACGGACACGAAGGCTACCCCGGATGCGTGAGTTCTTAATGCGGTCTTTCCGCGTCACTCCACACATCCAGCGCAGCATCTTCATCTCCGTGACACGCAGCATCTGCTTGTGTCGCTCAAGTACAGGCCACGTTTCGCTGCCGTACAAAAGGACGGGCCTAATGATGGTCTTATAGACCTGTCCCTTCAACTTAACCGGCATTTTGGGGTCACAAATGACACCAGTCACCTCACGCCACTTGGCCCAGGCTGCTGAAATGCGGGCTTTGACGTCGCAATCGATGTCGCTAGACGCATGAAGTACAGATCCCAGGTATTTAAACTGGTCCGTACGCTCGACCAAGTCACCGTCTATGCGTACGGGTGGGGGATCTGTGTTGCAGGCCATGTATTCAGTCTATGTATTCAGTCTTCGCCACGTTTAGTTTTAGACCGCCGTTCTCAAGTGCCACCTTCCACTTACCCGCTCGTCGCACCAGTCGTCCCCTGTCCGAATCCGTCAGCGCGATATCATCAGCATACATGAGCAGCCACGGGGGTTGCTCATGTGCGTCTATGATGCTGGTTGACAGTTCGTCTAATATCACGCTAAACAGGAAGGGACTAAGGACGGATCCCTGGTGGACTCCGACGGTAACGGGGAAAGGGTTGGTGTCACCAACAGCAGTCCTAACTATTGAATCGGAATCGTGGTACATGTCTCGGATGACGTCAATATAAGTTTCAGGCACCCTCTTGGACCTCAGTGCCCACCAGATCATCATGCGAGGAACACAGTCGAAGGCCTTCTGCATGTCCAGGAACAGGAAATGCAGAGGCGTGTTCTTCGTTCTGTATTTCTCCATGATCATCCTTAGGGCAAAAACAGGGTCCATGGTACCAAGACCAGGTCGAAACCCGTACTGACAGTCCGAGACAGTACACTCCTGTCGTAGCCGAGAGTCAACTATCCGCTCAAATAGCTTCATAGTGTGGGACATTACCTTTATACCGCGATAGCTTCCGCACTCCTGCACCGATCCCTTCCCTTTGAAGACTGGAGTTATGATACTCCGTCTCCACTGGCAAGGGATCCGCCCGGTGTAGAGTATGCGGTTATAAAGGTCGGTTAAGATGCCCACACCACGAGAACCCATCGCCTATCATTAAATCATTAAATTGATGTTCATATAATATTGCAGTTTGGACGCGTGCGAAACAAGAAAGTTAGAAGTTATTGCGATGTAGTCCTGTATTCCTTTCAAGCGATTGGTAAACATTTAAATCACTTACTTTCTAACTAATATTATAATTATTATGAACTTGTGTGAAGTATGTTTTACACAAACTTTATATTCCCTAATCGGGTATTATGTGAATCTTCTTTTGAGCCAGAAAAAAATAGATTTAAAAATACTTACATGAAAGTCAGGATAGGATAGTCAAGTCGTCGGTTTAAGTAGTTGGTGTAGGGTTTGACAAAATGTCTCTTCTCTCCTGAAAACAAAAAACAATACAATTATTAAAACTTGACATCTTGAAAGTATGTAGTAATTGATGATCGGACATTTCATATCATTAGCAAGCATTCGTTTATCCAAATAAAAAGAAACATTAAAAATAAAATAAGATTTGAATAATTCGTAAATTAAATATAGTTTTAAACATTTTCACTACAATATCAAATGTAAAATGGTAAATAATTGTGTTTATTTACATACCTTTAAGTTATTTTTTTCCATAAATTGTCTGCTTTATTTATTTATATTTATGTATTGTTTTGAATTATAGTTTCAGTAATAATTTCTTCACAATACTTTTAATTCGTCATTCATTCCTTACTCAGTTTGTAAATGTAATGAGTATAATTCTGTAATATAAAAACATCTGTTAATTTCTTGGTAAAGGCATGGAAAGGCATATAAAAATCTTAAGGTACAAAAAACCAGAGCCTCGTCAGTAAGTAGCAGGAAGCACCGCGGGCAGGTGAGGTTGGCACATGGGATGAGGGAGCGAGTCCAGGGTGGTTACATATATTCTATTTATGGGTAAGATGTTTGATAAACAACAGCTTTATTCCTTGCAAAACTGGACTCACACTGCAGGATTGAATGTTAAAATTAATTTGGCCAATAATTGCCGTGAAGTGAGAAAAACAAAACGAAATAAGATTAAAATAGCAAATAAATTACAAAAATCCTGCATTTAATAAGTAATATTCTATTATTTCGTTCGCAAATTATTTAACATAACGTGCGAAAGAAATTTATAAAATACCATTATTACTTGTCATCAGAAAACAATAATCCGAATAATAAAAGTATTAACTATTTTTAATTATTGACTTTATTCGTATTATTGTTTTCTGTGTCATCCCCTTTTGCTTCCCATCTAACTATTGACTATATACTAATACAAGCATAAAAGCAAGCAAACAAATAAATACAACAAATTATTTAATAGGGTTATTTACAGAAAGAAGAAACTAAAAATACAAAGCAATGTGGTCAGGCATTTCTACACCAGCAATTGTTTGCTTAATGTCTCTGAGTGTGTGTGCAAATGGATAAGAAATAAAGAATCCGGATTGAGTCAATTATCAAATAAAATATATTATAATATGACATAAAAAAATGTATAGTATGAATATGAACCCATGAAAAATATAGTAAAACCACCAAGTATTTATTATTACTTCCCTGAAGAGTGCATCCGTATACCGTAACAACTTGCAAATACCACCCGTCATTGAGTCACGACACAAAACAGGCCTTCGTCAGCCATCCCCGAATGAGGCGGGATCCGTTGGACAGACCTTCCGAGGAACGGGCTGTCGGTGGTTAAGACGAAGAGCCGACACGAGAGTGGTCAGAGAGCGCCAGCAGGTGACGGGAAGAAAGCGGTGCAATCAAAGTAAGGAGCGTAACATCGACATGTCCTATCCCCAAAATCCAAACCAATCCAATCCCCTTTACAATGCCGCAAATAGCAAAAATGCCAAAACACGTGCATAATATGCACAAAACGGACGCCTTAAACTTGGAACACCAAAATTCATCCAAAATGTACCATTGAAAAGAAAATGGTAGTCATTAAATGTATTTTTTATTCTCATGACATGCCAATGTGACCTCAACCAACAAACTAAAAGCTTCTGTTATGTATGCGAAAAATCTGATTGAAATCAAGGTTTTCTAAGTGGACCACTAAATTTGTGGTAGGTATGCAGTGTAGTGCACTCTAAGTGCAGAAGGGTAAAAAGTCATTATCATCATTGTTGTTTTTATGTGATTTACGCATTTTCATGATGGAAGGGGAAGCTTATTTTATCTTATAACGACAATGGGATTGTGCTCATCATTTAGCATTTTTGATCGGGCAGGAACCAATCGACCCTTCAAAATGTGCCTATATAAATAAATTTTAAGACGCTTTATAAGATGAAGAACTTATAAAAACAATAATCACTTTTGTTTCACATTATGTAATTACCCCAACAATAAAAGAAGTAAATTGCCCCATAGTATACGATTTACGTACATTCAAGTCATTTGGCTTGTAATCTTGCGGTGTTTAAAGTGTATGTACCAAATAAATATTTGTGCTACGACATGGTATAATTATTTACATATTGGCGCTTTGTATGCTTTCTGTGCAGAACATGAGTTTTTCATCCGATGTTGTGTCCAGTTGTTTTGGCGTAGTCAGACCTGTAGGACTTGGATAATTGAGCAGCGTGGTGTATGTACCGGCGTTAAAATTGCGGTAGAGCTGTTACAATGGTCGTCATTATTCTGAATGCTGTATACAGATGGTAGCAACTTGTCTTCTTGGCGACGGCATCTCCGTGAATTTGTGCCTTTTGAAATTTCAATCGGTGAGATCCGCTTGTGGAAGGCCGATTGAAATGTGCAATCACGGAGAAACAGTAGATCTCGTCCAGATGGTTCAGATCACGACGGAAAGGTTCTGACCACGTCGGGGTCACCAATTCCACTCTTAGGTTGGTAAGGGAGATGAATCAAACAGCCAGGGCAACGGTGTGTGCCGTGGGGCATTATAACGAAGCGCACATTAGAATTATCGTTGCAAGTATTACTGCTACTTGTCGGTAGAATTGTTAATATCTGATGAAAAACGATTATTCGTTGTTCTTTGTTGACTTTTCATTAATTGTACTTAAATATAATAATTACGGTGTTTAATCGTGATATTTCTTAAAATTTCTTTTTATGCCTTTCTTGACGTTTAAAATATTTTTTAACTTGGTATCATATAGCAGCAGTTGACAATCAGTGTGTCAGAGGAATGTCGTTAAGCACAGACCCAGATATAAGAGGAGGTCGGGACTTACAGTATTTGTATTGAAGATATTACGATCAAGACAAATTAACAACGTGAATAACCGGCCGAGTAGAAGCCGAACTTACATACCAAGAGGTCACAAAACATTTATTATATATTATTTTTAAAATTTGTAATAGCTTATGAAAAGCCGACATAATTACATATGATTAAGAAATACATTCATAGTAATTCAGTCAATATCATCTTCAGTAGCGAATTTCGTGGAATATTATATTGTTGCACCAATTCGTGTTATTACAATAATTAATTGTTGAATAATATATATACGACTGTATATTTAAACGCATTGAAATTATTGCCTATGACAATAGTACAAAGGGAAAAGAAAGAGAGCGATGTTAAGGGGAAGGAATCGAAGAAGAAAAGGGTAAATAATAAAAGAAAACGAATTTTCTGACGTCAATGAGAGGTCTATGGTTACTATTACCCTATAGTCGTAAGGTAGAAAAATGAGTTGCAGGTCATTTTTTTTTCTCACGCAGGAAATTGAAGAAATAGAATAGCTATATACAACAGAAATTCCCACTATAATTTGTCATTTAGGGACAACTTCGATTTTTTTTCCTGAAAATAAAATCACACACAGTTATACACATTTTATGGTCATAAAAGTTTTTTTTTCATTTTCAAACAATTTGTTATGGAGTTATTAACAAACAGAATTTCAAAGTTATGTTGGATAGTACAAGCCCAATGATAAGAGGAGGTTGGGACTTATAGTATGTATAATTTATGTTTATACCAAATTTTATGTACCACGACCAAAACAAACAAGCGAAAATGGACAATTGAAAGGTGTTGATTGGCGACATCATAAATATGTATATTATTTCTGTATTTTAGTGTTTTTCGCTTCAACTTGAAAACATAACAATTATTGGTTTATTTCAATAAAGCAGCAGCAGGACCATCTGGGATATAGAGAAATGTTGGGTAAGTACAAGCCCTGAGATTAGAGGAAGACGGGACTTACAGTTTAAGATTACTAACAATTATTAAATTAAAGACCACGACCAACATAACCGGCCAAATGGAAGCCGAATTTGCACACCAATGGTTTATAAATGTTTTCATTATTTTTAAATACTTTCACCTGTAAAATCAGTTATCGAGTCGAAATTCATCCAAGAACATTCTACCACACAATAAGCCTATGATGATATTGACTGAAAATACATAATGATATCTTCACAGATTTTTTAAATACGTATGTTTTGTGTTATTTTTGAGTAGAAGATTGCAACAGTTGTAATTCACTTTGTTTCTTCTTTCAGGCACATATTAGACACACAGATATACAGTACATATATATTTAGTATTTGCCTTTACACATGATAAAAATACATGGGTCACCAAACGAATTTGAAAGTGAGGTATACGTCTTAGCCAAGTTGATTTATTCAGTACGCCGTTACTTTTGACGCTATGATAAAATAGAGGAGAGGGAGGTTTGCTAGAAGTCACAATCCAGTTCAATATGCAATGCACCGTCGTCACACTCGACTCTATGATGAAATAGAGAAGAGGGAGGTTTACAAAAGTCTCAATCCAGTTCAATATGCAATGCACCGTCACACTCGACTCTATGATGAAATAGAGAAGAGGGAGGTTTGTACAAGTCTCAATCCAGTTCAATATGCAATGCACCGTCACACTCGACTCTATGATGAAATAGAGAAGAGGGAGGTTTGTACAAGTCTCAATCCAGTTCAATATGCAATGCACCGTCACACTCGACTCTATGATGAAATAGAGAAGAGGGAGGTTTGCAAAAGTCTCAATCCAGTTCAATATGCAATGCACCGTCACACTCGACTCTATGATGAAATAGAGAAGAGGGAGGTTTGCACAAGTCTCAATCCAGTTCAATATGCAATGCACCGTCACACTCGACTCTATGATGAAATAGAGAAGAGGGAGGTTTGCAAAAGTCTCAATCCAGTTCAGTATGCAATGCACCGTCACACTCGACTCTATGATGAAATAGAGAAGAGGGAGGTTTGCACAAGTCTCAATCCAGTTCAGTATGCAATGCACCGTCACACTCGACTCTATGATGAAATACAGAAGAGGGAGGTTTGCACAAGTCTCAATCCAGTTCAGTATGCAATGCACCGTCACACTCGACTCTATGATGAAATAGAGAAGAGGGAGGTTTGCACAAGTCTCAATCCAGTTCAGTATGCAATGCACCGTCACACTCGACTCTATGATGAAATACAGAAGAGGGAGGTTTGCACAAGTCTCAATCCAGTTCAATATGCAATGCACCGTCACACTCGACTCTATGATGAAATAGAGAAGAGGGAGGTTTGCACAAGTCTCAATCCAGTTCAATATGCAATGCACCGTCACACTCGACTCTATGATGAAATAGAGAAGAGGGAGGTTTGCAAAAGTCTCAATCCAGTTCAGTATGCAATGCACCGTCACACTCGACTCTATGATGAAATAGAGAAGAGGGAGGTTTGCACAAGTCTCAATCCAGTTCAATATGCAATGCACCGTCACACTCGACTCTATGATGAAATAGAGAAGAGGGAGGTTTGCAAAAGTCTCAATCCAGTTCAATATGCAATGCACCGTCACACTCGACTCTATGATGAAATAGAGAAGAGGGAGGTTTGCACAAGTCTCAATCCAGTTCAATATGCAATGCACCGTCACACTCGACTCTATGATGAAATAGAGAAGAGGGAGGTTTGCAAAAGTCTCAATCCAGTTCAGTATGCAATGCACCGTCACACTCGACTCTATGATGAAATACAGAAGAGGGAGGTTTGCACAAGTCTCAATCCAGTTCAGTATGCAATGCACCGTCACACTCGACTCTATGATGAAATACAGAAGAGGGAGGTTTGCACAAGTCTCAATCCAGTTCAGTATGCAATGCACCGTCACACTCGACTCTATGATGAAATAGAGAAGAGGGAGGTTTGCAGAAGTCTCAATTCGGTTGAATAAGTGACAAATCAATAGGGAGAAAATAAAAGCTCAATTTTGAAAATATGTATACAACGTTGGACACCGTAACCATTAGTAATTTTGTACATTAATAATTTTAATGTTATTAAAAATTTGCTATTTATTTTAATCAGCGTCAAATTTTTTTTTTGCTTTTCTTTTATTTGGTTTACATTTACAGAATAATTAGGGACAAATACATAAAAAAATATTTGTGAATTAATCAAATCGAAGATTGGTACAAATGACGACGACTTGGAATTCATTTAAAACATTTTTCTTGACATTATCTTCAAATGTGTATGTATGTGTGGTTGAGGAACTTTGCTCCAATTAACTGAATGCGATACACAATGAAGTGGGTGAAGACATAAATCATATCAACCACAGAGCTAAGTAAGATCAATCATCCGTAGCTTCCACCATTACAAACCCAAAACCAAGCTCACTATGCCCCCCCCCCCCTCCATACCCCCCTGTCGACGTTACACTCATCACTCCAATAGCACCATTTTCCCCAGGTTACCTACCAACACCACTCTAACCATTTCCCATGCCGGCCTTTCGCCAAAACCAAACATTACCCATTTCCCGGTGAGCCTGCCCAGCGCGATCCCTCCCCACCGGAAGATAACTGCGAAGACTTCTGCTCGCATCATGCATCAATGGCAGTGGATTTACTTTCCAAGCGATTACCAATACACCGATTCATTCAACAGTTCGTGTAATAACAATCTTGAATGATCTCAATATATTTGCTCATGAATACATACACAAGCTATACAGATATAATATAAGAAATTCGATACTTAATCCAAGCCCGACTCTTTTATCTAAATCCATTTTGTGTAGAATGTAATATGTCAAGTGTAGTAATAAAAAATAAAAGAAAATAATAATAAAAAAACGCACAATGTATAGGGTTGTGTCGACATGATTTTTTGATTTGACGATGATTTTATTTACATGAAAAATTCCCTTCCGATGAGGTGAACTATTTTAACCAAAAAGCCGCTGAAAGGTTTCCTACAATAATTGCGGGTACACAATATTGTTGAGCATTATTTTGCCATCAACAACTCTGTCCCGGGACACTAAAATACGTAAACTACTCCTATCTTGAACGCGACCTAACGCTACGTACAACTGCCCGTGACTAAATACGTCCGATCTCAAATCTACGCCTACCCGACTTATCGTCTGTCCCTGACTCTTGTGGATAGTCATCGCGTAACATACTTGCAACGGGAACTGCCTTCGGGTCATCTCGATGGGACTGTTAGGTTCGATCGGAGCTTTAAATAAAATACGCGGTATGACATATTCGACCGATTCGCCTGGCTTCCTAACAGTTATCAGACGCGGTGAAGCCCTAACCACAATAACCTTACTACCGTTCACTAACCTATCACAAAAACTAAGATTACGAATGATCATGCACACGCATCCTACTTTTAAAACTAAATCGTGATCTGGAACACCCTTAATCTGAAGTTTATTTAAAGTGTCCGCGCCTAAAAATATTTCATCAGCATTGTCAGTAACCACTTCGTCAATCGAGTAAAAATGTAAAACTTCCTCCGGTAATTTACTTAAAATTAGTGAATTAATTTCTTTAACATTTTGATTATGTGTACTCAGAATGGCTCGATGCGCACATACGTCGGGTTCGTCTATTACAACATGTGGAAAAACAAAATCTATCAGTTCGTTAACTTCTGTAACGAACGATATGGAGGATAATATTTCAACTAAATTTAGAATAGATCTATTTACTTTAACTTTGTTAACAGGTAACTGATTAGAACCCAACTTCAATAAAAATTCTGAAAATTCAGAATCGTTCTTACATCTTTGAGATGTATTCAAAGTGAACGATTTAATGTTAGGCCAAATAGGAGACGATTTGACGGAGCAATTAATGACATCTGAACTTGTTTTTGCATTAACTACTACCGGGGGAATCTGACGAAAATCGCCAGCAAAAATAATTACTTTGCCACCGAATAGCTTGTCTGATTTCATCAAGTCGCGGAGTGAACGATCTAACAAATTAATAAGATATTTATGAGCCATCGGTGCTTCATCATAAATGATGGTATTTGATTGATAAATTAATTCGGCTCGTTGAGAACCGTTTGTGATGTTCCAGTAACCTAAGTCATCTATGGGATTTAAAGGAAACCTAAACATACTATGAGCGGTTGTTCCGCCTTCATAGTTTTGTGCAGCAATCCCCGAACTGGCAGTACATAAAACTATACCATTTAAATCTCCGCGAGCGTGTGCAGTTATCACATTCAGTAATAAAGTTTTACCTGTTCCGGCAGGTCCGTCTATGAAGATAGCAGTGTCGTTTGAAGCGCGGAAACTCTCGTCGCATAAGAGTTTGTCAACGTAGTCGTAAACTAACCTCTGTTCGGAAGATAAACGCGGCAGCCACTCGGCGACGTATGCTGCTAAACGGTTCGGATCGTACTCGATACGTTCGCGACCTACTTCGGTGGTATCGTCTGTAACCTCGGGCAATCCTTGTTCGACAAGTGACGTCCCATGCTTACGCATCAACCTGTCGATACTTATTAAACTTAACGTAAAGGCCTTGGGTTCGTTTTCTGGAAAGCGTTGCAAGATGTCTTGACTAAGCACATTTTTATATTTCTCCCATAACGACGCGACCCTAATTCCGTTTACAGCTAGAAGTACGAAAAACGACCTAAGGCGTGGACCAGTCAGAAACGTGCTGGCCTCCTCCATTGCTACTTCGTACTCTAGTTCGTCGTTCGCGAGTCCTAAAGCTTTCGCGGCTTCTTGGAAAGTATTACAATTTTGCCCACCAAGTCTATACAAATCCTCGTAACCCCTGCACGGCCGTGACGCTAATAAAAGTCGCAAATAAAATAGTTCACCTCTATTGGGCGCACACCAGAACAAACGCGATACAAGTTCCCCCCTCTGTCGTCTTGTTATATATTTGCCGTTACCTAAATCGTGAATTTCTACGTTCTTAGTGCTGGGACGACGCGTATGCACTATGAACTGTTCGTAGAAATCCAAATAAGTGAGATTGTCAAATTCCGCGGTGTTCGGACGCCTAAAATACGTTAAAAGATCGGACGTTGCGCGACGCGTTGACTCTACTTCCGTACCAGGTTTAAAAAAAATGGACTGTTGATTTTCGAGGTGGACTGTAAGTTGTTTCACGTTTGGTTCGCGCGCGGTGATGTCAAACTCTAAGATTCGCCATGTTGCCTCGCATGATCCCAGGTAACGCTTGGTGACATACTGTTCGATTTCGTTGTTTTTGTCGCAATCCGCAACGACAGTTACGCGTGATTCGTCCGGTCCCTTAGTCATATACTTAAATAAATACTTAACTATTGCGCGAGCAGAATAAACTAATAAATTAATATGACAATCGTATTTCAAGAGTAAGGCGGCATTGTACGGGACAACCCATAAATCACTAATACTAACATCCCTACCCCGATATTTAATAGTTCCTACATTTTTACTGTCTCGCTTTAAATGAACAAACCCTCTATCATCACAAAAAGTAGTTGGTGTTTCAAGTTTTGGGAAAAATTTAGTGCATTTATTTTTATCTTTATCCCAACACGGTAAATCCGTTCTATTATGCTGAGGTCCACATGGGCCGTGTATCATATGATCAATCACGGCCTTGCGCAGTCTACCCTGATCCTCTGATGGATCAGGGAGATCTGCTCTCACAAATGAGTCAATGTCCGTATTCTGGACTGGACCGCCACCTTCTACCCTAAAACAAATGTGCGCGTGTGGCAGCCCACGCTTTTGGAATTCAATGACATGCATAATATAAAGACATCTACCGAACCAAGCACCTGTCCTTAAATCTCTTAAAAGTTGATTTAATTTTAAATTAAAGACGCGAGCACAAACTAATGGGTTAGGCCTTTGACCTTGTGGAATGGATTGTTGGATCTCGGGCCATTTTGGATTACATGTCATTGTTAAGAAGAAAGAAGGTGTACCTAATCTATTAACTAATGCAATAGCATCCATATATTTTGTTTTCATGTAACGTGGACCTCCTGTAAAAGTGTTTGGCAAGTAAACACGTCCTGGTAGAATGCCACCTTCCCCTTGAATAGTCTCGTCGGTGTTAATTGACTCTAAATTTTGTTGTATTTCCTGCAGTGGTGCAGTTCGAAGAGCAGTATCTGAGGGACGTTGCATGTTACTTAAGTAACGCAGCCGTTCCTCAGATATCCTACAAAACATGTCGACTATCCACTCCTCGGATAGCCTACTTGTTTCTGAAAATCGTGGTTCCGAAAGTAACAAGCACCGCACGTACTTGTTTTGTGTTAATTTTGATCCGTTGTTATCTACTTTATTTGGTAACCATCCTGGATTACCGTGAGGATAGAGAAGAGGAAACTGAAAACTTTCATAAAGTGGATGTAAAATGTCCACAGTATGAGGTTTACGGGCTCCTATTCTCCAAATAACAATTGCCTTTGGTACAAAGCGCTCCCGTTCTGTACTCAATATGGCGGCAATTTCTGACCCTACTGGCATGTCACCAAGAATGTTACCATGAGTTCGACGCGATGTATGTTCGAAAATTAGATGAGCTTCTTCGGAAGCTTCCTGACTCAAACGTTTGAAACATTCTATATACGGGTTAACTTCGTGCATATAGTGAGTGATACTACGCACCACCTGCACGTCTAAATGTTGACCCGCCGCGATCCGCTCCCGTTCATCACTATCGTGAATGTACAGGCCAATCGGATTTATTGAATCGGTATAAGCTAAATCAAAAACGCGGTGATAAATACGACCCTGGATTTTTAAAAACGATATTCCAGAGTTTGGGTGTTGAAAACCGTGCGAAACACCCAAAGCACTGAACGCGAAGAGATTATTATACGCGCGACTCCTATCTAAAAACGAAGGGTGACTATAAAAGTCTTCAGTGAGAGGCTCGAAATTTTGTACATTGTATGCGCCTGTACCGCAACACCACTTTAAGCGAGACTTTTCCTCGACAAAAAGACGCGCGTGGCAATGAGGACAAAGCGATACACTATTACTTAATGTATTTTTTAACGAAAACAATTTAATCTGCTTTAATTGGTCAGAATGCTTCTGGCCAATTAAAGTCTCTGATCTTCGAAGATCAGGTTCAATATTCCGGACTGTGTTGTATCTTTCCGAAGATACTTTATTAACCTCCCTATGTTTATCCGAGTATCTGATCACGGCTTCCCTATGGACCTCTGGATTTTTCACTGCATACCTAGCTACGGCTTCCCTATTGACCTCTGGATTTTTCACTGTATACCTAGCAACGGCCTCCCTATGGACCTCTGGATTTTTTACTTTATACCTAGCGACGGCCTCCCTATTGATATTAGGATTGTTCTGTGAATACCGTTTCACAGCCCTTCTATTGACGGCGGGGTTATTGCGTAAATAGCGTTTCACAGCTTCGTTGTTCCGTAGTTTTTTATTTCTAGTATCAATAAGATGGTCTATTTTTTCAAGAACGACAACTGAATTTAATTTTAATTTCGGATCTTTAAATTCCACCTGGTTCTGTACCCGTGATGATGATGATCTGATGTCAATTTTTTCCAGGACGACAACTGGATTTAATTTTAATTTGGGGTCAGTATTTGTAGTTTTTCGCGGCGCAGTTAAATTATTTTTACGAAGAACCACGACCGGTTTCATACATAATTTCGGATCAGAAAATTGCTGTGCGACCGCTGCCGCTGACTTTTTACTCGCCTGAGAATGCCCTACGGTAGACACTATTTTACGCTTCTGAGGCCGGCCTCTTTTTGTAATGAATTTATTAACATCGATTTTTTCAAGAACTACGATGGGTTGGAGATCGTTTAATTTAACGGTATTAACGGTACGCGAGAAGACGGTATCGGGTTCGATTTCTGATCGCGATCCCATATCCGAATGGTCTAAAACCCTAACCTTGTGAATTGAATACTCCGCTCCATCATGAGGATGATTACAGAAAAGTAATCGTGCCAGGTCTTTTAAACTACTACAACTAAACAATCGGGCTTTATTATTTGATTGATTTACGCGATCAAGACAATTCGCGTGGTCTACCGCGTGGCTATTAAAAGAATAATAATTATCGCCCGATTTCCAAAATGAAACAGTATAATTATGCCCGGTAAAAAGATAACTATCAGAACAATCAAGGTGAGTCGCGTCAAATATAGTATTACCTAACGAAAGCTCCAACTCTAAAACTTTAATGTCTAATTCACGCGAGCCGCTCGGAAACAAACCGTTCAACTTCCAGCTGTCGTCCATTGGTTCAATTTTGGTGGAATATCTACCTACCCGGAATTCAGAGGGCAATTCTTCAGGTAGAAGAAAAATTTCTTGGGCCGGTTTTGAACGCATGTATAAAGCATCACCGCTATATAAAATGACATCGATATCCTGTGGAGTAAAGGTATTTCTACCAATAACCACAGAATACGCGCTCGCGCATGCCGACATAGCCACACATTGTGCGTTATTACCTCTAAACAGGCGGTCCCCTTGATGGGTACTGCCTATTAAACATTGAAAATAAGATAAACAAAACACAGCAAAGCAAACATGAGTATGAAATTATACGACGAAAGCAAATCTGTCACGCCGTCTGAACATGAAAAACGCTGTTACGAAAATCAAAACTAATTTATCTTTTTTGGACCCGTATCACAAGATTCACAAGTTTCCAAGTGAGTTGAAAACGCTGGCAAATAAAGATTGTCAAATCGATACTATAATAGCAATCATCAGTAGCTAACATTAAGAGAATCAATGGAAGATATACATATGTACGTAAATAGTTTAACTTAACGAAAATTCAAAACTGTAATTGTAAGTAGGCTTAATGATAAGCATTTTAAGCACTTTACAGAAAATATAACGAACAATAAATTTTTAAGAAAATACCCGCGCTCTTTGTGTAAAAGTCAATTTCTTTTCAATTATACTCATTCGGTTGGCAAAGTAGCTTTTAAAGTTTTGATAATTTACACAGTAACTGAAACAAACACTTTATTTTATTTAGCCTTTATCTGCCAGATATCATTTAAATTAAAACCAAATAATATAGGTATGAAACTTAATTGAATAGCTACAAACCGGTGAAGCGGGTCCATTCAACCATACACAGATTCAATAGGATCAGTTATAGATAAATTATGTTATTCATATAGGCAATGTAAATATTTACTGCATTAACTAATTATAACTGTATTGGCAATCATTTTACAAGTATTTATCAAAAAAGCCTACCACATACCTACTTTTAAATTATTGAAAATGTGTCATGTCAAACAACAACAATAAGTAAACAAAAAACCAATTACCTAACTTAAATGTGAAGAAAACAATTATTATTTATCATTTTTCCTTAGCCACAAATAGACCAACCATCCGCAAATACGTTTGAATACCTATAATGATTTTATAAAGAAAAGGTAATATTAAATCTTGTTCAATGAGTAAATGAGTATTATAATCACATTAAAGTTGAGAGAAAATAAGTTTCTATCTAGTAAACCTAACAAGGAAACACCTCCCCTCATGTCAATACCTATATAATGATAATTTTCTTATTATGTATTTATAATCTCATATATTTATTAAAATAAATTTATGCATATTAAATTAAACTTTGTTCAGAGCCAATGACTATGTTATGCATTAATTATGTAGGTGCGAATTAAAATTGTATAATAATAATTTATTAAAATCTAGTACCAAAAAAATATTTCATTACAATTGTTTTACAATATTAAAATTACTAACACAAAAACTCAATTAAGCTGGACACTTTTACCTATGAAGATTTTTAAAAAAAATCCTTTTTACCAATGTAATTAATTAGAATTTTACTCAGTAACAACAGTGTTAAAACTCCTTGTTTTTCTTAGCAATAAGAACACATATGTTTTTTATACTGACATGTGTCTATATACATTGTTTTACTGTCTCATAGTTGTCACCTTTCGGAATAAACGTATTTAACCACTACGCCTTAGTTTTCTCTCCAAAAATAACTGGTTATGGGCCCAGGTGTTTAAAAAAACAGTGAAATACATTGCTAGTATCAAGTGCTATGGAAAATCCATCGGGAGATCAAATGTCGACGTCGACGGCCCCGGCACAATTGATAAGCAAACTGAAAGGGAGTAACAACTTTAGTAACTGGCTCTTTGCTGTACAGTGTTACCTTACTGACCTCGACCTATGGGATATCACCATAGAGCCGCAAAACCTCCTTGACCCTTCAAAAAAACGAAAGGATGAAAAGGCACGAGCTAAGATATGTCTACTCTGTGACGAGTGCGTGTACCCAGTTATACGACCGGCCACGTCAGCCTATGATCTAATGAACCGGCTGAAAAAGGCATATGCGGACAGCGGATTATCGAGGCGGCTATCACTAATGCAACGTTTACTAAATAACAAGTATAACGGTAGCATCCAACAATACACAAATGCTGCAACAAGCATTCAGCAAGAGCTACAAGCTATTGGAAAAGCAGTTGAAGATGAGTTTCTCGCTATTATTATACTAGCAGGTCTTCCAGAGGAATACCGACCACTGGTTATGGCTTTAGAACATACGAACACAGATCTTACGTCAGAAAATGTCATATCGGCTCTAATGAAGGAAAGTGCCAGAAAATGTGTACCTATTCGACCTGAACCGAGCACTTCGGCATTGCAATCGAGTGAGCCCTCCTGCATTTACTGCAAGAAGTCCGGGCATATCGTGTCACAGTGTAGGAAGATGAAGGATAAGAAAAATAAGACTTCAGTTTCGGCAAAGAAAATTTCAAATTATACGTCCGATCTAACACTTTCATCTTGTTTTTCTAACATCCCTCTTTCAGGATCACAGGATTGGATCCTAGACTCTGGTGCTACCACACATATGAGCAATAATAGGGAGTGGTTCGAGACACTGTCTCCACATATCACCCCGATAACGGTGGCAAACAAAGCCAAGCTCTATAGCAAAGGTAGAGGTAATGTAAATATTAATATTTCTGACAATGTAAATAAAATCACTGATGTTCTTTATATTCCAAATCTCGCAACAAACTTATTGTCTGTTAGCCAATTAGTAAATAAGGGGTATGATGTTCTGTTTACATCTAAAGGCGCAACAATATCTTCGAGTGGCAGTTGTCAAGTGACAGGTAATGTCATTGCCTCGGGCTCATACCATAAAGGTATGTTTAAACTTGATGTAAAAAGTTCTCAAGCCTTTTGTACTACCACAAAAGATTCTTCTATGTTATGGCATAGACGCCTTGGTCACCTCAATGCAAGAAGTATGCATATCCTTAAAAATAAAGGAATTGGCGTGAATTTTAGCGGTAATTGTAAAGAAACTTGTGTCCCATGCCTACAAGGCAAACTTTCAAAGAGAAAGTTTATTAAATCGCAAAGTAAATCGAGTAAAGTCCTAGAATTAGTCCACTCGGACTTATGCGGACCGATGAGTACGCATTCTTGGGGCGGAGCATTATATCTCCTCACATTTACTGACGACTACAGTCGTAAAACTTATGGATATCTTTTGAAATCAAAAGCCGAGGTTTTTTCAAAATTTGTGGAGTATAAATTCTTGGTTGAAAACCAAACTGGTGAAAAAATTAAGATTCTACGTTCGGAAAATGGCCGCGAGTATGTAAATAGGGATTTGATTAATTTTCTCAAAGAAAATGGTATCATCCATCAGACTACTGTACCATACACACCGCAGCAAAACGGTGTTAGTGAACGTGCCAACCGGACTATAATCGAAAAAGCCAGATGCATGCTCAAAGACTCAAATTTACCTTTAGCATATTGGGGTGAAGCGGTAAATACGGCAATCTATATCAAGAACCGTGTACCCACCCAAGCCCTTAATAATAAAATTCCAGAGGAATTATGGACCGGGAAGAGAGTCGACCTCTCTTACCTGCGAGTCTTCGGATGTGAAGCTCATGTCCTTATTCCGAAAGAAAAACGGAAGAAATTGGATTCCAAAACGGAAAGTTGTATATTCGTTGGCTATACAACTGAAAGCAAAGGCTATCGCCTTATCAACCCTGATAATCCTCGTGCGATCATAATCGCAAGAGATGTTGTCTTCATAGAGGACAAAACAAACCCCAACGTTAAAACTCCGGAACCAGATGAATCAAATGATCATCCAAATCAAATAGAAGTCTTTGTACCCCTCGACCCTGCAGTAAACGAAGAAGAACCTGTTCATCAGCCCGTGTTTCAGCAGCAACGAGACGTACAGTCCGAGGTTATACCTTCATTGGAAGAATTGGAGCCTGCTGTGGATGAACCTACAACCTCTTCTAGCTCCCCTACAAACGAAGCTATGGCAAGGGAACAAACAGAGCGCAGATACCCTCAACGCGACAGATGTCAACCTGATAGACTCCAAGCTGGTTGTTATCTCTACCTAACTTCTGATATGGAACCCGAGACGTACAGAGAAGTTATACAGCATCCACAAAAGGACAAATGGCTAGAAGCAATGAATGCTGAATACACATCTCTTATGAATCACGGAACATGGATTCTAGTCGATCGGCCGTCAGATCGAAAGACTACCAAATGCAAATGGGTCTATAAAATCAAAAAAGACACTAGTGGGCAAACTACAAAATACAAAGCCCGATTAGTAGCCAAAGGTTTTACACAAGTCGCAGGAGTGGACTATGGTGAAACTTTTTCACCAGTGGCTCGTCTATCATCAGTGAGACTTCTATTGGCATACGCAGTTCATAATAATCTGCAATTACATCATCTTGATGTAGAAACTGCATTTCTAAATGGAGATCTTGACGAAGAAATATACATGGAACAACCGGAAGGGTTTACTGAAGATCCAAAGAAAGTCTGCTTACTGCAAAAGGCATTGTATGGCTTGAAGCAAGCTCCTCGACAATGGAACAAAAAGGTGTGCGAAGCACTAGCCACCTTATCGCTTACTCAAGTTCCAACTGAACACTGCCTCTATATCAAAAGAGATGGTAATGACATTTTGGTTGTTGCCGTGTTCGTTGATGACTTCTTTGTATTAAGTAGCAGCGATCTCATGAGAGAAACCTTTAAAAATGATCTCAAAAAAATGTTCAAAATCAAAGATTTTGGTCCCCTTCGAGATTGTCTTGGTATGCGTGTCATACAGAGCGAAGGCTGTACTACTCTCGATCAGACCAAGTACATCGAGAAACTTATTACTAAGTTTGGGATGAAAGACGCAATACATGTGTCAACCCCATTAGAACCGGGCCTGAAACTAACTCTACCAACAAAGGACGAAGAAACTGAAGTCCCTTATCAGGAACTTATCGGCTCTCTAATGTACATTGCGATATGTACAAGACCCGACATCTCGCATGCAGTGTCGTACCTTTCGCAGTTCAATGTACATTACGGGGGGGTACACTGGAGGGCCGCTAAGAGAGTCCTAAGGTACTTAAAGGGTACTAAAGACCTAAAGCTTCAGTTTACGCCCAAAGGCCAGCCATACCCAATTGGCTACGTCGATGCCGATTTCGGTAACAACCTCGTAGATCGACGATCGTTCACTGGGTATACTTTCATTATGTGTGGTGCACCAATATCATGGGAAGCACGCAAGCAGCGGACAGTCGCGCTTTCTACAACAGAGGCTGAGTACATGGCCTTAGCAGAAGCTTGCAAAGAGGCGATTTACCTCAAAACTCTCATTCATGAAGTTTTCGCCACATTGCATCCCATCACCATCCATACAGACAATCAAAGTTCATTGAAACTGGCACACAACAATACATATCACGCACGAACCAAACACATAGACATCAAACACCACTTCATTCGAGACGCACTTTCACAACATTGCATTGCACTGCATTACATACCCACAACAGACATGACAGCCGATATTTTGACCAAACCTTTGCCGAGACTGAAGCACTGTAAATGTGTTCAGTTGTTAGGTTTAGTCTAAGTTTATATCGATCTAGTCTGTAGGTGTAGGGGTAGTAGTTGTGTATAGATAGTGAATAAGTCGGTGTATATACAGGGTGTCTAATTTTGTTGTTCAGTGTTTTTTATACAGGATGTGTAATTTATTGTTTAGTGTTTAATGTACAGTTTCCTTTGATATGTCATTATACCTTGTATATATTTGTATGTATATAGGGTGTTCATATTGCGGGGGGGTGTTAAAACTCCTTGTTTTTCTTAGCAATAAGAACACATATGTTTTTTATACTGACATGTGTCTATATACATTGTTTTACTGTCTCATAGTTGTCACCTTTCGGAATAAACGTATTTAACCACTACGCCTTAGTTTTCTCTCCAAAAATAACTAACAGCATCTAATAGCAACCAATAAGTTATAAAAGTAATAGTAATAAGACTTACAAATATTGAAATAATTCAAATTATTGTCGTTTGTTACAAATAATTAAATTGATTTTTTACTTAGTAACAACGGCAATGGTATCAAAGAAAAACCAATTTACAATAAGTAGCACTATGTATATCATTTCACTTGCATTAAAAAAATATATGGTACATACATAAATTAATAAAACTCAAAACTAATCATCAAACAAGGTGGTAGAGGAAGGTTTGTTTACCCACAAATATAATACATCTAATGTATCTAGCGCAACTCACATTTATTCTAATTGTAAAGCTTATTTTATAGATCAAAAAATTATTACTTTTTCATTTTATTGATTGCAGTAAACATCTAGTGTTTAATAAAGATTTAAACAAAATCTATGTCTACCAATAAATGATTGATGATTAATTATGATCATAATAATGGTTTAAAATTGCTTAACTAACTTTTCCAACCAATGTCTAATTTTTTATACACAAACCTGAGCAGACCCTGCCTGTACCTAGTATTCTTTATGATAAATAGAGTTAATGCAGCAAATGTATATTACTTATTAGTTAATGGATTAATGTATTTATCAAGTGATCCAATATAGTGAATACTGTTATGGGTACCTACATAAAAGTTAATTATGATTGCAATGTAAAAACAAAATTTAGTAGGTGGTGGAAAGGTGGCAACCTCCCAATTTGCCACCTGATTATAAGATCTGAATTTTGAACCCATCGCCATTCTAATAAGAATTTTTAAAGTTTTTAGAAATTGTTAGTAAGTAGGTTCAATAATGTTAAATTAAAATAAAACTTGCTTACGTACCTGTTGCAATGCAGTTGAAGATGGCGGCCATTTTCTTGAAGATGCTTCGAATCGAAAATCTACAAGAAACAAAAGACAATCAGTTTTCTAAATTAAGGAACATTTTATGTAATCATCTAGAAATAAGCATCAGAAATAAAATAGATGTTGACAGGATTGTAAAGGTGCCATATGTGCAGACCTAGAATCCTCCATTTGGACATTTCTTCCCGCGTGGGTGTTGTGAGGGAATAAAGAATATTACGGCGGGGGATGTGCAGCATTACCTATCTTACAAAATAGGTAATGCTGCAATTGAGTAAACTAAATCAGAAGAAAGCAGAGGCCAACCTCCAGCCTCTTGCCACAAGCCAAGATGATGTTGGTTGATGATGAATTTCATAACAAACACTATATATTATTATTTAACACTCGATACTTTTATTTTTAAACACACTTGAGTCAAATTTTATTAGATTAATTGAAGAAAAACGGAATCACTTACCTTGACAAAACTTGAGATCGGCGGTCGACACAAAAGTGCTGATCTTGCAGAAGCGCGGGAAGGAGGAAGGAAGCGTCGCAGACAGCGTTTCTTTCCACGAATTGTAGATTTCAAAAGTCTTTTGTAAAAAACGGTTATTTTAAATTTTGTTTTAAATAAAAATATGAAAGACTATAAAAAATTAATTATAAAAATAATATATTAAAAGGATTAATTTATAAGCAAATTAAATATAAATCAACGGCTTTGTTTCAAGTTTTCAATTTAAAATGTTCCTTTTTAACCATGTATGCCCATGTTTTATAAATTGCGTAATATTTTTAATGTCTTAAATATTTCTTGGACAAAAATGTATTACAAAATGGTTCATATTAATTTTAGAGAATAAAATAAAACATGAACCAGAACTTGGCAGAATACAGCAAACCTTTGCTTAAAAAAGTTAAATTAATTTTGACAACTCATCCGTCAAAATAGTTTGACAACAATGCAAAACTTTCTTTGAAAACAATGTTTAGCTTACGATTGTGTTTACATTTAATTATTTAATTGAGTATTGTAACCTAAAACCTACGATGTGTATAATAATATCATATGTTTCGTATTGAAATATACAGCAAATCCATATCTATGCACCGAATGATGTCTGTTCGTCAATAAAACAAAATACATATTTATATTTACAAACAAAGTAAATAATATTGTGTGCACTGAGGTTATTGAAAGAAATATCAAGGACAACTAATTTACCATGCTGACCCCACTGTGTCCCGGAAGGCAGAGAAGACACAAGAAATGCTGGCTTGACGTGGTAGGGGATGACATGATTGCCAATGGTTTAAATATGTACATTGAAAGCCGACGATCGTGCGATGTGGAGTATAAAGTGTGCGAAAGCGAACTCTGGACTCCCAGGAAGCGACCGGGACAAACGCTAAGAAAATGATGATGTTAAAGGACAACTTATTGATAGTTGAGAATAGTGAAAGCTTAAAGTTTATTATTTTTTTACAGAATATAGTTCTGAATTAGTGGAAAAAGGGTAGGGAGGCCTTTGCCCTGCAGTGGGACACTACAGGCTCTTAATGTAATGTAATGTAGTTCTGAATGTGATTTTGATTGCCTACTTAGTGTGGTGTTTAGGCATTGAACTGTAAAAAATCCTAGGAGGTTTTGAGTTTAATCCCTATGAGGAACACTTTAACTTTGTGAAGTCATTCTCAGTTTGTTGCAATTGCAATTTTGAATCACCTGATCATCTGATAATATTAACTAAATAAATAAATTCATTATTTTGGCAACGTAAAGCCCTTGGTCTCTTACTATGATCCAAACCAAGTCACACAAACCACACTGTTTCCCTCGTAATGTGGGTTATGGAGGTCAGGTGGCAATTACTCCTATGTAGTAACCAGTCTGGTCTAACCAAGATCTTAAACACATAGTATACTTAGTGTTCACATTGATGTTGGCAGGATAAATGAGAGGATTACGAAGTTCTGAAAGTAATACCTACTTAAATGTGATAAACATGCCACTATGAATATTTTTAAGTCGACATAGTTGAGTTGAATATCTTAAAAAAATATCAAAGTTTCATTAGTTCTATTAATAAATAGAAACCTGTTAACAGTTATGTAGAAAATTTATGTTATATAACCGATACAATCCAAGTATTTATAATAAAGAGAAACCCACTTAGATATAACTTTCTGGTTTAAACTTATATTATATTCAATTCAAAGTATTTCGGTTTATTGATTATTATTTTTGTATTTAGTTTAATAGTTTGTATTTATTTTAGGACCAACGCTGTTTAAAACGTGTCCTGAAGATTTGATAGCCTGCCAGTCACTGCTGTCATTTAAAAATGAAGTACACATCAACAAGTTCTATGGAGTATTTTACTAACTTTTGAAATTGTTTATCTTAAGTACACATCAAGCCTTAAAAATTTTGTTTTCATGTTGAATAAATTTGTTCACACTAAAAGTTGTTTCTTTTCTAAACAATTATTAATTGTAACTTTTAACTTTGACATTTGTAGGTGACTAAAAATTATAAGACACTTTTACAATATTAATAAATATTATAGGGTTCATAACTTTTGAATTTGATAGCCTATTTGAGCCATACTTGTATATGTATTCATTATAGGTGAACTTTTAATATTATGGGAGAAATAAATTGTTTTATTAAAAATCTTAGTGCTTGATTTGGAGACAACATGATGAACATGGTATAGGTAGACAAAGAGTTAAAAAACCCATCATACCTAATCAGTTTCTAAATTACTATTGTTACACATGTACACCTACATAGGTATGTAAGTAGTATTTCCCTGTTTTTCTAAGCATGAAAGTATTCTTAGATCTTTCAAACTATTTTTTTTAAATTATTGATGCTATATTTTAATAGACAGAATGATATAATAAAACAAGAATACATGGACAATAGTAGGTAAATTGGCATTGCACCTACGTAAAGCTGGGACAGGTCGCTAATGAATTCACAGCTAACTTAATAACTTGTTATATGATCGAGCCATGGAGAGTTCATTATATACTTTTATGGTGATATATGGTGATTAGCAGATGTTCTTGCATAAAAGTATCACATTAAATTTTCACGGCTTACTTAATAACCTGGCATAATGATCAAACCATGGCGAGTTGATTATGTACTTTTGGTGATTAACAGATCAACTTTGGAATAATAGCTTATTAGGTACTTACCTACTTACTTACTGAAATAATCGCCACGTTGGCAAATGAATGTCCATCAAGATTTATTTTACAAAAGTATCTGTAAATCGACCCAGTTCATTTTTGTGCTTTTTTTTCATAAATCGTACTAAAGATACCCTCCTACCTTGGTACGATACTACGACTTAGGTATAAGTAATCGCCACTACAAAGCTACGAGTATTTAGCAGGCAGTAGGCAGCAGCAGGTAAATAAAATCGCTTCCTGCTGAGAAATACCTAGGTGTCTATTATAATAGACCTATCTATTGTTCAAAAACATGGTAAAATTGTTGTTCTTAAAGACTGTTACTGTATGTCATCGTATTAGAATTTTTCGCGTCATAATTTAACGGCGTGCTAGAAAGCGTGCAGCAGCTATGGCTTCTGTCACGGCTCCGGCGCTGCGAGGCTCCGGCGGTCCCACGCGAGCCTTCCGTCGCAGATGGTTCTCGCTCCTCACCGCAGCTTCGGCTTGTTGGCCGGCCCCGCCGGCCAGCCTCAGTCGCGGCTTCGAGCTTCCAAACCACCTGCTCCTCAGCTCGCGGGCCGCCTCGCCCCTCCGCGCCTACGCGGGCTTAAATTGCACTCTAGGGGTAGGGCAAACAAGACTGCGTGGAGTCGGATTTGACAGCGATTCGTTTTCGTATAATACCTATGTTTTTAACAAATTATCTGTGTTCTAACATAACCGAAACTTCTTTATTAACTTCCTATTCTTCCATCTATCCTAATCGTAAGATCGGCCGCCATGGTCGAAAAAAGGGAGGAAGGGTATTACCTACCTACTTATTGACATAGAAAGTCACTGTTATATATTTGTTTAGGTACAGTATTAAATGGAAAAAGAGTTAATTGGAGGTAATTTACATTCATTTATTCTAATCGCTTGGTAAAAGCGATCTTCGCTTTTAAAACAGATAGGTAGTAGTTAGTAATAAGTAGCTCTCGCGGGCCTCGTCAGCCGGTAGTTTAAAAAAAACAGGTTTTTTTCCCCTCGTATTAAAGAGTACCTTTTTACAGCGTAAACATACCTCTCCAACCATAATATTAGTAACGCTATCAATTTTTCAAACACCTGTAAAATACCATACATAGTCACCGTGCCGTGCCCCATATAATGCTCGATCCAGTACAAAATGTATGAGGAAACTATTTTGCATTTTTTTCAAAGTTACATGTAGAATGAAAAAAAATATGGCCAAAATGGAAACAAAAGACGACATTTGACAGGTCCTCATACCGAATTTTTCTCATAAGTTGATATTTCGAGTTTTGACATTTTCCCCTAGAACTCGTAAATTACCCTGAAAATGGGGTAAACTCTTTTACCACATTATAGATCAAAGTCTACTCTACAATAAAGGTCATGCAACATTTTGCCGTAAACCTTCGCCTTCTACCCGAAAAATCAGTTAAAAATATTTCTCAACTAAAACTTTTCACAAAATGGCCGCCAGCCCGTCCGCCATCTTGGTTGGATTTTTTTTCGTATTTTTCCTAGAATTAAATCTAATCTACACAAATAACCGCATTTTTATATTTCCTCTTAGGCCAATGTTGACCCCTCCAGAGATCCTCAAAGACACCCCTTCCGAAAAAGTTTGAGCCGTCGTACCTCCCAGTGTTGCCAGACCACTTTGATGAAAATAGTCAAATGTCATTTTAGACCCTTCAATCTGCCACGCCTTGGGAATGAATTTTGCAAAAAAACATTTTTTCTATTTTCGACGTTTTCGGGCCACAGCTCAAAAACTACCAAAATCTTCCAAAATATTTTTTCACCTGGCAATACCTCATACCAAAACACACAAACGCCTAGTACATTTCAAACCCCCATTTGGTTCACCAACAGCCCGAACTTTAAAGTTGAAAGTTTTGAAAACGTGAAAATTTCACAAAATGGCCGCCAGCCCGTCCGCCATCTTGGTTTTCTGTCGTCCCGTATTTTTCCCATATACTACACTATATATCGGATTAAACTGCATTTTTATTTTTTTTCTCCGCCGCACCCAGTTGGCCACATAGGTCGCGATAGATGACCATGTCGAAAATTTTCTTTTCCTCCCCACGCCCGGTGTTGCCAGGTTATTCTCAATTTTCTACCCTAACGTCATTGGGGAACCTGGATGCCACAATCGCTCATTCTTAAATTTTCTCCAAATACCGTATTTCCATTCGACCCATTTTCGGGCCCCTCGGCCAAATCTACCAAAATCTACCAAAACATTTTTCCACCTGGCAATAGTTGGCACTTGTACAAACGTGGCCGCCATACAAGCCAACTCTGTCAGGTGTTGCCAAGGTCGTCAAAAACGGGTTTGAAAATTTCGTAAATTTTTACTTTTTTCAAAATGGCCGCCCACTCGTCCGCCATCTTAGATTTTTGACAGCGCGTATTTTTCCCATAGTCTGGACCATAGACAGCGTCGAATGTCGTTTTTACTTTTTTTATAAATATCATAGTATGGCCCAGAGAGGTCCGGAAAGACGACCAAGTCCCAAAAAATTCAAAAAATCCTCACTGCCAGTGTTGCCAGCGTACAGAGATAAAACTACCAAAAGGTCAAAAGACACTCTCTGGACTACGGATTCGTGGCCTCGATTTTCCCCTGAATCCAGTTTTTCGATTCGACCCTTTTTGGGCCCCTGGAGCGAAAACTACTAAAAACTACCAAGATGTTTTTCCACCTGGCAATACATCATACTAAAACTCGCCATGCCGCTATACAACACATTCGCGTAGAGTGTTGCCAACTACCCGAAAAATCAACTTAAATTTTTTGAAAAATTTTTCATTTTGCAAAATGGCCGCCTACGCGTCCGCCATCTTGGATTTTTGACAGCCAATTTTTTTAATAAAACTACATCATATACCACGTCGAATACCGTTTAAATTTTTAACCCACGTCACACAGTGTTGCCACACGATTTTTTCAAAGTCACCAGGTCCGAAAAAACGATTTTTCCCCGCCGCTCCCAGTGTTGCCAGATGATTTCAAAAAAAATACCCAAAGGTCCTTCACTACCAAAGGGGCCACCAAACTGTATACTCGGATTTCGGCCAGCTGTCAAAAAGTCATTTTCTACTAATTGGACCAAATGTCAAAAATCTACTATGAACGTGGTAGAAGGTTTTCCCTTCTGGCAACACTCGGATAAATACTCTACCAAAACTGTAAAGAACCGAATCTGTCCAGTGTTGCCATCCACCAAAAAAATGGATTCAAAAAATTGCAAAATTTTTGACACAGACAAAATTCTCTCTACCGGCGCCGCCATCTTGAATTTTTGCACCTGGCAACACTAAGATTAAAATTGACTATATTTGTAAGCAATAAGAAAAAAAAACAACAAATTATATCTGCCCCGTCCAGAGACACAGCCCCGCAAAAAAGGGTCGATTTTCCGATTTTCAAGCCAAGATGGCGGCGCCGCCATTTTGTTTTTCTGACATTTTACTTTTTAAATCCCAACCGTTCCCCAAAGACTACGACCCCTGAAAATTTGACAGCTCCAGAGGCTATAGTTAGGGAGATCTAACCACCAACATGGCCGCCATCTTGGATTTTTGAAAAAAAAAAGAAAAAATTCCAGATTGATTGGCGACCCGAACAAAACTCCCATACATGTGAATCGAGTCAAAAGCTGGCAACACTGCGAAAAAAGGCCCCGATGAATGAGTGAGTCAGTGAGTCAGTGGTAATCGAGCTTTATATATTATAGACTAGCTCGGGGCCGCCCGCTTCGCGGTCGCGCCCACGAGCTAGGTCGCTCCGCGACGGGGGCCGCTCCCGGGCTTCGCCCTCCGCGGCGCTCGGCCTTCGGCCTCGCCGTGGCTCGGCCTGCGGCCTCGCAAAATTACATGGCTGGCTTGGACCGTCCGTCAGCGGGTTCCTAGTCCTTTTTCGACGCTCTGAGAGCCATCAACTAAGACCTACTTGATTTACTTTATGCCGCTTCGGGCTTCGCCCTCCGCGGCGCTCGGCCTGCGGCCTCGCAGATATTGTTTATTGTTTTCTTAACACCGTAACTTTTCATTTTTAGAGCAGTCCTTGTTATATAATATTGTTTTCGATTACACTAAAATGCTTATTTGCTTATTTCTACAATACTTTATTTAAACTTTTATTTACTAATATAATAAAGCTGAAGAGTTTGATTGTTTAAATGCGCTTATCTTAGGAACTACTGGTTTGAAAATATTTTTGTATTGGATCGCTAATTTGTCGAGGCACGCTTTAAGTTAACTTAGGTGAAAAAAAAATTTGGAGATTCGCCCACATTAACCTACGCCTACGTTGTGACCAATTGAAGCCAAGTAAAAGTGAAAATTGTTGCAAAAACGCTTTAATCTAACTTAAATATCAATATGGTTTACCGATTTTGTTATTATGCCTACACTTAATACCGAACCTATTAGGGGCAGATAACATAAAGCAAGTAGATTATGCCCCACCCCCCAGTCGTGCGTCTTGATAGGACGTGCATTAATAAGGATATTAGTTTCTTACTTTTGAAAAAAGTATGCATCATGAAGGTTATATTATAATTGTAATGAAAAACAAATAATAATATAAAATGTTTATTGCTCTCAAACAATTTTGAGTAGAACAAAGTCAATGTGACATAAAATTAAGTAATAAATTATTTTCTAAAGCAAAAAACAGGGGATTTTGGTCCCCTTACATTTAATTTACATTTACATTACTTATTTGCTCTCGACAGTTTTTTATTTTTTAACCAATAAGTCCACTAATCGGCTAACTATGATAGTACGTGGTTAACTATACTTATGTCACATTCTGAATGTACGTTAGTTCCATTTTCTGGGGGTAATCAACAGAAAAAGAAACGATTTTCAGGGCTCAAAATGGCCTTCGTATTACATGTAACATCAAAGTAACTAACTACAAACCTTATTTTAAGACATTAATTTTATGCATTCAATTTGCATTCTACATATCCTTGAAAAAGCTTAGTGTTAATAAATGATAAAAATTTTAAAAGATTTTAAAAAATAAAGAGCAAACGTCTTAAATATAAAGAATGTTTTACATCTTGACATAAAACCGCTTCTTTTTGTTAAAAATGTCACAAGCATAGTACCTACCACGAATATTTAAAAAGTTACCTTATTTACTATCAAAAAATAAGACGTCATTAAATGTTGAAAATATTAAGATTCGTACACATTGGTATACAAATACCCAAGATACACAATCAACGTCTCAAAAACGTCCCCAAAAAATAAGTGCTGAATGCACTTATTTCAATAAGTCTTGCGTCACCAGCGTCATCGCAATTTTGAACACTCCCTTGTGAAAACAATCTTAACTAATCTGCGTAAGGTTTAATTTGCAAATAATAATGTTCATAGTTTGACTTTGAGTTTTTGGTGACAGGTTACTTTTGTTCGCGACTGTGCATCTATGGTTTTTGTATATCAATGTTCGTACATGAACTATTTCTTCTTGACATTTAAACTATTACATTTGAGAGAAATTTACAGACAAAAAGATAATTTAAATGTTATACATTCTTTTATAATTGGCTAATTATGTTTAACTGTTATTGTATTGTAACACACATATCGTCGGCAAAAAGTCAAACCTCGTAACTCCATCAGATCATATTTTACAGGGAGGCACAAAAAACTTCACTACGAATAATTTAGAGACACAAAAATTAAAATGTTTTTTTTTTAATATGGTGTTACGAGGTCTAACACTTAAGAAAAGTTAAGTACAAGTTCTAATTTTGATTTCAATTAAATATAGGCCAGTAGACTGGTAAATATAGGCTCAAAACATGGCACTTGAAAATATGAAAATAATGTTTGCTTTACCCGTTGTCTTAGGTGGGTAGTGGGACGGGATGCGACGTGACGTGATGCAAATTATTGCGACCAATACTTTACGTGACGTGACGTACCTATGTCATATGTCCGTACTTATGACAATATTACATAGAAAAGACTATTCGATATTCCGCGTCGCGTCGCTTCTCTAGTTTGTCGCCCACCTTAGTCAACGGGTTAACAGAAATGCAAACTTGCAAGCGAAGCGGTAGATCTATTTTTGATGCTGAAACAGTATTGAAATATCCTATATACCTCTTTTTTATCATGTCATTGGGTAAACCAATGTAATCTTGTTACACATTTTAGGTTAATAATATTAATTAACATATCATTAATGGATGTATGGAATTGATCTTTTTCAAGCAGTCTCCATTCAGCAAAATTCGTTTCTTCAATTCGTGGTCAAGTTCTTCAAATCTCCATCATAAGCTCATTAATGTTCCCATTGTTGTATAGCGAGAACAAGCATTAAACCACCTCGATGGACCAGTGTGCATTGGTGGTTTTATCGACAGACATCTATTTTGCGCAATTGACCATAGGTATCTGAAACAAAAATAAACACCTTAATAAGGGTAGGAAAAAAAAATATATCCCCTCACTTAGGATTGAACGAATCAGTCGTGGTCTTGCTCGTTACTAAGTTCAATTTTTAGGTGAACTCTATGAAAGTGACCAGTTTGTGATTTGACTCGTCCAGCTGCATTCAGTAAACATGGCGACGATTAAGCCTATAATGTTGACATAATATTGCAGTTTGGGCGCGTGCGAAACAAGCAAGATAGAAGTTATTAGTGATTTAGTCCTGTATTCCTTTCAAGCAATTGGTAAACATTTAAATCGCTAACTTTATAATTAATATTATAATTATTAACTTGTGTGAAGTATGTTTTACACAAACTTTATGTTCCCTAATCGAGTATATGTGAATCTTCTTTTGAGCCAGAAAAAATAGATTTAAAAATACTTACATGAAAGTCAGAATAGGATGGTCAGGTCGTCGTCGGTTCAAGTAGTTGGTGTAGGGTTTTACAAAAATTTTCTTCTCTCCTGAAAACAAAAAACGATACAATTATTAAAACTTGACATCTTTCAAGTATGTAGTAATTATTAATGATCGGACATTTCATATTATTAGCAAGCATTCGTTTATTGAAATAAAAAAAAAATAATGCTAAGATCTGAATAATTCGTAAATTAAGTATAGTTTCAAACATTTGCACTAAAATATCAAATTTAAAATGGTAAGTAATTGTTTTTATTTACATACCTTTAAGTTATACGTTTCCATAAATTTTCTGGTGTATATATTATTATTGTCTTGAATTATAATTTCAGTAATAATTTCTTCACAATATTATTAATTCGTCATTCATTTCCTTACTCAGTTTATAAATGGAATGAGTATAATTCTGTAATATAAAAAAATCTGTTAATTTCTTGGTAAAGGCATGGAAAGGCATATAAAAATCATAAGGTACAAAAAACCAGAGCCTCGTCAGTAAGTAGCAGGAAGCACCGCGGGCAGGTGAGGTTGGCACATGGGATGAGGAAGTGAGTCCAGGGTGGTTACATAATCTTCAATTTATGGGTAAGATGTTGGATAAACAACAATTTTATTCCTTGCAAAACTGGACTCACACTGCAGGATTGAATGTTAAAATTTATGAAATATAATCTGGAAGTGAGGAAAAAAAAACAAAATAAGATTAAAATAGCAAAAAAAATTACAAAAATCCTGCATTTAATAAATGATATTTTATTGTTTCGTTCGTCCAATCATTTAACATAATGTGCGAATGAAATTTATAAAATACCATTATTACTTGTCATCAGAAAACAATAATCCGAATTATAAAAGTATTTACTATTTTCAATTATTGACTTTATTCGTATTATTGTTTTCTGTGTCATCCCCTTTTGCTTCCCATCTAACTATTGGCTATGTACTACTACAAGCATAAAAAGCAAGCAAACAAATAAATACAACAAATTATTTAATAGGGTTATTTACAGAAAGAAGAAACTAAAAATACAAAGCAATGTGGTCAGGCATTTCTACAACAGCAATTGTTTGCTTAATGTCTCTGAGTGTGTGTGCAAATGGATAAGAAACAAAGAACCAGGATTGAGTCAATTATCAAATAAAATATATTATAATATGACATAAAAAAGTGTATAGTATGAATATGAAACCATGAGAAATATAGTAAAACCATCAAGTATTTATTATTACTTCCCTGAAGAGTGCATCCGTATACCGTAACAACTTACAAATACCACCCGACATTGAGTCACGACACAAAACAGGCCTTCGTCAGCCATCCCCGAATGAGGCAGGATCCGTTGGACAGACCTTCCGAGGAACGGGCAGTCGGTGGTTAAGACGAAGAGCCGACACGAGAGTGGTCAGAGAGTGCCAGTAGGTGACGGGAAGAAAGCGGTGCAATCAAAGTAAGGAGCGTAACATCGACATGTCCTATCCCCAAAATCCCAACCAATCCAATCCAATCCCCTTCACAATGCCGCAAATAGCAAAAATGCCAAAACACGTGCATAATATGCACAAAACTTGGGACGCCTCAAACTTGGAACACAAAAATTCTTCCAAAATGTACCATCGAAAATAGAATGATACTCATTAAATGTATTTTTATTCTCATGTCATGCCAATGTGACATTAACCAACAAATTAAAAGCTTCTGTTATGTATGATAAAAATCTGATTGAAATCATGGTTTCCTCAGTGGACCACTAAATTTGTGGTAGGTACACAGTGTAGTGCACTTTTAGTGCAAAAAGGTAAAAAGTCATTATCTTAATTGTGGTTTTTCCGTGATTTTATCATTTTCATGATGGAAGAGGAAGCTTATTTTATCAAACAATATGCTTAATAAAATACATAACGACAATGGAATTGTGCTCATCATTTAGCATTTTTGATCGGGAAGGAACCAATCGACCTTTCAAAATGTACCATATAAATAAATTTTAAGATGCTTTATAAGATGAAGAACTTTAAAAAACAATAATCACTTTTGTTTCACATTATGTAATTACCCCAACAATAAAAGAAGTAAATTGCCCCATAGTATACGATTTACGTACATTCAAGTAATTTGACTTGTAATCTTGCGGTGTTTAAAGTGTATGTACCAAATAAATATTTATTTGTGCTACGACATGGTATAATTATTAACATAGTATGGATTGGCGCTTTGTATGCTTTCTGTGCAGAACTTGAGTTTTTTATCCGACGTTGTGTCCAGTTGTTTTGGCGTAGTCAGACCGGGTAGGACTTGGATACTTGAGCAGCGTGGTGTATGTACCGGCGTAAAAATTGCGGTAGAGCTGTTACAATGGTCATCATTATTCTGAATGCTGTATACAGATGGTAGCAACTTGTCTTCTTGGCGACGGCATCTCCGTGAATTTATGCCTTTTGAAATTTCAATCGGTGAGATCCGCTTGTGGAAGGCCGATTGAAATGTGCAATCACGGAGAAACAGTAGATCATGTCCAGATGGTTCAGATCACGACGGAAAGGTTCTGATCACGTCGGGGTTACCAATTCCACTCTTAGGTTGGTAAGGGAGAGAATCAAACAGCCAGAGCAACGGTGTGTGCCGTGGGGCATTATAACGAAGCGCACATTAGAATTATCGTTGCAAGTATTGCTACTTGTCGGTAGAATTGTTAATATCCGATGAAAAACGATTATTCATTGTTCTTTGTTGACTCTTCATTAATTGTACTTAAATATAATAATTACGGTGTATAATCGTCATATTTCTTAAAAATTCTTTTTATGCCTTTCTTGACGTTAAAAATATTTTTTAACTTGGTATCGTATATCAGCAGTTGACAATCAGTGTGTCAGAGGAATGTCGTTAAGCACATACCCAGATATAAGAGGAGTTCGGGACTTACATTATTTGTATTGAAGATATTACGATCAAGACAAATTAACAACGTGAATAACGGGCCAAGTAGAAGCCGAACTTACATACCAAGAGGTCACAAAACATTTTTTATATATTATTTTTAAAATTTGTAATAGCTTCTGAAAAGCCGACTTATTTACATATGATTAAGAAATACATTAATAGTAATTCAGTCAATATCATAAACTTCAGTAGCGAATTTCGTGGAATATTATTTTGTTGCACCAATTCGTGTTATTAAAATAATTAATTGTTGAATAATAGATATACGACTGTATATTTAAACGCATTGAAATTATTGCCTGTGACAATAGTATAAAGGGAAAAGAAAAAGAGCGATGTTAAGGGGAAGGAATCGAAGAAGAAAAGGGTAAATAATAAAAGAAAACGAATTTTCTGACGTCAATGAGAGGTCTATGGTTACTATTACCCTATAGTCGTAAGGTAGAAAAATGAGTTGCAGGTCATTTTTCATCTCACGCAGGAAATTGAAGAAATAGAATAGCTATATACAACAGAAATTCCCATTATAATTTGTCATTTAGGGACAACTTCGATTTTTTTTCCTGAAAATAAAATCACACACAGTTATACACATTTTATGTTCATTGAAGTTTTTTTTTTCATTTTCAACCAATTTGTTATGGAGTTATTAACAAACAGAATTTCAAAGTTATGTTGGATAGTACAAGCCCAATGATAAGAGGAGGTTGGGACTTATAGTATGTATAATTTATGTTTATACCAAATTTTATGTACCACGACCAAAACAAACAAGCGAAAATGGACAATGGAAAGGCGTTGATTGGCGACATCATAAATATGTATATTATTTCTGTATTTAAGTGTTTGTCGCTTCAATTTGAAAACATAACAATTATTAGTTTATTTCAATAAAGCAGCAGCAGGACCATCTGGGATATAGAGAAATGTTGGGTAGTACAAGCCCTGAGATTAGAGGAAGACGGGACTTACAGTTTCAGATTTACTAATGATTATTAAATTAAAGACCACGACCAACATAACCGGCCAAATGGAAGCCGAATTTGCACATCAATGGTTTATAAATGTTTTCATTATTTTTAAATACTTTCACCTGTAAAATCAGTTATCAAGCCGAAATTCACCCAAGAACATTCTACCGCACAATAAGCCTATGATGATATTGACTGTAAATACATAATGATAACTTCACATTTTTTTTAAATACGTATGTTTTGTGTTATTTTTGAGTAGAAGATTGCAGCAGTTGTAATTCACTTTGTTTCTTGGAAAAGTAAATGCTTCTTCTTTCAGGCACATATTAGACACACAGATATACAGTTCATATACATATATTAAATATTTGCCTTTACACATGATAAAAATACATGGGTCACCAAACGAATTTAGTGACAATCCAGTACAATATGCAATGCACCGTCACACTCGACTCTATAATGAAATAGAGAAGAGGGAGGTTTGCAGGGGTGTCAATCCAGTTCAATATGCAATGCACCGTCACACTCGACTCTATGATGAAATAGAGAAGAGGGAGGTTTGCAGGGGTGTCAATCCAGTTCAATATGCAATGCACCGTCACACTCGACTCTATGATGAAAAAGAGAAGAGGGAGGTTTGCAGGGGTGTCAATCCAGTTCAATATGCAATGCACCGTCACACTCGACTCTATGATGAAATAGAGAAGAGGGAGGTTTGTAGGGGTGTCAATCCAGTTCAATATGCAATGCACCGTCACACTCGACTCTATGATGAAATAGAGAAGAGGGAGGTTTGCAGGGGTGTCAATCCAGTTCAATATGCAATGCACCGTCACACTCGACTCTATGATGAAATAGAGAAGAGGGAGGTTTGCACAAGTCTCAATCCAGTTCAGTATGCAATGCACCGTCACACTCGACTCTATGATGAAATAGAGAAGAGGGAGGTTTGCACAAGTCTCAATCCAGTTCAGTATGCAATGCACCGTCACACTCGACTCTATGATGAAATAGAGAAGAGGGAGGTTTGCAGAAGTCTCAATCCAGTTCAGTATGCAATGCACCGTCACACTCGACTCTATGATAAAACAGAGAAGAGGGAGGTTTGCAGAAGTCTCAATCCGGTTGAATAAGTGACATATCATTAGAGAGAAAATAAAGACTCAATTTTGAAAATATGTATACAACGTTGGACACCGTAACCATAAATAGTTTTGTACATTAATATTTTTCATGTCATTAATCAATTTGTTATTTATTTTAATCAGCATCTAACATTTTTCTGTTTTTCTTTTATTTGGTTTATATTTGCAGAATAATTAGGGACAAACACACCAAAAATATTTGTTAATTAATCAAATAGAAGATTAGTACAAATGACGACGTCTTGGAATTTAAATGTAAAAAACATTTTTCTTGACACAACTTTCAAATGTGTATGTGTGGTTGAGTAACTTTGATCCAATAAACTGCATGAGATACACAATGACGAGTATATAGACATTAATCACATCAATTACAGAGGGAAGTAAAATCAAACATCCAGTCGATCGCTTCCACCATTACAAATCCAAAACCAATCTCCCCCCCCATGCCCCCCCCTGTCGACGTTACACTCATCACTCCAATAGCACCGTTTTCCCCAGGTTACCCACCAACAACACTCTAACCATTTCCCATGCCGGCCTTTCGCCAAAACCAATCATCTACCCATTTCCCGGTGAGCCTGCCCAGCGCGATCCCTCCCCACCGGAAGATAACTGCGAAGGCTTCTGCTTGCATCATGCGTCAATGACAGTGGATTTACTTTCCAAGTGATTACCAATACACCGATTCATTCAACAGTTCGTGTAATAACAATCTTGAATGATCTCAATATATTTGCTCATGAAAACATACACAAGCTATACAGATATAATATAAGAAATTCGATACTTAATCCAAGCCCGACTCTTTTATCTAAATCCATTTTGTGTAGAATGTAGCATGTCAAGTGTAGTAAATAAAAAATAAAAGAAAATAATAATAAAAAAACGCACAATGTATAGGGTTGTGTCGACATGATTTTTTGATTTGACGATGATTTTATTTACATGAAAAATTCCCTTCCGATGAGGTGAACTATTTTAGCCAAAAAGCCGCTGAAAGGTTTCCTACAATAATTGCGGGTACACAATATTGTTGAGCATTATTTTGCCATCAACAACTCTGTCGCGGGACACTAAAATACGTAAACTACTCCTATCTTGAACGCGACCTAACGCTACGTACAACTGCCCGTGACTAAAGACGTCCGATCTCAAATCTACGCCGACCCGACTTATCGTCTGTCCCTGACTCTTGTGGATAGTCATCGCGTAACATACTTGCAACGGGAACTGCCTTCGGGTCATCTCGATGGGACTGTTAGGTTCGATCGGAGCTTTAAATAAAATACGCGGTATGACATATTCGACCGATTCGCCTGGCTTCCTAACAGTTATCAGACGCGGTGAAGCCCTAACTACAATAACCTTACTACCGTTCACTAACCTATCACAAAAGCTAAGATTACGAATGATCATGCACACGCATCCTACTTTTAAAACTAAATCGTGATCTGGAACACCCTTAATCTGAAGTTTATTTAAAGTGTCCGCGCCTAAAAATATTTCATCTGCATTGTCAGTAACCACTTCGTCAATCGAGTAAAAATGTAAAGCTTCCTCCGGTAATTTATTTAAAATGAGTGAATTAATTTCTTTTACATTTTGGTTATGTGTACTGAGAATAGCTCTATGAGCACATACGTCGGGTTCGTCTATTACAACAAGTGGAAAAACAAATTCGATCAGTTCGTTAACTTCTGTAACGAACGATATGGAGGATAAAATATCAACTAAATTTAGAATAGATCTATTTACTTTAACTTTGTTAACAGGTAACTGATTAGAACCCAACTTCAATAAAAATTCTGAAAATTCAGAATCGTTCTTACATCTTTGAGATGTATTCAAAGTGAACGATTTAATTTTAGGCCAAATAGGAGACGATTTGACGGAGCAATTAATGACATCTGAACTTGTTTTTGCATTAACTACTACCGGGGGAATCTGACGAAAGTCGCCAGCAAAAATAATTACTTTACCACCGAATAGCTTGTCTGATTTCATCAAGTCGCGGAGTGAACGATCTAACAAATTAATAAGATATTTATGAGCCATCGGTGCTTCATCATAAATGATGGTATTTGCTTGATAAATTAACTCGGCTCTTTGAGAACCGTTTGTGATGTTCCAGTAACCTAAGTCATCTATGGGATTTAAAGGAAACCTAAACATACTATGAGCGGTTGTTCCGCCTTCATAGTTTTGTGCAGCAATCCCCGAACTGGCAGTACATAAAACTATACCATTTAAATCTCCGCGAGCGTGTGCAGTTATCACATTCAGTAATAAAGTTTTACCTGTTCCGGCAGGTCCGTCTATGAAGAGAGCAGTGTCGTTTGAATCGCGGAAACTCTCGTCGCGTAAGAGTTTGTCAACGTAGTCGTAAACTAACCTCTGTTCCGAAGATAAACGCGGCAGCCACTCGGCGACGTATGCTGCTAAACGGTTCGGGTCGTACTCGATACGTTCGCGACCTACTTCGGTGGTATCGTCTGTGACCGCGGGCAGTCCTTGTTCGACAAGTGACGTCCCATGCTTACGCATCAACCTGTCGATACTAATTAAACTTAACGTAAAGGCCTTGGGTTCGTTTTCTGGAAAGCGTTGCAAGATGTCTTGACTAAGCACATTTTTATATTTTTCCCATAACGACGCGACCCTAATTCCGTTCACAGCTAGAAGTACGAAAAACGACCTAAGGCGTGGACCAGTCAAAAACGTGCTGGCCTCTTCCATAGCTACTTCGTACTCTAGTTCGTCGTTCGCGATTCCTAAAGCTTTCGCGGCTTCTTGGAAAGTATTACAATTTTGCCCACCAAGTCTATACAAATCCTCGTAACCCCTGCACGGCTGTGACGCTAATAAAAGTCGCAAATAAAATAGTTCACCTCTATTGGGCGCACACCAGAACAAACGCGATACAAGTTCCCCCCTCTGTCGTCTTGTGATGTATTTGCCGTTACCTAAATCGTGAATTTCTACGTTCTTAGTGCTGGGACGACGCGTATGCACTATGAACTGTTCGTAGAAATCCAAATATGTGAGGTTGTCAAATTCCGCGGTGTTCGGACGCCTAAAATACGTTAAAAGATCGGACGTTTCGCGACGCGTTGACTCTACTACCGTACCAGGTTTAAAAAAAATGGACTGTTGATTTTCGAGGTGGACTGTAAGTTGTTTCACGTTTGGTTCGCGCGCGGTGATGTCAAACTCTAAGATTCGCCATGTTGCCTCGCATGATCCCAGGTAACGCTTGGTGACATACTGTTCGATTTCGTTGTTTTTGTCGCAATCCGCAACGACAGTTACGCGTGATTCGTCCGGTCCCTTAGTCATATACTTAAATAAATACTTAACTATAGCGCGAGCAGAATAAACTAATAAATTAATATGACAATCGTATTTCAAGAGTAAGGCGGCATTATACGGGACAACCCATAAATCACTAATATTAACATCCCTACCCCGATATTTAATAGTTCCTACATTTTTACTGTCTCGCTTTAAATGAACAAACCCTCTATCATCACAAAAAGTAGTTGGTGTTTCAAGTTTTGGGAAAAATTTTGTGCATTTATTTTTATCTTTATCCCAACACGGTAAATCCGTTCTATTATGCTGAGGTCCACATGGGCCGTGTATCATATGATCAATCACGGCCTTGCGCAGTCTACCCTGATCCTCTGATGGATCAGGGAGATCTGCTCTCACAAATGAGTCAATGTCCGTATTCTGGACTGGACCGCCACCTTCTACCCTAAAACAAATGTGCGCGTGTGGCAGCCCACGCTTTTGGAATTCAATGACATGCATAATATAAAGACATCTACCGAACCACGCACCTGTCCTTAAATCTCTTAAAAGTTGATTTAATTTTAAATTAAAGACGCGAGCACAAACTAATGGGTTAGGCCTTTGACCTTGTGGAATGGATTGTTGGATCTCGGGCCATTTTGGATTACATGTCATTGTTAAGAAGAAAGAAGGCGTACCTAATCTATTAACTAATGCAATAGCATCCATATATTTTGTTTTCATGTAACGTGGACCTCCTGTAAAAGTGTTTGGCAAGTAAACACGTCCCGGTAGAATGCCACCTTCCCCTTGAATAGTCTCGTCGGTGTTAATTGAATCTAAATTTTGTTGTATTTCCTGCAGCGGTGCAGTTCGAAGAGCAGTATCTGAGGAACGTTGCATGTTACTTAAGTAACGCAGCCGTTCCTCAGATATCCTACAAAACATGTCGACTATCCACTCCTCGGATAGCCTACCTGTTTCTGAAAATCGTGGTTCCGAAAGTAACAAGCACCGCACGTACTTGTTTTGTGTTAATTTTGACCCGTTGTTATCTAGTTTATTTGGTAACCATCCTGGATTACCATGAGGATAGAGAAGAGGAAACTGAAAACTTTCATACAGTGGATGTAAAATGTCCACTGTATGAGGTTTACGGGCTCCTATTCTCCAAATAACTATTGCCTTTGGTACAAAACGCTCCCGTTCTGTACTCAATATGGCGGCAATTTCTGACCCTACTGGCATGTCACCAAGAATGTTACCATGAGTTCGACGCGATGTATGTTCGAAAATTAGATGAGCTTCTTCGGAAGCTTCCTGACTCAAACGTTTGAAACATTCTATATACGGGTTAACTTCGTGCATATAGTGAGTGATACTCCGTATCACCTGCACGTCTAAATGTTGACCCGCCGCGATCCGCTCCCGTTCATCACTATCGTGAATGTACAGGCCAATCGGATTTATTGAATCGGTATAAGCTAAATCAAAAACGCGGTGATAAATACGACCCTGGATTTTTAAAAACGATATTCCAGAGCTTGGGTATTGAAAACCGTGCGAAACACCCAAAGCACTGAACGCGAACAAATTATTATACGCGCGACTCCTATCTAAAAACGAAGGGTGACTATAAAAATCTTCCGTGAGCGGTTCGAAATTTTGAACATTGTATGCGCCTGTACCGCAACACCACTTTAAGCGAGTCTTTTCCTCGACAAAAAGACGCGCGTGGCAATGAGGACAAAGCGATACACTATTACTTAATGTATTTTTTAACGAAAACAATTTAATCTGCTTTAATTGGTCAGAATGCTTCTGGCCAATCAAAGTCTCTGATCTTCGAAGATCAGGTTCAATATTCCGGACTGTATTGTATCTTTCCGAAGCTACTTTATTAACCTCCCTATGTTGTTCCGCGTACCTGTTTACGGCCTGTCTATTGACCTCTGGATTTTTTACAGTATACCTAGCTACGGCTTCCCTATGTATATTAGGATTTTGCTGTGAATACCGTTTCACAGCCCTTCTATTGACGGCGGGGTTATCGCGTAAATAACGTTTTACGGCTTCTTTATTACGTAGTTTTTTATTTCTGGTATCAATAAGATGGTCAATTTTTTCAAGCACGACAACTGGATTTAATTTTGGTTTCGGATCTTTAAATTCCACCTGGTTCTGTACCCGTGATGATGATGATCTGATGGCAATTTTTTCCAGGACGACAACTGGATTTAATTTTAATTTGGGGTCAGTATTTGTAGTTTTTCGCGGCGCAGTTAAATTATTTTTACGAAGAACCACGACCGGTTGCATACATAATTTCGGATCAGAAAATTGCTGTGCGACTGCTGCCGCTGACTTTTTACTCGCCCGAGAATGCCCTACGGTAGACACTATTTTACGCTTCTGAGGCCGGCCTCTTTTTGTAATGGATTTATTAACATCGATTTTTTCAAGAACTACGATGGGTTGGAGATTGTTTAATTTAACGGTATTAACGGTACGCGAGAAGACGGTATCGGGTTCGATTTCTGATCGCGATCCCATATCCGAATGGTCCAAAACCCTAACCTTGTGAATGGAATACTCCGCCCCATCACAAGGACGATTACAGAAAAGTAATCGTGCCAGGTCTTTTAAACTACTACAACTAAACAATCGGGCTTTATTATTTGATTGATTTGCGCGATCAAGACAATTCGCGTGGTCTACCGCGTGGCTATTAAAAGAATAATAATTATCGCCCGATTTCCAAAATGAAACAGTATAATTATGCCCGGTAAAAAGATAACTATCAGAACAATCAAGGTGAGTCGCGTCAAATATAGTATTACCTAACGAAAGCTCCAACTCTAAAACTTTAATGTCTAATTCACGCGAGCCGCTCGGAAACAAACCGTTCAACTTCCAGCTGTCGTCCATTGGTTCAATTTTGGTGGAATATCTACCTACCCGGAATTCAGAGGGCAATTCTTCAGGTAGAAGAAAAATTTCTTGGGCCGGTTTTGAACGCATGTATAAAGCATCACCGCTATATAAAATGACATCTATATCCTGTGAGGTAAAGGTATTTCTACCAATAATCACAGAATACGCGCTCGCGCATGCCGACATAGCCACACATTGTGCGTTATTACCTCTAAACAGGCGGTCCCCTTGATGGGTACTGCCTATTAAACATTGAAAATAAGATAAACAAAACACAGCAAAGCAAACATGAGTATGAAATAATACGACGAAAGCAAATCTGTCACGCCGTCTGAACATGAAAAACGCTGTTACGAAAATCAAAACTAATTTATCTTTTTTGGACCCGTATCACAAGATTCACAAGTTTCCAAGTGAGTTGAAAACGCTGGCAAATAAAGATTGTCAAATCGATACTATAATGACAGTCATCAGTCAGCTAACATTAAGAGAATCAATGGAAGATATAGGTACCTAAACGGTTTAACTTAAGGATAATTCAAAACTGTAATTGTAAGTAGGCTGAATGATAAGCATTTTAAGCACTTTACAGAAAAAATATAACAAACAATAAATTTATATGAAAAATACGAAAAAAAAATAACGCCAATACAAACAAAAAGATATGTCCATGCACAGGACAGTATGTAGGTACTGTGCGGGGTTCGAACCCGCGGTCTTTGTGTAAAAGTCAATTTCTTTTCAATTACACTAAATCGGTTGTCAAAGTAGCTTTTAAAGTTTTGGTAATTTACACAGTAAATGAAACAAAAACTCATTTATTTAGTCTTTATCTGCCAGATTTCATTCAAATTAAAACCAAATAATATATGGAACTTATCGAATATCTATAAACCGGTGAAGCGGGTCCATTAATCCATACACAGATTCAATAGGATCAGTTATAAGTACATAAATTATGTTATTATTCATAAAGGCAATTCAAATATTTACTGCATTAACTAATTATAACTGTATTGGCAATCATTTTACAAGTATTTACCCAAAAAACCTATCACATACCTACTTATAAACTGTTGAAAATGTGTCATGTTAAACAATATCAGTAAACCAAAAACAAATTACCTTACTTAAATGTAAAGAAAACAATTATTATTTATCATTTTTCCTTAACCAGAAATATACCAACCATGCGCAAATACCTTTGAATACCAATAATGATTTTATAAAGAATAGGTAATAATTATTAAATCTAGTTATATGAGTAAATGAAAATTATAATCACATTAAAGTTGAGAGAAAATAAGTTTCTTTCTAGTAAACCTAACAAGGAAACACCTCCTCTCATACCTATATAAAATTATTTACTAATTATGTATTTATAGTATAATATTTATTAAAATAAATGTATGCATATTGAACAGAACTTTTTCCAGAACCAATGACTGTTTATTTTATGCATTTAATAAGTAGGTGCAAATTAAAATATCCTAATTCATGGTTGGTAGTATAGTACCTAAATCTTTTAGTACTACTAAGTTAATTTAAAAAAAAAATCTAATAAAATATAGTACAAAAAAACATGTCATTACAATTATTTTACAATATTAAAATTACTAATACAACATTATTAAATCTTCAAAAACTCAATTAAGCAGGATACTTTTACCGATGAAGATTAAAAAAATCCTTTTACCAATGTAATTAATTACAATTTTACTCAGTAACAACAGCATCTAATAGCAACCAATAAGTTATAAAAGTAATAGTAATGACTTACAAATATTGAATAATTTAAATTCTTTGTTGTTTGTTACAAATAATTAAATTGATTTTTTACTTATTATCAACAGCAACAGTAAAAAAAAAACAATTTACTATAAGTAGCACTATGTATATATCATTTCACTTGCATTAAAAAAATATATGTTTTATAAATTAATAAAACTCAAAACTAATCATCAAATAAGGTGGTAGAGGAAGGTTTGTTTACCTACAAATATAATACATCTAATGTATCTAGTGCAAGTCACATATTATTCTAATTGTAAAGCTTTTTTATAGATCAAGGAATTAGTAATTTTCATTTAATTGATTGCAGTAAACATCTAGTGTTTAATGAATATTTAAATAAAATCTATGTCTACCAATAGGCAAATGATTGATTGATTAATTATGATCATAATAATGGTTTAAAATTGCTTAACTAACTTTGCCAACCAATGTCTAATTTTTTATACACAAACCTGAGCAGACCCTGCCTGTACCTAGTATTCTTTATGAAAAATAGTTAATGCAGCAAATGTATATTAGGTAATTGATTCATGTATTTATCAAGTGATACATTATAGTGAATACTGTTATGGGTACCTACATACTAAAGTTAATTATGATTGCAATGTAAAAACAAAATTTAGTAGGTGGTGGAAAGGTGGCAAACTCCCAATTTGCCACCTGATTATAAGATCTGAATTTTGAACCCATCGCCATTCTAATAAGAATTTTTAAAGCTTTTAGAAAATGTTAGTAAGTAGGTTCAAAAATGTGTAATTAAAATAAAACTTGCTTACATACCTGTTGCAATGCAGTTGAATATGGCGGCCATTTTCTAGATGCTTCGAATCGAAAATCTACAAGAAACAAAAGACAATCAGTTTTCTAAATTAAGGAAAAATTGATGTAAACCTGAAAAAAATAAGCATCAGAAATAGAATAGACGTTCAAGATTGTAAAGGTGCCCTAAGTGCCGTCCTAAAATCCTCCAGTTGGACATTTCTTCCCGCGTGGGTTTTGTGAGGGAATAAAGAATATTACGGCGGGGGATGTGCAGCATTACCTATCTTACAAAATAGGTAATGCTGCAATTGAGTAAACTAAATCAGAAGAAAGCAGAGGCCAACCTCCAGCCTCTTGCCACAAGCCAAGATGATGTTGGTTGATGATGAATTTCATAACAAACACTATATATTATTATTTAACACTCGATACTTTTATTTTTAAACACACTTGAGTCAAATTTTATTAGATTAATTGAAGAAAAACGGAATCACTTACCTTGACAAAACTTGAGATCGGCGGTCGACACAAAAGTGCTGATCTTGCAGAAGCGCGGGAAGGAGGAAGGAAGCGTCGTCGCAGACAGCGTTTCTTTCCACGAATTGTAGATTTCAAAAGTCTTTTGTAAAAAACGGTTATTTTAAATTTTGTTTTAAATAAAAATATGAAAGGCTATAAAAAATTAATTATAAAAATAATATATTAAAAGGATTAATTTATAACCAAATTAAATATAAATCAACGGCTTTGTTTCAAGTTTTCAATTTAAAATGTTCCTTTTTAACCATGTATGCCCATGTTTTATAAATTGCGTGATATTTTTAATGTCTTAAATATTTCTTGGACAAAAATGTATTACAAAATGGTTCATATTAATTTTAGAGAATAAAATAAAACATTAACCAGAACTTGGCAGAATACAGCAAACCTTTGCTTAAAAAAGTTAAATTAATTTTGACAACTCATCCGTCAAAATAGTTTGACAACAATGCAAAACTTTCTTTGAAAACAATGTTTAGCTTACGATTGTGTTTACATTTAATTATTTAATTGAGTATTGTAACCTAAAACCTACGATGTGTGTAATAATATCATATGTTTCGTATTGAAATATACAGCAAATCCATATCTATGCACCGAATGATGTCTGTTCGTCAATAAAACAAAATACATATTTATATTTACAAACAAAGTAAATAATATTGTGTGCACTGTGGTTATTGAAAGAAATATCAAGGACAACTAATTTACCATGCTGACCCCACTGGGTCCCGGAAGGCAGAGAAGACACAAGAAATGCTGGCTTGACGTGGTAGGGGATGACATGATTGCCAATGGTTTAAATATGTACATTGAAAGCCGACGATCGTGCGATGTGGAGTATAAAGTGTGCGAAAGCGAACTCTGGACTCCCAGGAAGCGACCGGGACAAACGCTAAGAAAATGATGATGTTAAAGGACAACTTATTGATAGTTGAGAATAGTGAAAGCTTAAAGTTTATTATTTTTTTACAGAATATAGTTCTGAATTAGTGGAAAAAGGGTAGGGAGGCCTTTGCCCTGCAGTGGGACACTACAGGCTCTTAATGTAATGTAATGTAGTTCTGAATGTGATTTTGATTGCCTACTTAGTGTGGTGTTTAGGCATTGAACTGTAAAAAATCCTAGGAGGTTTTGAGTTTAATCCCTATGAGGAACACTTTAACTTTGTGAAGTCATTCTCAGTTTGTTGCAATTGCAATTTTGAATCACCTGATCATCTGATAATATTAACTAAATAAATAAATTCATTATTTTGGCAACGTAAAGCCCTTGGTCTCTTACTATGATCCAAACCAAGTCACACAAACCACACTGTTTCCCTCGTAATGTGGGTTATGGAGGTCAGGTGGCAATTACTCCTATGTAGTAACCAGTCTGGTCTAACCAAGATCTTAAACACATAGTATACTTAGTGTTCACATTGATGTTGACAGGATAAATGAGAGGATTACGAAGTTCTGAAAGTAATACCTACTTAAATGTGATAAACATGCCACTATGAATATTTTTAAGTCGACATAGTTGAGTTGAATATCTTAAAAAAATATCAAAGTTTCATTAGTTCTATTAATAAATAGAAACCTGTTAACAGTTATGTAGAAAATTTATGTTATATAACCGATACAATCCAAGTATTTATAATAAAGAGAAACCCACTTAGATATAACTTTCTGGTTTAAACTTATATTATATTCAATTCAAAGTATTTCGGTTTATTGATTATTATTTTTGTATTTAGTTTAATAGTTTGTATTTATTTTAGGACCAACGCTGTTTAAAACATGTCCTGAAGATTTGATAGCCTGCCAGTCACTGCTGTCATTTAAAAATGAAGTACACATCAACAAGTTCTATGGAGTATTTTACTAACTTTTGAAATTGTTTATCTTAAGTACACATCAAGCCTTAAAAATTTTGTTTTCATGTTGAATAAATTTGTTCACACTAAAAGTTGTTTCTTTTCTAAACAATTATTAATTGTAACCTTTAACTTTGACATTTGTAGGTGACTAAAAATTATAAGACACTTTTACAATATTAATAAATATTATAGGGTTCATAACTTTTGAATTTGATAGCCTATTTGAGCCATACTTGTATATGTATTCATTATAGGTGAACTTTTAATATTATGGGAGAAATAAATTGTTTTATTAAAAATCTTAGTGCTTGATTTGGAGACAACATGATGAACATGGTATAGGTAGACAAAGAGTTAAAAAACCCATCATACCTAATCAGTTTCTAAATTACTATTGTTACACATGTACACCTACATAGGTATGTAAGTAGTATTTCCCTGTTTTTCTAAGCATGAAAGTATTCTTAGATCTTTCAAACTATTTTTTTTAAATTATTGATGCTATATTTTAATAGAGAGAATGATATAATAAAACAAGAATACATGGACAATAGTAGGTAAATTGGCATTGCACCTACGTAAAGCTGGGACAGGTCGCTAATGAATTCACAGCTAACTTAATAACTTGTTATATGATCGAGCCATGGAGAGTTCATTATATACTTTTATGGTGATATATGGTGATTAGCAGATGTTCTTGCATAAAAGTATCACATTAAATTTTCACGGCTTACTTAATAACCTGGCATAATGATCAAACCATGGTGAGTTGATTATGTACTTTTGGTGATTAACAGATCAACTTTGGAATAATAGCTTATTAGGTACTTACCTACTTACTTACTGAAATAATCGCCACGTTGGCAAATGAATGTCCATCAAGATTTATTTTACAAAAGTATCTGTAAATCGACCCAGTTCATTTTTGTGCTTTTTTTTCATAAATCGTACTAAAGATACCCTCCTACTTTGGTACGATACTACGACTTAGGTATAAGTAATCGCCACTACAAAGCTACGAGTATTAAGCAGGCAGTAGGCAGCAGCAGGTAAATAAAATCGCTTCCTGCTGAGAAATACCTAGGTGTCTATTATAATAGACCTATCTATTGTTCAAAAACATGGTAAAATTGTTGTTCTTAAAGACTGTTACTGTATGTCATCGTATTAGAATTTTTCGCGTCATAATTTAACGGCGTGCTAGAAAGCGTGCAGCAGCTATGGCTTCTGTCACGGCTCCGGCGCTGCGGGGCTCCGGCGGTCCCACGCGAGCCTTCCGTCGCAGATGGTTCTCGCTCCTCACCGCAGCTTCGGCTTGTTGGCCGGCACGGCCGGCCAGCCTCAGTCGCGGCGACGAGCTTCCAAACCACCTGCTCCTCAGCTCGCGGGCCGCCTCGCCCCTCCGCGCCTACGCGGGCTTAAATTGCACTCTAGGGGTAGGGCAAACAAGACTGCGTGGAGTCGGATTTGACAGCGATTCGTTTTCGTATAATACCTATGTTTTTAACAAATTATCTGTGTTCTAACATAACCGAAACTTCTTTATTAACTTCCTATTCTTCCATCTATCCTAATCGTAAGATCGGCCGCCATGGTCGAAAAAAGGGAGGAAGGGTATTACCTACCTACTTATTGACATAGAAAGTCACTGTTATATATTTGTTTAGGTACAGTATTAAATGGAAAAAGAGTTAATTGGAGGTAATTTACATTCATTTATTCTAATCGCTTGGTAAAAGCGATCTTCGCTTTTAAAACAGATAGGTAGTAGTTAGTAATAAGTAGCTCTCGCGGGCCTCGTCAGCCGGTAGTTTAAAAAAAACAGGTTTTTTTCCCCTCGTATTAAAGAGTACCTTTTTACAGCGTAAACATACCTCTCCAACCATAATATTAGTAACGCTATCAATTTTTCAAACACCTGTAAAATACCATACATAGTCACCGTGCCGTGCCCCATATAAAGCTCGATCCAGTACAAAATGTATGAGGAAACTATTTTGCATTTTTTTCAAAGTTACATGTAGAATGAAAAAAAATATGGCCAAAATGGAAACAAAAGACGACATTTGGCAGGTCCTCATACCGAATTTTTCTCATAAGTTGATATTTCGAGTTTTGACATTTTCCCCTAGAACTCGTAAATTACCCTGAAAATGGGGTAAACTCTTTTACCACATTATAGATCAAAGTCTACTCTACAATAAAGGTCATGCAACATTTTGCCGTAAACCTTCGCCTTCTACCCGAAAAATCAGTTAAAAATATTTCTCAACTAAAACTTTTCACAAAATGGCCGCCAGCCCGTCCGCCATCTTGGTTGGATTTTTTTTCGTATTTTTCCTAGAATTAAATCTAATCTACACAAATAACCGCATTTTTATATTTCCTCTTAGGCCAATGTTGACCCCTCCAGAGATCCTCAAAGACACCCCTTCCGAAAAAGTTTGAGCCGTCGTACCTCCCAGTGTTGCCAGACCACTTTAATCAAAATAGTCAAATGTCATTTTAGACCCTTCAATCTGCCACGCCTTGGGAATGAATTTTGCAAAAAAACATTTTTTCTATTTTCGACGTTTTCGGGCCACAGCTCAAAAACTACCAAAATCTTCCAAAATATTTTTTCACCTGGCAATACTTCATACCAAAACACACAAACGCCTAGTACATTTTAAACCCCCATTTGGTTCACCAACTGCCCGAACTTTAAAGTTGAAAGTTTTGAAAACGTGAAAATTTCACAAAATGGCCGCCATCCCGTCCGCCATCTTGGTTTTCTGTCGTCCCGTATTTTTCCCATATACTACACTATATATCGGATTAAACTGCATTTTTATTTTTTTTCTCCGCCGCACCCAGTTGGCCACATAGGTCGCGATAGATGACCATGTCGAAAATTTTCTTTTCCTCCCCACGCCCGGTGTTGCCAGGTTATTCTCAATTTTCTACCCTAACGTCATTGGGGAACCTGGATGCCACAATCGCTCATTCTTAAATTTTCTCCAAATACCGTATTTCCATTCGACCCATTTTCGGGCCCCTCGGCCAAATCTACCAAAATCTACCAAAACATTTTTCCACCTGGCAATAGTTGGCACTTGTACAAACGTGGCCGCTATACAAGCCAACTCTGCCAGGTGTTGCCAAGGCCGTCAAAAAGGGGTTTGAAATTTTCGAAAATTTTTACTTTTTGCAAAATGGCCGCCCGCTCGTCCGCCATCTTGGATTTTTGACAGCGCGTATTTTTCCCAAATTCTGGACCATAGACAGCGTCGAACCTCATTTTTACTTTTTTTGTATTTTGAATAATGTGGCCCCGAGAGGTCAGGGAAGTCGACCATGTCCCAAAAAATTCAAAAAATCCTCACTGCCAGTGTTGCCAGCGTAAAGAGACAAAACTACCAAAAAGTCAATAGACACCCTCCGGACTACGGATTCGTGGCCTCGATTTTCCCCTGAATTCAGTTTTTCGGTTCGACCCTTTTTGGGCCCCTGGAGCGAAAACTACCAAAAACTACCAAGATTTTTTTCCCCCTGGCAATACTTGTTACTGTGAGTCGCGATGCCGCCATACAACTCATTCGCGGGGAGTGTTGCCAACTACCCGAAAAATCTATTTGAATTTTTTCGAAAATTTTTCATTTCACAAAATGGCCGTCTGCTCCTCCGCCATCTTGGATTTTTGACAGCCAATTTTTTTGCTAAAACTACATCATATACCACGTCGAATGCCGTTTCAATTTTTAACCCACAACGCACAGTGTTGCCACAGGAATTTTTCAAAGTCACCAAGTCCGAAAAAACGATTTTTCCCCGCCGCTCCCAGTGTTGCCAGACGATTTCAAAAAAAATACCGAAAGGCCTTTGACCACCAAAGTTGCCACCAAACTGCATACTCGGATTTCGGCCAGCTGTCAAAAAGTCATTTTCTACTAATTGGACCAAATGTCAAAAATCTACTACGAACGTGGTAGAAAGTTTTTCCCTCTGGCAACTCTCAAATAAATACTCTACCAAAACTGCCAAAAACTAAATCTATCCGATGTTGCCATCCGCCAAAAAAATTTATTCAAAAAATTGAAAAATTTTTGACACTTACAAAATCGTCTCTCCTGGCGCCGCCATCTTGAATTTTTGAATCTAGCAACACTGACCTAAAAATTGACTATATTTCTGACCGCACGAAAAAAAAAACAACAAATTATCTCTGCCCCGTCCAGAGACACGGCCCCGCAAAAAGTGGTCGATTTTCCGATTTTCAAGCCAAGATGGCGGCGCCGCCATTTTGTTTTTCTGACATTTTTCTTTTTAAATCCCAACCGTTCCCCAAAGACTACGACCCCTGAAAGTTTGACATCTCCAGAGGCTATAACTTTGGAGATATGACCACCAACATGGCCGCCATCTTGGATTTTTGGAAAAAAAAAGAAAAAATTCCAGATTGATTGGCGATCCGAACAAAACTCCCATACAAGTCAATCGAGTCAAAAGCTGGCAACACTGCGAAAAATGGCCCCGATGAATGAGTCAGTGAGTGGTAATCGAGCTTTATATATTATAGATAGATAGATCTATGTATACTCGTATGTGCCTTATTTCATACCAGCTGTACAGTGAAGGAAAACATCGTGAGGAAACCTGCACACTACGAGTAAGTGTGTGAAATGGAGAAGGCAATGGCAAACCATTCCGTTAAAATTGCCAAGAGGGTTGTTGTGTCTTTCATTTCATATAATGATTACGACCCTCAGTCATGAGGAATACGACTCAAGGAGGGGGAGTCTGGATGATGATAATGATGATGATGATCATCATCATCATCATCTAGCGTTTGTCCCGGTCCCATCCTCGGCTGTTGCCTCGGAGTCCAGGGTCCGCTTTCCTGCTGCACCTACTCCACTTCGCACGGTCTTGGGCATCCAGGGTGGAAGGATAATGATGATGATGATATTAAAGGAAAATAAATCCGGGCATCATGTCATATTTTAAAAATTTAGTTCCGGTTGCTACGTCATACGAAATTATTTGTGGGAGTTATAATTATATCCATCAGTGTCAAGATTATTAAAATCCATTGATTAGGTCCAAAGTGACGTTTAGATAATAAGCAAAACATTTATGACGTTCTACCATGTTCTATTAACCGAGTTTCAAAATACAAAATAAATGCAAAATCACTTTAAGTCCTCATATTTAACATATGGTGGTAAAGGAGATGACTCAACATCCATACAAAAAATTTGGCGAGTGTGCGTCGGTCTTACATGACCTTATTCCTCCAGTCCCCTTCCGCCTTCGGACAACTAGACGCGGTGAGGGCTTTCACACTTTCATTGTTAATATTCCTCCTTCTCGCACGAAGCGATTTGCTTTTTCCTTAATAATGCATTGAGGTATTAGGTACTACTACGTATAGATTTTGCGTCAAATTGGAGGGAAGGGGGCGGATAATTTAGTGATATTTTTGTCTTTTTAACCGACTTCAAAAAAGGAGGAGGTTCTCAATTCGTCTGTATGTATAATATTTTTTTTTTTTTTTTTTATGTATATAGTCGGTGCCTGCCCAAAAACAGAAGAGAAGAAGCACCGACTTCAGTTAGTATGTTTAAGATTACTTTAACATAGTTTAGGAAAATTACAGTATGTGGTAATAGATATTAGGAATTATTTTTTAATTTTTAGTTTATTTTTGTTTTTACGGTTTTTTTGAAGTCGGTTTAATTTTTTTTTAAAAAGTAAGTTTTTATCTTTGAAATACGCCACTATCTTTATTTTTCGTCTTATAATGATTGTACATGTTTTCAAAACACAGCACGGCATTTTTTGATTTTAAAAATGATCAAAAAAAATGAAAAATAGACGGCAACTTTGTGGTCCATGGACCACAATGCGGGTAAGAAAGTTTTTGTTCGTGATGTCACTTCTATACGTAGTACTTAGTAATACCTCAATGTCATAATGCGAACTGCTAAGGAGTGGAACTCTCTGCCGTGTTCTGTGTTTCCCGAACGTTATAATCTGGATGTCTTTAAGACTAGAGTGAACAGGTATCTACTAGGCAAGCGTGCTCCATCTTAGGCCTCATCTACATTTTCCATCAGGTGTGATCGAGGTCAAATTCAAAACTTATGTTAATGAAAAAAAAAATAAACAAGCGTTGACAGAATGTTCTTATGTCCGGTTCGATAGGGGTTTATTTGTAGATTAAAATATAATATGTAAATACATTTTTCCCAACCTATGGGAGAATCTGTTAATTTCGAAAAAAAAATGTCATAAATTTTGTACTCATAACCTCCAATCCAGTTTCTTAAAAGGAAAAGTTTTATGTGCAATTTCTGACGTTTCTAGTACTCATACCTTAAATGGTCACTAGTGTATTTTAAACCATACATGAAACAGAATTGTTTGGCATGTAAAAAACTGGATCCAAGGTTTTCAGTACAAAATTTAGGTAAAAGTTTTTTGCGATTAGCAGATTCTACCTTTTCCCATTTTTGTATGTAACGAATTAACTCAAAAACTGTTGGACTAATTTGAATAATTCTTTCACCATTGGCTACACTATCCCCGGTGAACATAGGGTACTTTTGATCCCGGAAATAAGGGGAGAAGGAGGTTGGGATATGAAAAAAACCGCGCGGGTGAAACCGCGACGGAAGGCTAGTAAATAAATAAATAAATAAATAATAATATAAATAAATAAATATTTCACAACATCACATACATTGATCTGACCCCGTGTTAAGTAGCTTAAGCACTTGTGTTACAGACATCAGAATCAACAGTGGTATTACAAATATACTTAAATAGATACATATAACACCCAGACCAGGACAAACAGACATGTTCATGCACTCAAATGTTTGTCCTGTGCGGGGATCGAACCCGCGACCTCTTGCGTAATAGGCAACATCTTGACTATTACACCAAGCGGGTCGTCAAAAGAAAAAAATAAAGAAAAAAATAATGTCACAAAATTTAATAATTGTTCTGATCGTCAGTGATTATGAGTATTTCTTGGCTTCTTTAGTTCATCCTCTGGAGAAGGGAGAACGGTCGTTTGTCTGCAAGTAGTAGATACCAGTAGCTCTGGAATAAGAAATAATAAAGTTAAGTAAGTAAAGTAGAGCGATGGTGGCCTAGTGGTACGGACGGCGCCCCACATACGTGAGGTCCGCAGTTCGAATCCGGGCCCACACCTCTGGATTTTTCGAAATCTACGTGTGGATTTGTGCCATTAGCTCGGCGGTGAGGGAAAACACCGTGAGGAAACATGCACATTCAGTGATTTGAAGAAAGTAAAGTATCAGCCTATTTAATGTCTCACTGCAGGGCAAAGACCTCCATCATTTGAAATCATGTTTTCGTTACAAAGATGGATTTTGGCTTAATCACCACGCTTTCCAAATGCGGATTGGTGATCACAAACCCAGGCTGAAAGCTTTTTGTCATTACCAGATTCTCCAAATAGTATGGAAAAATTTAAATACATATTATTTAATAATGTCTATATAAACCCCTCTCAAAATGCACCTAAAAAGTTTCTGTCGACTCTGGGTTTTTTGAGCCATCTCCTTCCATTTCATTTTCCTTACCCAGTCTTTGGCACGATTCCGCCCATCCTCAAAGTGCCAGGCATGAAGCAGTTGCCAAGCATGGCGGTTGTGACGGTGGAGCAGCGGCGGCCAGTGAATCCGCCAGACTGGACTGATTCCGCCATGTAGTAGTATGACCTGGAAAGATATTGATAGTATATTAGATAGAGGAAAGATATTGATAGTATATTAGACGACCCGCTTGGTGTAATGGTCAAGAAGTTGACTATTACGCAAGAGGTCGCGGGTTCGATCCCCGCACAGGACAAACTTTTGTGTGCATGAACATTGAACATGTCTGTTTGTCCTGGTCTGGGTGTTGAATGTATCTATTTAAGTTTATTTGTAATACCACTGTTGATTCTGATGTCTGTAACACAAGTGCTTAAGCTACTTAACACGGGGTCAGATCAATGTATGTGATGTTGTGAAATATTTATATTTATATTTATATTATATATTTAGATTATATTAAGAGGGGTAGAGCTTAGTGGAACTTGTAATCGAATAAGCCGCTTGTCTAGAAAAGTACCTCCATATAATACCCCTCCGTCATATCCGTATGTCATTGACGTCCAATCTTAAGATCAGCCAGGTACGCAGGATATATTATAGTGCACAAGTGAGTGCGCAAGCACAGGTGCACTCCCTATTCGTTAATTCTCATAATTCGGTGGGACAGCAATCTGACACGACCGTAGAGAGATCAGGCGCAGGACCAACGGCTTAACGTGCCTTCCGAAGCGCGAAGGAGCATGAGATGAAATTTTTCATAATCGCAGCCAGGCATCCCATAGGGCATTGAAATTGGCACAAAAATAAGAAACGACTGTTGCTTCTTATTACTCACATAGCATGATCAGTATCACTTACATAGCATGGTCGCACTCCACAGGTTGCAGCCGGTCATCACAATAGGCAATGAAAATGACAAATTTGAAGCGACTGCCACTTTTTATCACTTACATAGGAACTTCGCAACCGGGCATCCCATAAGGCATTGAAATCGGCCCAAAAATATGAAGCGACGGTCGTTGAAAGTGACAAATTTGAAGCGACTGTCGCTTTTTATCACGTTCATAGCATAATCGCAGCCAGGTATCCCAAAGGGCATTGAAATCGGCCCAAAAATATGAAGCGACAGTCGCTGCTCACTTACATAGCATGGTCGCACTCCACAGAGTTGCAGCCGGGCATCCCGATCCCACCGTTGGGGTAGAAGTCGACCTGGCCCAGGGCTGAGACGAAGCCGAGGTTCCCGGCGTTGGTGTGGATCACCTCGGTGTAGGCTCCATCGCCAGGGCACACAGGGCTTGTCTTTTATATCGTTAGAAATGCCCTCACCATAGTTCGATCCGCTCCAAAATTGGCACTAAGCTTTGAAGCGACAGTCGCTTCTTATTACTTACATAGGATTGTTGCATCAGGGCATCACATTAGGCATTGATATTGGCACTAAGATTTGGGCGAAGGTCGCTACTTATCACTTTCATAGCATAGTCGCAACCGGTCATCACAATAGACATTGAAATTGACAAATTTGAAGCGACAGTCACTTTTTATCACTCACATAGCATGTTTGCATCAAGGCATCCCAAAGGGCATTGAAATCGGCCCAAAAATATGAAGCGATAGTCGCTTTTTCTGACTTACATGGCATGGTCGCACTCCACAGAGTTGCAGCCGGGCATCCCGATCCCACCGTTGGGGTAGAAGTCGACCTGGCCCAGGGCTGAGACGAAGCCGAGGTTCCCGGCGTTGGTGTGGATCACCTCGGTGTAGGCTCCATCGCCAGGGCACACAGGGCTCCTCATTTATATCGTTAGACATGCCCTGGGCATACTTCGAGTCGCTTCGAAATTGGCACTAAAATATGAAGCGACTGTCGCTTCTTGTCGCAGTGACAGCGAGTGTTTTATCGTCCACCCTACTGCTGTCAGGAGGTATAAGCAACTAGGAGAGGTCTGCTTACAGCAATGGACTACACCTGAAGACTTACATAGCATAGTCGCAGCCTGTCATCACCATAGGCATTGAAATTGACAAATTAGAAGCGACTGTCGCTTTTTATCACTTACGTAGCATGAACACATTAGGGTATCCCATTAGGCATTGAAATCGGCCCAAAAATATGAAGCGACTGTCGCTTTTTCTGACTTACATGGCATGGTCGCACTCAACGGAGTTGCAGCCGGGCATCCCGATCCCACCGTTGGGGTAGAAGTCGACCTGGCCCAGGGCTGAGACGAAGCCGAGGTTCCCGGCGTTGGTGTGGATCACCTCGGTGTAGGCTCCATCGCCAGGGCACACAGGGCTCCTCTTTTATATCGTTAGAAATGCCCTGGGCATACTTCAAGTCGCTCCGAAATTGGCACTTAAATATGAAGCGACTGTCGCTTCTTGTCGCAGTGACAGCGAGTGTTTTATGGTTCACCCTACTGCTTTTAGGAGGTATAAGCAACTAGGAGAGGTCTACTTCCAGCAGCGGACTACACCTGAAGACTTACATAGCATAGTCGAAACCGGTCATCACAATAGGCATTGAAATTGACAAATATGAAGCGACTGTCACTTTTTATCACTTACATAAGATTGTCGCAGCGAGGCATCCCATTAGGCATTGAAATCGGACCAAAAATATGAAGCGACTGTCGCTTATCACTCACATAGCATGGTCGCACTCCACGGAGTTGCAGCCGGTCATCACAATAGGCATTGAAATTGACAAATTTGAAGCGACTATCACTTTTTATCACTTACATAGGAACTTCGCAACCGGGCATCCCATAAGGCATTGAAATCGGCCCAAAAATATGAAGCGACAGTCGCTTATCACTCACATAGCATGGTCGCACTCCACAGAGTTGCAGCCGGGCATCCCGATCCCACCGTTGGGGTAGAAGTCGACCTGGCCCAGGGCTGAGACGAAGCCGAGGTTCCCGGCGTTGGTGTGGATCACCTCGGTGTAGGCTCCATCGCCAGGGCACACAGGGCTCCTCTATTATATCGTAAGATATGCCCTGGGCATACTTCGAGTCGCTCCAAAATTGGCACTAAAATATGAAGCGACGGTCGCTTCTTATCGCAGTGACAGCGAGTGTTTTAACGTTCACCCTACTGCTGTCAGGCGGTATAAGCAACTAGGAGAGGTCTACTTCCAGCAATGGACTACACCTGAAGACTTACATAGCATAGTCGCAACCGGTCATCACAATAGGCAATAAAATTGACAAATTTGAAGCGACAGTCGCTTTTTATCACTTGCATAGCATAATCGCAGCGAGGTATCCCATTAGGCATTGAAATCGGCCCAAAAATGTGAAGCGACTGTCGCTTTTTCTGACTTACATAGCATGGTCGCACTCCACAGAGTTGCAGCCGGGCATCCCGATCCCACCGTTGGGGTAGAAGTCGACCTGGCCCAGGGCTGAGACGAAGCCGAGGTTCCCGGCGTTGGTGTGGATCACCTCGGTGTAGGCTCCATCGCCAGGGCACACAGGGCAGCTCTTTTATATCGTTAGACATGCCCTGGGCATACTTAGATCTACTCCGGAATTGGCACTAAAATTTGAAGCGACTGTCGCTTCTTATCGCAGTGACAGCGAGTGTTTTAACGTTCACCCTACTGCTGTCAGGCGGTATAAGCAACTAGGAGAGGTCTACTTACAGCAATGGACTACACCTGAAGACTTACTTAGCATAGTCGCAACTGGTCGTCACAATAGACATTGAAATTGACAAATTTGTAGCGACTGTCGCTTTTCATCACTCACAAAGCATAATCGCATCCAGGCATCCCAAAGGGCATTGAAATCTGCCCAAAAATATGAAGCGAAGGTCGCTTCTTCACTCACATAGCATGGTCACATTCCACAGAGTTGCAGCCGGTCATCACAATAGGCATTGAAATTGACAAATTTGAAGCGACTGCCACTTTTTATCACTTACATAGGAACTTCGCAACCGGGCATCCCATAAGGCATTGAAATCGGCCCAAAAATATGAAGCGATAGTAGCTCTTTTTGACTTACATGGCATGGTCGCACTCCACAGAGTTGCAGCCGGGCATCCCGATCCCACCGTTGGGGTAGAAGTCGACCTGGCCCAGGGCTGAGACGAAGCCGAGGTTCCCGGCGTTGGTGTGGATCACCTCGGTGTAGGCTCCATCGCCAGGGCACACAGGGCTCCTCTTTTATACCGTTAGATATGCCCTGAGTCACTCCGAAATTGGCACCTAAATTAAAAGCGACTGTCGCTTCTTATCACTTACATAGCATGGTTTCCAAAGAGTCGCAGCCGGGCTTCCCAATGGGCATTGAAATTGGCCCTAAAATTTGAAGCAAAAGGTCGCTTCTTATCACTTTCATAGCATATTCGCAACCGGTCATCACAATAGGCATTGAAATTGACAAATTTGAAGCGACTGTCACTTTTTATCACTTACATAGGATTGTCACATCAAGGCATCCCATTAGGCATTGAAATCGGCTCAAAAATATGAAGCGACAGTCGCTTTTTTTGACTTACATAGCATGGTCGCACTCCACAGAGTTGCAGCCGGGCATCCCGATCCCACCGTTGGGGTAGAAGTCGACCTGGCCCAGGGCTGAGACGAAGCCGAGGTTCCCGGCGTTGGTGTGGATCACCTCGGTGTAAGCTCCATCATCAGCTCTGAAGACGGCATCGTGGTTGCTTGTTATGAAGCCGATGAGCGCTGGTTCTAGAGCTGAAAAGATATGACGTAAAAAAGTAAATAACCATCTGACAACATCACATACATAGTATCGGACAAGTTGCTTCAGTGTGGAGACCACGGCCTCAAAGCCAAGGGTCGTGGGTTTGAATCCCGCTAGGGGCAAATGTTTGTGTGATGAACATCGGCATTTGTACTCGAGTCATGGATGTTTATAAAAGTATTTAAGTATATCTATCCGTTCCCTAGCTTCCATAGTACAAGCTTCGAGCTTAGTTTGGGGCTAGGCAATTGGTGTGTTTGTCCAAGGCATTTATTTATTTTATTTATTATTATATTCCTTAATTCACATATTTTTTAGTGCAGAGAATTTTCTCTATGTAAATCATTACTCTTTATAGAAACTATGTCCTATTTAGTTCATTATCATTGTTACAATTGATTGTATACCTATAATTATATAATGAACAATAATCTGGATCTGGGTCTAAAGTCTTCTTTCGAATAGGGATTCTTTATAATAGTTTCACTATTTTTGTAAAATGTAAAATCTAACATTTATATTCCTTTGTCGCCGACCAGCGGTAATTTTGTATGGGATTGGGCGGATCTCCTCTTAAATTTCAGAAAAAAGTGTGTCGGTTTTTTCGAATACAACCCGGGCTTGTGATCACCACTGCGCATTTGGCAAGCGTGGTGATTAAGCCAAAACCCATCTTTGTAACAAAAACTAAAAAAAAGGCCTTTGCCCTGCAGTGGCATCTGCAGTTGATACATTTTATTATCCTTAACAATGACATAAACTTAAATTGATTCCTATAACATACCAGTGATGTAAGCAATGCTGCCGGTGACGAATCTTCCGACCAGACCGGCCTGATGAGCTCCAAGACTATGTCCGATCACGTGGTACATGGTGGGAACTGCTCCCGTCACTCTGTTCAGCCAGTTGATGAAGTTGGCGATAGCTCTGGCTGGAAGGAGAAAGGTTACATTCAGAAAGATAGAAATAATAGTATGTTGAGAGCTGTTTATTTTTTTTATTTATTTTTTATGTCAGAGGCGGCAAACGAGCTGGCGGGTCGCCTGATGGTAAGCAATCACCGCCGCCCATGGACATCCGCGACACCAGAGGTAATAATAATAATGTAATGATTAATAGTTTATTTGAAGAGGGGTAGAGATTACCAACTCGTGGGAAGTAGGTGTTGAGTGGACAACACTACACATCCCTTTATAGTATATAGTCTATGCTTCACTATCTGTCAAGGTTGAATAAGTAATGGCTGCGGTCAAAGTAAATTGTAAAAATTAATATATGTGGAAGCACTTAAATGAAAGCATTCTAGATTAGAAAATTTATCAATAAATGCCCATTACCCACAATAGTAGGTACCTCCACCTCACAGAAGACTACAGTGAAGTAGCACTTCGTAACTCTTGTTCTGTGTTTCTGCTGGTGAGTAAGGTCGCCAGAGCTAAATTGAGGCCCTCCTTAACCTCCAATGTCCTTAGGTATAAAGTTTTTAAAGACAGGCGTCGATCCTGTTGCATGTATTTTTTTCAATGTTGCACGGACTCAAACGAACAAGAAGGTCACCTGATGAAGTGATCACCGCTGCCCATGGACATCAACAACCGCTCAAGGGTGGCAGATGCGTTGCCTGCCTCTAAAACCACATACCCTCCCCAACTGAGCTCTGGCAACCTTACACACCAGCAGAAACATAGCACAACAGGCACTTCCGTACATTTCTTCAATCAACACAGTACATTTCTAGTACCTACATACATGGTCCCATTCAAAACCACTCTTCATAATAATGTTTTCTAAGGTTTACGCGACTCATGAAATAAAACTACTTTTAAACGGATATAATCGCGGAAATAATTTTAAACTACATACAGGATAACCCGACGTTTCGCCACCTTTTCAGGCGCCGTGTCTCAGCGACGTCGTTTGTAGTTATGTAGTTTAAAATTATACCGCGATTATATCCGTTTAAAAGTAGTTTTATGTCATGGATACCACTCTCTTAAGATTCTCCAAAATATCAGGAAACCCTGGAACTGCACTCACCAGCAGGAAGAGTATTGGCAGCTGCTACTGGGTAGTTGATGTCACCAGATCCGGCGCTCCAGTCCACCACGATGATGTTCACATCCTCGGCACTCAGGAACGCTGGAATATACAGGATTCGATTACCGGCCTGGTAGTTTTTTTTTATGTTACTAAGGCAAACGGACAAGAGGGTCACCAAATAGCTGTGATCACTTACAACTTACAAGGGTCGCAGATGCGTTACCTGCCTTTAACGCCATACCCTCCCCAACTGAGCTCTGGAGAACTTCTCTCTCACCAGCAGAAACATAGCACAACAGTAACGAAGTGCTACTTCTCTGTGGTCAGGTGGTAAGGCGTCTTGCCGGATGGCATTCTTGATCCAAATAAGAAAGCAAGGAGACTTGGTAATGGGTTTATTCCTCACTTTTTACACATAATTGACAACATAACGTCTAAACACTCTAACGACAGCAGATGAAGTGCGTCACTTTTTGCGCATGTGTACAGCAGATTGTCAAACTAAATTCCTTTGAAATTAGAATAACTGAATAACTTTGAAATTAGAATTAACCATAAACAACCACGGAGGTCGGAAGCCTCTCTCAACAAGGCGGAGGTACTTCCACAGACGAGAGGATGTTGTTGTTAAATATACATAAATAGATGTCAAAAAGCGTAATGGCAGGTCGTCATAGCGACAGGCTTTTTATCGAGAGAGTGTGTGCGGCCTTTCCTGGGGCCTTTAAAGTATGAGTAAGGCCATTTTTTCTTTACCTGGCACCAACAAAGTGTTCATGGCAGCGGTGGCGCTGACTCTCCACCCGTGGAGAAGCACGATGGTTCTTCTCCGTGCGTTGTAGTTGGTCATGCCGAGAAGACTGTCCACTCCTTGGAGAAGGGGCTGGCTCACTTGCGGGTTTTGTCTGGAGAAGGATGAAGAGTAAATTGTATTATTAATACTTTATACTAATATATAAAGCTAAAGAGTTTTTTTGTATGCTTGTTTGTTTGTTTGTTTGAACGCGCTTATCTCAGGAATTACCGGTTCGATTTGAAAAAATCTTTTTTTTAGGCTATTGGAAATCGTAATCCACGCGGATGGAGTTTCGGGCGGCCGCTAGTTTTCAGTAAACCGAGATGACGGTGACGTAAGATTTTCTGTTCAAAGCTTGTTGATTTTGGAAAACGATATATTTGAATATTGTGATGGTTATAAATATTGTGACAAAAACTTGTTTTATGACCGGATGAATTGACCGGCCTGTTTATAACAATGGATCGACTGTCGCCTGCTCTCCGTAACTCATACAAGGGAACCCAGGTGGTTTTGCCAAGATGTCACTTTCGCTATCGTCGCGACTTAAATCTCTATCCCGCTCACACCAATATTTCGTGTGTGTAATTTACGAAAAACTACACAAAGTAGTGTTCCCCTTGGAATTCGAACCCACGACCTCCGAGGTTTGAGCCCAGCGCTCTATCCAGTCAAGGGCAGGCTGTAGGCGACCGGAACAAACGCTAGGATGATGATGATGATGATGACTGATGATGGCATACAAACATTTCATTTTTCTAAAGGTTGACTGGTAGAGAATGCTTTTAGCGTTAAGTCCGCCTTTTGTACCTTACTTACTAGTGTGGTCAATAAAGTTTTTATAAATAAATAAATGACTTCTTCTTCCTATCATTTATCCCGTTTCTGTGCAGGGTCCACTTTGACCATGATCCAGGATTTGGCGAGTCTTCTTATTACAGTGAAGCGACTGCCATCAGCCCTTCGTAACCAGACAGATTGGATCATGGTTACACATTCAGATTTAAATGAACTAAAGTAAGAAACTATCTGAATGTGCAGGTTTCCTCACGGTGTTTTTCCTCACCGCAGAGGTATTGGCACAAATCCACACATAGATTTCGAAAAATCCAAAGGTGTGGGTCCTAATTCGAACAACGTATGTGAGGCGCGTTCCGTAGCTCTAGGCCACCATCGTTCTAAATGTCATGATGATGAGGAATTACCTGGTGAACAGATGGTATACGATCTGCCTCTCAGGGTCGAATCTGGCGACCTGCGCCAAGTCGCTGGTCGTCATCCACATGTCTTGCAGGTGGATCTGGCCATCTCCATCAGGGACGTATTGGAACCGAACCCCATTGTCCCACTTCAGGACTACTGGGTCTGGTCTGGTCGGAATAGCTGGGGGTACGAGGTTTGAAGAAATTAGGAAAAGTAATCTTACAAAAATAAATAAATATTTTTCAAAATCATATAAATTGATCTGAACGGAGTATAAGTAGCCCGGTAGGTGGAAAACCGAACTAACGACACTCTTTAGTGTTATAAGTTCGGTTGTTTTACTCAAAATCAAAATCAAAAATATCTTTATTCAAGTTGGCATACAAACAAGCGCTTACGAATCGTCAAAACTAAGAAAATAAAAATGATGTTATTTAATACATCTGAATACATAATAATATATGGTGATATACAAAATATACTAATACTAGCGACCCGCCCGACTTCGCACGGGTGCAACTTAGTTTGTTAGTGTTTCTCTACTCATTATGCAAGTATTATACATAAAAACCTTCCTCTTGAATCACACTATCTATTAAAAAAAACCTGCATCAAAAACCGATGCGTAGTTTCAAAGATTTAAGCATACAAAGGGACATAGGGACAGAGAAAGCGACTTTGTTTTATACTATATAGTGATAAATAAACATACTTAATGCGATAATAAAATAGAAAGACCCACTTTTTTCTTGTTTATTTAGGAAAATTCAAAGGTCTTTCCAGTTTAGTTAGTTCGGCTGTTACAAGCATCCGGACTACTAACACTTAGTTAGCAATAGTTCAGTTGAGCGGACTTTTAACCGAACTACTGCCACTACAGGACTTATTCAAATTTTTATAAGAAACTGTATATTTACCAGAAGCTAATCCGAGGCCGAAAATTAACACAACCAACCCGATAGGAGTCATTTTGGTAATCAAAAGAACATCCTTATTAACTTATTTAAATAACATGAGATAATATTTGTATCTAATCGGTCGTCAACTGATTTTACACGTGTTTTGTAATTAATCTCGCTAATTTTTAGATAAACAGGTGTTCTGTTAGGTAATTAACATGGAGCGAAGTCTAATATTCATTTGTAAGTTTGGGTTCCATTTGTAAGTTAATTTTAAGACGGGTAGAGCTTAGTGGAACTTCCACTCGAATTAGCCGCTCGTCTGAGGGAGTACATCTACCTTACAGAGAGTGAACTAAAACTTCGTAATTGGTTCCAGAGCTCAGTTGGGCCCTCCCCAATGGGGTATGGGGTTTTAAAGCCAGGCAACGCATCAGCGACCCTTGTGAGGACATGTATTATACTCTCACAAAAAGCTTTCCTCTTGAATCTGATTAAAAAAACCGAATGAAAATCGGTTGTGTAGTTTTAAAGATCTTTAGGCACATACGAGTACAGATGAAAGCGACTGCTTTGCTCAATCTTCGGAGGTCGACTTTCATTTTGTGTTGGTTTTCCCAGTTTCATAAGGAAATTGCAGGCTTAAATCACCTAATTGTCAGATAAGAATGACGATTCCGTGCTTAGGAAAGCACGTTAAGCCATTGGTGCTGCCTACGATCCAAGTGGTCTGGTTTTCCTTGTAAGGTTACGGAGGTCAGACGATAGTCGCTCCATTGTAATAACCAGGCTAGTCAATTCAGGATCATAGTCGCAGCGTACCCTGGGCTCCGAGGCAATGGCTGAAGACCGGGAGAGGCGCTAGGATGATGATGATGATGAGGTACAGAAGAAAACGCCTTTGTTTTACAAGTTATTATGTTTTAATAGTGATTTCTTCTGGTAGGGAGTAATAAAATACCGTTTACAAATTAATCTTTGTCCTTTATTTTGTCATGGTTAATTTGTTGCATTAATAATTTTATATTTATTAATGATTGTGTACATTTGTTGTGTGAAAATGAGTATTGTTAATTTTTATCACATTTTAAAACATGTTTTTAATAGTTATCAGCCTCATGTGTGTAGATACGCGGCTTTATCTGTAAACAAATAAATATTAATTAGCAAAACACATAAAAAAAATAAAAGTATTAGTATTTTAACGCCACCCTGCAGTGCAAAGGCCTACATTATTTAAAATCATGTTTTTGTTACAAAAATGGGTAAATTGGGTAGTAAAGTAAAGTACCAGCCTATTAATGTCCCACTGCAGGGCAAAGGCCTCCATCATTTGAAATCATGTTTTCGTTACAAAGATGGGTTTTGGTTTAATCACCACGCTTTCCAGATTCGGATTGGTGATAACAATAGCAGGCGTTGTTCGGAAAAACCGCCACAAATTTTGCCCGACCCGGGAATCGAACCCAGGCCCACGAGACCGCGGCACGATACTTAAACCTAGACAGTCGAAACGTAAACATTTCTTGGCATGAATTATTATTTATTGCACTTACATATCGTTTGCACAGATAACATAATAGATCTTTTGTATCTAGTAATAAGATCGGCCACCATGGCCGAAAAACAGTCGGAGGGCCGTATTCGGCCATGGCGGCCAATCTTACGATCAGCCAGGTACGCAGGATATATTATAGTGCACAAGTGAGTGCGCAAGCACAGGTGCACTCCCTATTCCGTCACTCTCATATTTCGGTGGGATAGCAGTCTGACACGACCGTTGAGAGATCAGGCGCAGGACCAACGGCTTAACGTGCCTTCCGAAGCACGGAGGAGCACGAGATTATAATCAAACTAGTATTATGCTAATGTGCTATGCCCGAAAAAGGCCACAAGTTATTGTTATTGTAATATCACTTTTTACCTGTATTTTCTTCTTGTATAAGTATCATCAAACCAGTCTGTTGTGAGACATGCCAAGATCCCTCCAAGTTGCAAAGTACTGCTTAAAAACTGCTGGTTCGGCGTTCTGAATAACCCTCACTACTTGGACCTGTGGGACAAATAGTTGAATCATAATTATCTCTGCTTCCTAGCGTTTATCCCGTTTCTATGCGGGGTCTACTTTGACCATGATCCAGGATTTGGCAAGTCTGGTTATTACAATGAAGCGACTGCCATCAGACCTTCGTAACCCATAGAGGGGAACCAGACAGATCTTCTTCTTTTCGTGTCGATGGCAAACAAAACTATGATAAAATAATTACATATAATATTAAAAAAAAAAGTCGGCTCAGTACTCGGCGACGCGTATCGCGTTATCCGTCGCATTTACCAGTTCACTCTGCGTACAGGTGGCAGGGCACGTGGGGCATGAAATCAAGTGATACATGGACTGGGGCGAATAACCACATTCGCATGCGAGGTCCATCTCTGCGGTAAACCCCCCACCTGAACCTGTTCTCCTTGCTGCGGCCAACCTGAGTACGAAGTCTATTCAGAGATCTCCATGTGGACCAGATGTCCTTGGGAGCCTTTCCCGTGGTGGTATGAAGGGATCGGATGGAGCAAATGTATCTAACCATAGAGCGAGCCTGGCAGATGGAGGCTCACATCCAGAGCCTTGACAGATTTCACAAAGCTATGCCGACTTCTCAATCTCTGAGGAACCTCTCTGACCAGACAGATTGGATCATGGTTACACATTCAGATCTAACTGAACTAGAGTCAGAAATCACTGAATGTGCAGGTTATCTCACGGTGTTTTCCCTCACCGCCGAGCTAAAGGCACAAATCCACATATAGATTTCGAAAAATCCAGAGGTGTGGGCCCGGCTTCGAACCGCGGACCTCACGTATGTGAGGCGCCGTCCGTACCACAAGGCCACCATAGCTCTACTTATAATTAATTAACGACGAGCCGTTTGGTGTAATGGTCAAGAAGTCGGCTATTACACCAAAGGTCACGGTTTCGATCCCCGCATGGTACAAATATTTGTGTGCATGAACATGTCTGTTTGTATAGGTCTGGGTGTTTCTATGTATAATATATATGTATTTACAAAAAAAAGTATATAAGTAATATTTATCCGTTGTCTGGCATCCATAGCACAAGCTTCAGCTTAGTTTGGGGCTAGATGGCGCTGTGGAAGATAAAAAATAAGATATTTATTATTTATTTATATCGTCATTTAAATAGTGGTTTACTCACCCACGCTGGGTAGTTCTTGGAAGTCAACAGTTGTTGAGCTTTCGTCATTGCCTCCGTCTTTTCCTGGAATAGATAAAAAATTAAACACTTTAAAAATCTTCATTGCAAACAGTTTGAGTTCTGACATTGCAATCCCCAAACTCAGGGGTCCAATGACATGACTATTTCAAAATACAAGGGTCCAATGACTACTCGTATAAAAGTAGTAAAAGCAGTTTTAAAGTTAGCGGTTTAAGTTGTAATGATAAAGATAAATGAACTAAAAGCTAAAGTGTTTAACTTAAACTTCTAATAATATCACGGTCAAAAAAGAACACTTGATAAACAAAAAGCACTGATAATTCTAATACCACTTAATTATTTGGTTTATTTCGTACTGTATCGCACTATAACATGATTTATTAACATTTATTGCATAGTTTATGGCAGCTATGTATGGCTCCGCTGTTTCTGTAGGACTCCATTAAAAATCGCGAAAACAGAACGTATTGACTGTTAATAAATAAATAAAATAGTTTTTAGCGGTCAGTGCGCGCTCTGAATAGAATTTCCATCCATCATGGAGGTCTGAGCATCCAAAAAGGCTGAAAAGGAACGGCACCGTTACCCTGTCATAGATACAGATGTTCTTCAATCAATACATAGTATAAAACAAAGTCGCTTTTACTGTATGTCCGTATGTATGCTTAGATCTTTAAAACTACGCAACGGATTTTGACGCGGTTTTTTTTAATAGATAGAGTGATTCTTAAGGAAGGTTTGTATGTATAATACATGTAAGTAAGTACCACGGGCGAAGACGGGGCGGGCAGCTAGTATAATAATAAAATAATACTTACGCGCTCTGTACATTGTTTTCCAACCCAAACGTAGATACTGCCACTGACTGTGTCCAAGACGTAGCAGTCCTGCAAAGAAAACAAATTAGATTAGTGTCCGCACTGGAATAAGCAACACTTACACCCAAATTTAGAAACAGACCTAGCCGGAAAAACGCGATAAGCTTACGTTTTTGCTTTGATCTGTCAGTCAAACAGCGTATTCTATTCTATTCTATTCCATTCCATTCCATTCCATTCTATTCTTTATATTCTATTCTATTCTATTCTACCCGAACAGGGAGAGATTGGCACCATCTTTGTGAGGCTATAGACCAGTAGTACATCCTCACCTGGGGTTTGAGAGCCTCCTGGCGCAAGGGTTTGGGTAGGTCAGTGACCTTCAGCTTTCCGCTGCCGTCTGACACCTCGAACAGGTTCACTGACTGCTCCTCCTTCTTCTCAAAGGCCTGTGGAAGAGGTCAAGCATCAGCTTATAAATTCTATATTAGTGTTTTGAAGACCCGTATATGTATCGGCGTCAGCGTATCCGCCGGGAAAAATCCGTATCCGTTACTTTTCACGCGGATCTTTTCCCTACGAATTTTCAAATTATAGGAATAATAATGGTAATATTAAACAGTACATTTATTTGGGAGATGAGTTAAAATTTACGTTTTTTTTTATTTTATTAAGATAATTTTTTTGCGTGGCATATAATGTCCTGCGTTTCGTTGCGGCAAGGGAAGTACCACTATTAAGGACAGTCGCGCTTATACGGATTGTTTATAAAAATCGTTTGGTCCGCGATCCGGCACATCACTACTTTGAAATAGATTTACCTACTAAGTTTTAAGAAGTCGCTATTGCATAGTTTGTTTATTGAATGAATACTGACTGAGTTACAAATTAATCGCACGTATGGCGGGTTCTGTCTCTACAATACCTGGTCGTCACCACCAGCGGATTCATCAGGGACGCTGTTAGCAGCTCCGGAGCCCAGGGTTGTGAAGAACTTCTGAACATCCACCTCACTCGAGTACTGGTCTGGAAGCATGAATAAAGAAATATATCGACTTTCCTTGTCCTCTCTACGTCATACTTGTGATCTGAGTATTTATAGTCGTAATTTACTACTAATTTTGTTCTGTCGCCGATAACACAGCGTTGAGATTATGACATTTGCGCTAATAAGGGTTACGAAGGTCTGATGGCAGTCGCTTCACTGTAATAACCAGTCTCGCCAAATCCTGGATCATAGTCAAAACGGACCCCGCACAGAAACGGGATAAACGCTATGTAGGAAGAAGAATAAGTATAAACATTACTGCTTCTCAGCTCATTGGCTGGTTTTGACTACATTTACGGGCTGGAACCAAGTAAATGCTGTGTGTTGTGTGTGGTTATGTAGGTGTGGTGTTCTGGGGAGCTATTTCATTGTCTTATTATTATTTATTCTTCTTCTTCCTAGCGTTTATCCCGTTTCTATGCGGGGTCCGCTTTGACCATGATCCAGGATTTGGCAAGTCTGGTTATTACAGTGAAGTGACTGCCATCAGACCTTCGTAACCCATAGAGGGGAACCAGACAGATTGGATCATGGTTGCACATTCAGATCTAACTGATCTAAAGTCAGAAATCACTGAATGTGCAGGTTTCCTCACGGTATTTTCTAATGGGATTTATGCCATACACATATAGATTTAGAAAATCCAGAGGTGTGTGCCCGGATTCGAACTGCGGACCTCTCGTATGTGAAGCGCGGTACGTACCAATAGGTCACCATCGCTCTCATAAGTCTTATCATTATTTATTTAGTCCGCGTGGATTTCGATTTTCAATATCCTATGTGTTATTCTGATGTATAAGCTATATTGTGGTAAAGTTTCATTCAAATCCATTCAGTAGTTTTTACGTGAAAGAGTAACAAACATCCATACATCCATACATTCAAACTTTCGCCTTTATAATAGTAGTAGGATTATTATTATTATTTATTTATATTTCTATGTATTAATTGTATTTATGTACCAAATAAACATTTTTCTATTCTATTCTATTCTGTTCTATGGTAATTACTCACCAATAGTCTCCACTCGTCCTCTGCCGTGGTGATCTTCATCCCTGATCTGAGCAGCGAAGGAGCCAGCCTTCAGCTTCTCCACATTCCTCGCCTTCTTCCCCACGAAGACCAGGATGCTCTGGTCCACGTCCAGGATAAACACGTCACCTTCATTCATTGAGGAGATGAGGGGATCCACCTGATAATAATAATAATATAATAATATTACACAACATCACATACATTGATCTGACTCCGTGGTAAGTAGCTTAAGCACTTGTGTTACAGACATCAGAATCAACAGTGGTATTACAAATATACTTAAATAGATACATATAACACCCAGACCAGGACAAACAGACATGTTCATGCACACAAATGTTTGTCCTGTGCGGGGATCGAACCCGCGACCACTTGTTTTAATAGTCAACTTTCTGACCACTAGACCAAGCGGTTCGTCAATTTGTCATCATCATACATATATGTAATATGTTTTAAAGTTATTTAATACATTTATTTATGTATTTTAACTTTATTGCACGATATATTTCTTTTACAAAAGGCTGACTTAAATGCCTCATGGCATTCTCTACCATACCTTAGGTTCAAACAGCAAGTTAATAGTACCTAGGTAGGTAGCACTATTTAAATTAGGTAAATATACGCTTATTAACTAGGTTTCATAATGTACTACATAAAATTATCTACATATAGTGAAGAATCGTATGAAACTTTGGTTTTTGTCATCAATTTTGTTAGAGCAAAGTTATTTTTTCTCTTTCCTCACCTGTCTCACTCGCACATTCCTCTTTCCTTTGACCTGGAACATCCTCTTTTCTGCCCCAGCGTTGGTGGTGACATGAGTGAAGCCTGAAGCTACTCCTCCTTCCAAGTACTTGATACCTATATAACAATCATCATCATCATCATCAATTGACGTGGACTAACACACCAATTGTTAGCTATAAACTAGGCTTTTGTAGTGCTGATGCTAGGGAGGGAACTGAGAAAGGGTAGTCATATTTTTTTTTCTTATAAGTACATAATTATTATATAGCGGCCGCCCGCGCGTACAAAATGTATGGAAAAAGTTTTTTCGATTTTTGACATTTTAGTAGTCAGTTCAGTTTGTAGTAGTTCCATGATACTGGATCGATTGGCATGAAAAAAATGCCCTTTTCAGCATTTTTTGCTGACTGTAACTTTTTTCCAAAATCTGTGAATGCAGATCAAAATATCTTAAAAAGTTGTGGATGGTTGCCTAGCAACGTTTTCTCGTAACTACAACGGTTAATGTACTTGCCCTTCAAAACCATCCCAAATTCTGTAGGTACATACCTAAATTCCTATCAACATCAATATTAGAAGATTCTGTCGACCCTGGGCTTTTTTTGAGCCTCTTCTTTATTGTGCACACAATGATTCGATGTCCGTATAATTATAATGTGTAAAATCCAGCTACCATCGTAAGCATTGTTACTCATAGATTGGTCACTAGTCACTACGTTCATGTAAGAAGAATTTGATCTAATTGCTAGCCATTTAGCGAAGGAGTAATTAAAGTCAATTGCTGTTTTCTTGATGGAACAACGAAGTGCTTGATTGTATGTGACTCAGACATGATGTTTGTTTGCAATAGACGCTATTTTTCTATTACGAACTATGAGAGGAGAGTATGATTTAAGTACTTTTGAATTAAAATGAGAACTCAAAACGTTCTCGAGAGGAACCCATAGAAAAACCTTTCATGCTAAATATATTTTCCTTGTAGTTTAAATCCAAATGACTACGCAAACTGTCCAATAGAGAGACCTAGTTGAACTACGACTTTCATAGCTGTGCTGCCCTGGTAATTTTGGATCCAAATGACTTTTCAAACTATGCCCTACAAAAGCACAGGACCACCGCCACCCTAACTATGTCCTCTTGGTACTTTCGTCTCCAAGAAACCGACACCTAGAAATACCATCAATGCAGCTATGGTACCCTGGCCCTCGTAATTTTGAATCCAAATGACTTCTTTGCGCTCTAGAGAAACCTTGATAGCTACACACATCAACATTATCTAGGGATATCTACATATCATCAAATATCTTAAATACTATTAGGAATTTGCTAATACTGTAAATGGAAAAATTGTAGAGAATTTTATAGTTTTTAGAAATAAATAAAAAAATATGTGATTTTAATTGTATTTTTAAAAATAACTAACTTTTTATCGCCCTAGGTAAATTTGTGTGGTAGAAAATCTGCGTTTTTTTTAAATTAAATGATAAAATTTAATTCAAATAAACAATTTTATTAATTTAATCAGTGTTGCCACCTCTCGCGTTTATTATAGCATCAGTATAAATTGTCAATGCTTAAAATTAAGTTGTTAAGGGCTTGTTGCGTTATGAGACCCCCATGCTCTTTCAAAGTGATGGTGAAGTTGTTGTACTGTCTTGGAATTTGGTGGAAAATGTCTTAAAACTCATTGATGTAACATGCCGCACGCATGCTTGATAGGATTTAAGCCGAACGACTGAGCAGGGCAAACCAAAACTTGGATATCGTAGTCTCGTAGAGCGGCCGGCACCTACCGCGCCGCATGGGAATTAGCACTGTCGTTCATGGTTATAAATTCCTGGATGATTTTGACTTTGTTTAGGACAATGACAGATTTTACTACCTTTTTGAGATGTTTTTGCTTAGTAATGATGAACTGGATACAAACGAGCTGGGTTCGTTCACCCAGAAAAAATCCTCCTAAAATTATGATTGTCCCGCCTTGGTATAAGTGGATTTCCTAAGGGTGTCACAGACGGCTAATACTGTCAGGAGTTCTCAAAACGCGTGTTCTTCTTGAATCTGGATAAAATCTATAGCGGGAGTCATCGGTTTACAGCATCACAGACCAAGGGTCGTCAATCCATGGAAAAATTTCCTAAGCCCAAGAAAGACGCTTACCGCGATTGCCCCATCACAATACACGCAGCGTTTGTCCAACATGAAGACCCACTTCATGCAAACTCCTTTGCACGGTTTGGTCGCTTTCCAGCAGCTGATGGTCCTCCTGGAGCCATTTTACTAGTCGCATCACTGTGATGTTTGGTCGTCCTCTAGCAGTCTTTTGGAAAAATTGATCCTGTGTCTGGGTAGTAATGCTATTTCTGTTTTAGTGCCGTTCAACCACGTTCTCAAGACTGTGATAATTGCTCCAAAACCTTGGTAACATGTTTTGGTTGTTGGTTAGGGCCTCGGCAATGACGCGTTCGAAGGAAACACTTTCTTACAAGTCCACGGATCGCAACATTTCATTTCAACTCAAATGATGCCGTTACATTACTCTTCAAAAAACACGCAACAAGTTTCATAAAAAAGAATTAAAAAACCATCACTTTTCTTTTGTAAAATATCAAAAAAACAAATTTAATTTTCATGCACTTTTCCCGTGCGGAGGGAACTACCAATATTTTTTTGCCATTCTTTTGTTTTTCTATAAAAATATTTTTTTTATAAAAATAGAATAAAATATCGATGTATAAACTTCATATAAATATAATATATAATTAACAATATAACGTAGTTTATAATATACAATTAAGATATCCCTAGATTTTGTTGATGTGTGTATGTTATCCTGGTACTTCTCCTGGCATGTAGCCTTCATTATCAGCCTGTTGCGGTCCACTGCTGGACACAGGCCTTGACCCAGCCTACTCACCATTAGGGAAGTAACCCTGGAAGGCGGCGCTCTCGTAGCCCATAGGCTGTCTGTGCTGCAAGGCCGCTCCGTTGAACTTGTCGTCCAAACCCACTGTGAGGATGGACATATGAAACTGCTCTAGAAAAACTCTACTGCCTCCATATACATACATACGCCGTCAATCGTTTGAATCAAAGCTTTGAAGAAACCTATTCTGGATACATCCTTCATAGCGATTCACTCCTGGTACTTTTGAATCCCAATGACTACCTAAACTTGCACTCTAGGAAAACCGATGCAACTACCGCTTCCATAGCTATGGTCCCCTGGTACTTTTGAATCCAAATGACTTCTCAAACACACTAGAAATATCTTTAGAATACCACCTTGATAGCTATTTTAACCTGGTACTTTTGCTGGCATCTATAGCCATCATTATCAGCCTGTTGCAGTCCACTGCTGGACCCAGGCTTTCTCTAGGAGTCTGACCAGATCCTAAGCCTACTCACCGTTGGGGAAGTACCCCTGGAAGGCGGCGCTCTCGTAGCCCATAGGCTGTCTGTGCTGCAAGGCCGCTCCGTTGAACTTGTCGTCCAAACCCACTGTGAGGATGGCCGCGGCTCCAGACTCGTCTTGGGACGACTGGCTGCCGATCCAGTAGTGGATGTCGTGGGATAGGTTGTTCTTTTTGTCTGCTGTTGTCTGTGGGAAAAGGAATAGATCAATTTCTTGGACTGACACACCAATTACCACATTGCTATCCAGAAAATGATTTTCCAACTTTTTACAATTGATCATCATCAATTCGTCTATAGTAACTTTGTTATAAGGAAAAAGATTAAGATTTTTTAGGTGTTTAGATAGAACCCATTCTACAGGAATGATTTTCTAAAAATATTTTTGCTAAGTAAACTAAGTTTCAAAGCGGAGATGGCAGCATATTTTCTTCCTAATAAAAAACTATTATTTGGCTTGTGGTCAAGGCCGCTTTTCGCATATTAGAGACCCTGGGCACAGGGGCATTTAAACCTCTAGTTCGGTAGGTGACCAGGGCAAATAGTGCCCATTGCGAAAGTTGTTGGCCATAGGGGTCTGTTGTTGTAGTTTCATTCTTTCATGATTGACCATTCATAAGAGACATACATCAAATTAAGAAATTTTGATTTTTTCTTCAATAATTCTTATTAAAGAGGTAAACTCCAAATAATAAGATGCTTAGTTATCTGATTACTATACCTTCAGGATGATGTAAGAATCTCCTTTGTGGAATTTTCCATAGTCAGCTGCCGCCACTGGTACTGGGTCGAAATTCTGAAACAAAAGAATTGATCTTCCATTAATTATTATCATCATAGCGCTTATCCCTGCTGCATCCTGGGCAATTGCCTCGGAGCCAAGGGTACGCTTTGACTATGTTCCTGAATTGACCAGCCTGGCTATTACAATAGAGCGACTGTCGTTTGACCTCCGTAGCCCTTAAAAGGAAATCAAACAATTTGGCTCATAGTCGAAATCAACGTCTTAACGTGCCTTCCCAAGCACGGAATCATCATTCTTATCGGACAATCAGGTGATTGTAGCCTACAATGTTCTAGCCAAACTGGGATATTATATACGAAGTGAAATGAAATGAAAAATAAATTCGTAAGACTCACAAACCCATTCTAAGATCGGAGCTAGTACTATGGATGCTAGAGAACGGATAAACACAAATTCTTTTAAAAACATCAATGACTCAAGTATAACTGCAGATTTTCATAACACAAACAAAACAGCAAAAGCAAAAGAATTTACTAAGTGAGCATAAATTTTAATATTAAAATTTCATTTCAAACTTATGCCCCCAGCGGGATTCGAACCCGCGACCATCGTTTTGTAGCCAGGATCTCTGACCAGAAGACCGACGGGCCCGTCAATACAAGTTTACCTGTTATGCATTAAGGTTTTAATCAAGATTTTTTACAGATTTTCATAGTCTGATGTGCTGCTTTCAATAACATGTAGTACCTACTCTTGACTTTTATCTTATTTTATAATAATAAAATATCTTATTCTATGACAAAGAACCCACCTCAATCCTCCATATTTCCACTCCTGCCCTTTTCCCGGCGTTCGCAAAAGCTGGGTGGACTTTCGCTTTGCTTCTAGCATCCTGGAAAAGGAAATTCGATTATAAAAAAATGTTATAAAAGTCACGCTTCAAGGTGTAGTGGTTTCAGTTAAGAACCGTGAACTCGAGGTCTTGGACCGATTCCCAGGTCGGCTAAATTTGTCGGTTGCTACAAACACGGGTTCGTAATCATCACGCTTGCTAAATGTTGATTGCTAATCACAACTTTTTTTTCTTATAAGGAGGCAAACGAATAAGCGGCTCACCTGATGTTAAGTGATCACCGCTGCCCATGCACATCTACTACCGTACAGTACAAGAGTCGCAGATGCGTTGCCTGGATTTAAAACCCCATAGCACCCCAACTGAGCTCTGGCCACCTTACTCACCAGCAGAATCATAGCACAACAGTTACGAAGTGCTACTGCACTATATTCTTCTATAAGGTGGAGGTACTTCCCCAGATGAATTTATCATTTAAATGGAAGTTCCACTAAAATCTACCTCCATTCTAACTCTCTTAAAACATTTACCAAATTTTTTGCCCGATCAGGAATTGAACCCATGACCTCGAGAGGAGTAGTTATAATTGTTTACCTACCTTATCAGTAAGAGAGGTGATGTGCGCAGACACGGGGCTCTGAGTAGCAGTCACCCTGGCGTAGGCTGTGGTTGCCAGAGCCACCACACAGAGAAAAATGGTGATCTTCATGCTTGGAGAAGGAAAACATAATAATAAATAAATATTTCACAACATCACATATGATCTGCCTCCGTGATAAGTAGCTTAAGCACTTGTGTTACAGCAATCAGAATCAACAGTGGTATAGGCACCGTGCGTAGCGACGACTCTGCCATCTCGTGACTCATATTCAAAACTTTTACTCTCAATGTCGGTAATTCTACTTTCGAACCACGGAAAAACACGGTTCCCTATTTCTGCCATCTAGTGAGTCATATTCGAAACTTTTACGCTCAAAGTCAAATACTGTCAAGGGGCCATCCATAAAGTACGTCACACGTAAAGGGGGGGGAGGGGGTCGACAAAGTGTGACATGGTGTGACAAGGGGTGGGAGGGGTCCTAAGTTTCGTGACATCACATTTCAAAATCTAGAGGTACTAATCGCGTTTGATGAAAAAGATGTTGACACCACAAATGTTCCTGACGTGAAAAACGAAGTGAACTGTGAAGTGATTGCCATGCCAGTTATAAATAATTTAAAGGACTGGGTTCAAAGTCCATGGACTGAAGATGATTGAGTTTCTTTTTCTTTATATTCATTAGTTTATTTTTTTGTTATTGTTTCAAATATTTGATACTATGTTGATTTCATAAAAAATTAGCCAAGTGCGAGTCGGACTCGCGCACTGAGGGTTCCGTAAAATTCTATTTTTGACATTTTAAAAAAACTACTGAATAGATTTCGTTCAAACCAATTTTCGTTGGTAGTTTTTAATGGTAATGTACATTATATAATTATTTATTTCAGTTTTGTCATCCTCTTATTTTAGAAGTTAGAGGGGGGGGGGGGGGACACACATTTTTCCACTTTGGAAGGGTCTGTCACGCAAAGTATTCACTTTAGAAAAAAATGATATAAGAAACCTTAATTTAACTTTTAAAGACCTATCCATAGATACCCCACACGTATATGTTCAATGAAAAAAAAAAATCAGGTTTCAGTTCTGACTATGGACACCCCCCACTTTTTTAATTTTTTTTTCTATTTTCGTGTAAAAGAAAAAAAAACCTTGTTGCGGTTCACAAAATACATCTCCTCACCAAGTTTCAACAGTATAGTACTTATAGTTTCGGAGAAAAGTGGCTGTGACAGACTGGCGGACAGACAGACAGACAGACAGACATGACGAATCTATAAGGGTTCCGTTTTTTTGCCATTTGGCTACGGAACCCTAAAAAGTACTTAATTTAAATGGTAATAAAACTAATTTCGGAACTGCTGTTTTAATTTAATAATTTTTCGATGTTAAATTGCAAAACATGTGACGTCACACTAGGGAGGGGGGGGTCTCAGAAATGTGACCACCTGTGACAAGGACGGGGGGGGGCTCAAAAACTCATGAAATTAGTGTGACGTACTTTATGGATGGCCCCCAAACCACAGAAAAAAATCGGGGGATTTTAGCGTCATCTATAGTTTCTGCACGGTGTCTATTACAAATATATACATACTTAATTATTTTAAAGGCCCATGTGCCAAAGGTCTCTAATAGCTGAAAGACGGACCTGTTGGACAGAGTATACTCTGTCCTAATGTAAGTGATGAACATTGTGCTTGAGTCATGAAAAGTAATTAAGCATGTTTTGCTATTGTACTTTTGTTTCACACGATGTTATGACAAAATTTCTCAACAAAATAACAAAAAAACAAGTTGTATGAATGAATCATGATGACATTGAGCAAACTTATTACGAGTAAGCACCAAAAAAGGCATTTGTAATTATTCACTTAACCGTGAGTTGTATGAGTAATAATAATAAGCCATATTCCTTTAAGGCAGGCGTAAGGATGTTGTCACATATCATTATTAATTTCACAAAACTTCTCTATAAAGAAAAAGCTTTTTTGTATTAATGTATATGTTTTTATAATTGTATAGCAATGGTGACCTAGTGGTACGGACCGCACATACGTGAGGTCCGTGGTTCGAATCCGGGCCCACTTCTGGATTTTTCGAAATCTATGTGTGGATCTGTGCTAGTTACTAACAAATAAAACTCTTCATTTCATCATATTAGTAGGTATACATATTTTTACTACGGTTAAAATAAATGGAGGCAAGTTGATTCACAACTAATGTACACAACTTTGTTATGACTAAGATTTAAACAATGGCAAAAGATCTTGCCTTGGTAGGAAGGAAAAAAAAGCTTTACCTTATAGACATGATTAATTGTAGAACTTAGTCTTCCTGTACGTAGAATAATAACTAGCTCTATAAAGACACTGTACTAAAATGATGAAGTTGTGGATTTGAACCAATTTAACCAAACATTTAACTTAATAATACCCTCCGGCCGTATTCGGCCATGGCGGCCGATCTTACGATCAGCCAGGTACGCAGGATATATTATAGTGCACAAGTGAGTGCGCAAGCTCAGGTGCACTCCCTATTCCTTCACTCTCATAATTCGGTGGGACAGCAGTCTGACACGACACGACCGTAGAGAGATCAGGCGCAGGACCAACGGCTTAACGTGCCTTCCGAAGCACGGAGGAGCTCGAGATGAAATTTTTCGGTCACCCATCCGACGACTGGCATCTGCGAACGTTGCTTAACTTTAGCAACCGCAGGCCGAGTGCGCTAACCACTGCGCCATCGAGCTCCTCAAACTTTAACTTAATATATAAAATCTAAACTAACAATAGGTATTGTTTGTTTGAACGCGCTTATTAGAATGTCGTTTTCGGTTTCCGCACACAGAGTATTGAGTTACTATAGCATAAAGCCTTCCTCCACAAATGAACTATCCAGTAACCGACACCAAAAAGATTTTTTCAATGCGAATTAGCGCGTTCAAACAAACAAACAAACTCTTCAGCTTTACTAATAAGTATAGATAATAAGTACCTACGTATACAGTTCACCAATCACATATTTTACACACATGGTTTCATACTATAATAATTATATATCATAATGAATTTTGTTTATCTGCAAGATTGTGTTTATTTGACCTGCCCCTAGCAATTGTGACATATTGATAAGTTAAAATACGAATGATCACAATCAAAGTAAAACAACCAATAACTTAACATCTTAAGACCCCGGACTTGAATTAAGTTCTAGTTAGCATTAAGTTTTTGTCCAGACAAACTTGGCAATATCTGGGTCGAGTTTTGAACCTTGGACGGTACAGACTCCGAGCCACTTTGAACGAACTACTAGCACTACTCTCATGCTTGGGTTAATATCGTTTAAATTCCGTCCATTGTGATTGTGAACTCCAAGGCATATATTCTATAGATACGCTGCGTTTATGATCCTGAGTTGACCAGCCTGGTTATTACACCGGCCTTTGGTAACTCATAAATCCTAGCCCCAAACTAAGCTCGAAGCTTGTACTATGGAAGCTAGGGAACGGATAGACATACGTAAATACGTTTATAAACATCCATGACTCGAATATAAATGCTGATGTTCATCACACAAACATTTGCCCCTAGAGGGATTCGAATTCGCGACCCTTGGTTTTGTAGCCATGTCTCTGGCCACTAGACCAACGGGCCCGTCTTAACACAAGGAAAACCAGAAATTTTTCAACATTTTACACAATATGAAGTCTGTTACGTTCTTAATTTTAATAACCTACCTACATCTTTAAAATATACAGACAAATCATTAAGCAAATCCGGTTGCTTGTGAAAAGTTTGCACATTGTATGATAATTAAACACAACGAGATGTAGTAATAATATGCTAATGTAATTGTAACGGTTTTTATAACATATCACCGATTTATAAACTAGATTAAAATCAAGGTTCACTGTCGGGCTTTATATTCATAAAGATCTTAGTCACTTAAAGCACACAATAAAAAAATAAAAAGTAATGCGACCTCCTTTACAAAAACTCTATTCTGTTAAAAAATAAAAATTAAGTATTAAAGCCTCCTTTTCTAAAATTCGTAAGATTAAAATAAAATCAACTTACATTTTTAAATCGCTGCGTTCTTAATTCAAATTGTGGAGTCGCGTGCTTCGGACCACGACTCGCGTCTCACTATTGTATAATAGGTGAATGTCAAATGATTCAAGATGGCTACCGGTATATAAAGCAGTTTAGTTGTTTGTAATACTTAACTTGGTGAGACGCCTGGGTTTACTTGCATTTATTTTTTAATGTTTTTTACTTTAGCCTTTGGCCGGATTTGGATAGCATAACTTATAGTACTGTTATACTTATGTACAGATGCTTCCCTATAGGACTATCGACTGGGACTCAACATTCTCATGTTTTTTTATATTATATGGGTGCAAACGAGCAAGTGGGTCACTTGATGGTTAGTGATCACCGCCGCCCAAGGCCCCCATGGGGTCGCAGACACGTTGATCGGTTTACTTCCAATAGATTCGAAATTAAACTTTATTTCAACGCAATAAGTACCACGAAGGGGGTCTCAACAACATCGAGACCCACGTCCTCCGGGCAGCCCCCTAGGATGGGAGGGCGGCATTTCACCAGCGTGAAAAAAAAGATGTTTTGATTTTTCTCAGGGTGTTATTATTTTAGAATATTGTCGATTTTCCTTTTCCTTTGAAGGCTTTATCGCCGTGATTATCCTATCTGGAATGAACTATAGTTTGCAAGAACAAAATGAGACAAGACGATTTAGTTTATGTGTATAGAATAATTGTCAAACAACAACAGAAATCGTATGTATTGAAGTTCATTTTTTGTAATCTTCAATAGGTTAATGGGTTATTCTGAGAATAGTTGTAAGTAGTTGTAAATAGTTGTTTTATTATTCCGTTACATCAAGTATGACTACTTAATTAGAGAGAAAGCTTTCTTTAACCTGTTAAAATAATGCGTTAGCACTTTATTCAAACTTAATACCATTTTTTTGTCTGCCTCCGTGGTGTAGTGGTTAAAACTCTGTGCTCAAACTTCGGAGGTCGGTGGTTTAGATCCCGTGGGGAACACTTCCAATTTGTCTGGTTTTCCCAGTTTGGTTAGGACATTGCAGGCTTGAATCATGATTCCGTGCTTCGGAAGGCACGTTAAGCCGTTCGTCTCGACTATGATACAAATGTTCAGGACAGTCGCTCTATGGTATTAACCAAGTTGGTCAATTCAGGATCATAATCGCAGCGTACCCTGGGCTCCGACGCAATGGCCGAGGATGCAACCGGGAGAGGTGCTAGGAAGATGTTGAGATGGTGGAATTTTGATACATGGATTTTGAATGGTAGGTACATTAACCGTTGCAGTTACAAAAACTTCGTTAAAGTGATTTCTAAAAGAAGGTTTTATAATAATTATTTTAGGTTTTTCATAAACCTAAAAAGATTTAGAGGGGAGGTCGTATTGCATTTTTATTGTCTGCAAATAAATGCCCACAATATTAATGACAATATTAATTTTATTAAAAATATTGTTCGAAAAAAAATCAAAGTCAAAGTCAAAGCGTTTATTTTGCAACTTGATTTACACTGAAATTCTTTTGCACGTCAAATATTTTTTTACCCTACCCAAATGATTTTAATATACGGTTGTCATTAAATGTTACTAATTAACGATTATGTTTATGAATACATTTCAGAGTGACCCAACTCAGTCTTCTCACAAGTGATAAGAATGTTTTGAGTGAGTAACTAGAAACCGCAGTTGTTCCCTGAAGTCAGTATCTTAATTGCTATAAATGTTACTTGTTAATTATAAATCCGTATTTTCATGGATTAATTTATTTTGTTTACTTCCTTGTAAAATATATAATTAAACCTGCACATTCAGTGATTTCTGACTTTTGTTCAGTTAGATCTAAAAGTGTAACCATGATCCAATCTGTCTGGTTCCCCTCTATGGGTTACGAAGGTCTGATGGCAGTCGCTTCAATGTAATAACCAGACTTGCCAAATCCTGGATCATGGTCAAAGCGTACCCTGCATAGAAACGAGATAAACGATAGGAAGAAGATTTCCTCGTAAAATATGAACAAACTAGCGGCCCGTAACGTGTTTCACTACGTGTGGTAAATGAAGAACCACTCGACCGATTTTGTACATATTTCACATAAACTGTCTACTAAATAGTGCGAACACACCCTGAAAATATGTATGTTTCAGATAGGTGAGCCCGTTCTTGAGTTATATAGGGTGTAACAAAATATACTGCAAATATTTTAAGGGAGAATTATTGTGTCATACTCCCCAGCAGAGCCACCTTCATAAATAGCGGTCAAATTCATCTCGAAACAATGTACCTCGAACGTACATAGTGTACATTCGTTTTATACAACTGTACTTATACAGATTTGCGAAATAATGAACATCGAAAGTGGCTCTGCTGGGGAGCATACTCCCTGGCAGCGCCACCTTATTTAAAGTACTTAGGATTGATGTACAGTTGTAGTTTTCATGAAAATTGATGTACCTTTACTGTTTATTATGTACGTGTTGAAAAAATCCTTATCAATTCAGTGGTTCTAATTATTTTCACTGTTGTAAAATTTTCATACAAGCAATATTTATTAGCAATTGTTTCGATCTATGTATTTATTTCGTTGCTAACTTAATATTGTGTAGGCACTCAAGAATAAATATTATGGCAGAGGAAGAGACGAACTTCTTAGCTATCCATGGATTCTCCGTACGGGTGCCAGGTCCATCGCATGGAATAGAGAGGAATGCTAGTCGGCGCCTGGGACTTTCGATCCAGCGTGTAGATTATAAGGGGCAGTGGCGGGGCAAGTCCAAAATTTGATGTGGGCAAAACAGATTTCGCGAGGCCCTTTTTTTTTTTTTTTTGCTCGTAATTGAGCTTTAAGAATCGAAAAATTTGAAAAGTCGGACGTTTGACGTTTTAATGACGTTTCAATGGCTAGTAAAGAAAGGAAACAAATAAAACAAGGGATTCCCCGCACTGGCCGGCGGCGCGGCGGCCAGGGATTTGCCCGCGATAGTTACGCTACGTAAACAAATGTTGTCAGACAAAAAAAAAACATATTTCCCAACACAAATAATTTATATATTTTTTTGAGGCACGAGGCCCCTTGTACCGCGAGGCCGTGGGCGGTGGCCCACGTCGCCCACGCCTAACGCCGCCACTGATAAGGGGCCCCTTTATAGTATAATAACGATCACCTTCACCGATGACATTCCTCTCCCTTCCCAACCATATTTGGTACGAGCCGAGTAAAGCAGCTTTAGTTGCTCTTCCCAGTAAGGAGCTAATATTAGATCTTGGTAATCCTAAGTCCTTTTAAAAAACGGTGGTCGCAAGCGGACACCTAGTGGCAATGTAATCAATATCAGATATTACAATTCCACTAAGCAATTCGCCCTTAAAATATTTGCAGTATATTTTGTTACACCTTATATACATATTTACACACCCTAAGTCATTATTAGTTATTACTATTACTGTACCTATACATATTTTGTTTACAACTATGATACTGAGTAGTTTCTGTCGGTGTTGGTGAGGAAATCCAAAAAACAACCAAGATAAAGTTTTATCATGTATCATTTATTAAAATTAATATTTTAAAGTAAAAAATAATAATATTTGGTTATACAAATAACAATAAGTACTCATAGTTAGGCATTGCATTTCGAAAGGTATCCATTATAACCATTTTCAAATTGCAATAACTATTAACAGTGTGTTCTTAAAATATAGAAGAGCTTTGCTCGAAATGCATTTATTGCAAAAAGCGTATTTTATTTGTGCAATACCTTAACATTAGTTAACATAAACCTATTCAAAGAAATAATACATTAAATTTTTATTTCTAAAATAACTGTTCAATGAACGAGAGACGAACTTCTTAGCTATCCATGGATTCTCCGTGCGGTTGCCTGGTACGAGCCGAGTAAAGCGGCTTTAGTTGCTCTTTCCAGTATGGATCTAATACACATGGAAATTTCCGAAAAATGCTTCGAATGTCCCTAAGTCGCTTCTTACAACACCAACAGGAAAAAAATAATGGTGTACGATGCATTGAAAACCCCCAATAATTTATGCCAGTTTTATGGAGGCCTTTGCCCTACAGTGGGACATTAATAGGTTGATATTTTACTTTCTTTTTAGAGATTCCAATTTTTTCTTAAATACACACCTCATATTACAGTCATAAAAATAGCTGAATGATGAGTTAACAATACCTTTAGCCACTGAGATTGGTGTATTGGCAGTTGATTGGCAGTTAATAAGCATGTCAGTTACCAACATATTTCCTCAAATTTTCTGGTCTTTACTAATATATGTATAATTGTTAATATTTAAGTAATTTTCGGCACAATCTCTTAAATAATGATAATTTAGTTCCAGTCTGAGAAATATTGCTTGAAAGCTGTAGGTTCAATCGCTTCTGGTACTTTTGAGACGTGGACCTGTAAATTAAATATTAATTGGTGAATAATAAATTAATTATTTGGACTAACACACCAATTGCCTAGCCCCAAACTAAGGTCGAAGCCAGTGCTATGGAAGCTATAATAGAACGGATAGTCATTTATGTAAGCACTTAGATAAAATAAAATAAAATACTTTTATAAACATCCATGACTCGAGTACAAATGCCGATGTTCTCACACTAACATTTGCCTCTAACGGGATCCGAACCCGCGACAATTGGTTTTGTAGCCAGGGTCTATGACCACTAGACCCAGGTCCGTTAAATTAAGTTACTAATAAATATCTCTGGACATTATTCACACAGCGCCATATAGCCCCAAACTAAGCATAGATTGTGCTATGGGTGCCAGACAACGGATAAACATTACTTATATACTTTTTTTTTGTAAATACATACATATTATACATAGAAACACCCAGACCGATACAAACAGACATGTTCATGCACATAAATGTTTGTACCGTGCGGGGATCGAACCCGCGACCTTTGGTGTAGTAGCCGACTTCTCGACCATTACACCAAACGGCTCGTCGAATATAATTACTACGCTACTGTTATGTTGTATTTGTATGTATATTATCACTACATAGTATAAAACAAAGTCGCTTTTTCTGTCATGTTGTATGTTGTATGTCCCTATGAACGCTTAAATCTTTAAAACTACTAAACGGATTTTGATGCGATTTTTTTTAATAGATAGAGTAACTCATGAGGAAGGTTTTTATGTATAACATCCATTAAATAGTGGACAAGTACCACGGGCGAAGCCGGGGCGGGCCGCTAGTATGTAGTATAAACTGTAAATTCTTACCCATGGAGGCAAGTTGTGGGCTTTCAAATACTGCTGGGCTCTGTTCATCGCTTCTGCTTTTTCCTGTAAAATTAAAAAACAAATTATTTTGTAACACCAGTATAGTAAATAATAAATAAATAAATCCCTTGGACTAACACACCAATTGCCTAGCCCCAAACTAAGCTCGAAGCCTTTGTACTATGGATGCTAGGGAACGGATAGACATACTTAAAAACTTTTATAAACATCCATGACTCGAGTACAAATGCCGGTGTTCATCACACAAACATTTGCCCCTAGCGGGATTCGAACCCGCGACCCTTAGTTTCGTAGCCAGGGTTTCTCACCACTCGACCAACGGGCCCGTCAGTTAGTATAATAAGTTCTATTATTTTATTCTTTAACTTCCTCCCCTTGGATTTCGGTTTCCGCACTCATAGTGTTACATGTACCTATAGCCTAAAGCCTTCTTCGACAAATGGACTATTCAACACAAAAACATTTTTTTCCATTCGAACCAGAATATCCTGAGATTAGCGCGTTCAAACGAATAAACAAACAAACTCTTCAGCTTTATAAAAAGTTAAAATAATGACAATTATGTTACCTTTTCATTTGAATTTCTTCCCACCCATACATAGATTCCACTTTTTCCGGTATCCAGAATGTAACATTCCTGTAAAAATACAATAAATATCTTAAACAAAATGTTACTACATACACTTAAACGTCAGGCAGGACGTTAGTGATATTGAATCAAAGTTTAAAAAGTTTACAAACGATTCACAAATGGGGAGGGTATGGAATCTTGAAGGCAGGCAACGCATCTGCGACCCTTGTGCAATTATTGATTTCCATGGCACTATAGGCACCGTGCGTAGCGATGACTCTGCCATCTCGTGACTCATATTCAAAACTTTTACCCTAAATGTCGGTAAATCTACTGTCAAACCACGGAAAAACACGGTGCCTTACTCTGCCAGCTAGTGACTCATATTCGAAACTTTTACGCTAAATGTCAAATTTTACTGTCTAACCACAGATATAAAATCGGGATTTTAGCGCCCTCTATAGTTTCTGCACGGTGCGGACACGACACTTCTAAATGAGAAGATCTCGTAGTTCTCACCTTAGTGTTAAGCTGTTCCTTAGTGAAAGGCTTCTCCAACTTGGTGATCTTCATGTTGCCAGTGCTGTCGGAGATCTCACTCAGGCTTACTTCTTGTACGTCGCCACGCTCAAACTCCTGGGGATGAGGTGGTACAGTTAGGTTCAGTTGGTTGCAGTTACAATTAAATTTACAGTTACACTAAGTAACTAGATGGACTACTGGGCCACTTGGATTTGCGATTGCAAAGTTAAGCAATTTTCGCCAAGGCCGGTCATCGTATGGGTGATCGAAAAATTCCATCTCGAGCTCCTCCGTGCTTCGGAAGGCACGTCAAGCCGTTTATCCTGCGCCTGATCTCTCTACGGTCGTGACAGATTGCTGTCCCACCGAACTATGAAAATGAGGGAATAGGGAGTGCACCTGCCCTTGCGCACACACTTGGGCACTAAATAAAAGTATATAGATACATTTATACATTTATATAAAGCATTTTTTATTTTTGTGCCACATCTTGTTATTACTAATTTAAGGGAAGCCTGTAATTAGCTTTATTTTAGTCATAAGTAGAAATTAAGATATACATGTATTCACGCAGTTGGTTTTCTTAATAAAATAAAATAAAAATATATCCTGCGTACTAGACTGATTGTAAGATCAGCTGCCATTGACGAAATACGGCCGGAAAGGTATTATTATTATTAGCATAAATAATAAGATGTTGAATTAATATTTTTACCTCATCATCCTCGGAATCTTCGGAGACAGAGTCCATGTCACCAGATCCTAGTGCTTCGAAGAATTTCTCAACATCACCTTCTCTGGAGTAAGGGTCTGAAAGTAAAGTGAAAATGGCGTTAATGTCTTGTTCAATGAAATAGAGAAATAGTAAATTTTAGCTCATCGGTGGGTAGCATAAAGAGAGATAGGGCTCAGTAGATCTACTTCTTCATAACTGCTTGTGAGTAAGTTCGCCAGAACTCTGTTCGGAAGGGCATGGGGGTTTTTAAGGCAGGCAACGTCTGCGGCACTCGTGCGGTTTTTGATGTCCATGGGCAGCGGTAATCACTTACCATCAAGTGAACCTCCTCTCGTTTGCCTACGGTTTACATTTAAAAAAAAGTGATACGAAAGTTTCAATTAGAATTGAGTAATTTTTTGACAGGCCCGTTAGTCAGAGACTCTGATACAAAAATAAGTATTTATATTCGCTCTCTAGCTTCCATAGTATAAGCTTTGAGCTTAGTGTGGAGCTATAGAATTGCTGTGTTATTGGTGTACGAGGAATTTATTAACTATTAAATTACGAGTATAAAAAAAAGGAAATCGACTCACCAATAATCTCAATATTTCCTCTTCCATTATGATCCTGGTCTCTGATCTGGTTGGCCACAGTGATGGCCTTCAGACGCTCCACACTCTTTGCCTTCTCACCAACGAAGACGTAGATGGAATGGTCCACGTCCATGATGAAACAGTCTCCCTTGTTCATGGATGATACTGAGGCATCCACCTGGGAAAAAAAATCGTTTATAGTTAAAAAGGTATAATAATATAAAAATAATAAAAATATAAAGGTAGAAATACCAAGCATTTAAAAATTCTTAAATAAAATATACAAAAAGTTCGTTTATGAATTCCCATTTTTTTTACATCATATATTTGTGTTGAAAAAATATTTTTGTACTAGCGGACGCCCGCGACTCCGTGCGCGTGAATTTCGATTTCCAATAGCCTAAAGCTTTCCTCGTCAAATGGACTATCCAACGAAAAAAATATTTTTCAAAGCGGTCCAGTACCTACCTAGTTTCCGAGATAAACGCGTGCAAACAAACATACAAACAAACTCTTCAGCTTTATACTATATTAGCCTTATAAATTAAAGCTAAAAATTAAATTAAATTAAAAAATTAAAGCCTTCGACGATTGGATAGTCCATTCGTCGAAGGCTTTAATGTACTTAATGTTTTTTTTTCAGATTCATACATATTTCATCATTTTATCACTTTGGAAGTGCATCTCGCTCGCCCAAACGATTCACTTAAAAAAAAGCATATAAGAAACATCAGTATCATTTTTAACCGACTTCAAAAAAGGAGGAGGTTCTCAATTCGTTTGTTTGTATAATTTTTTTTTGAAGATCAACAAGCCAGCAATCGAACGGTTTCCAGCTGAACTGCTGGCTGTCTGTACCTATTTCCAGTGGGGCAATGGGTCTTTCTGAAGCTTTCCGAATAAAACGAATCCATTGAATGCTCCTATGAGGCTGGCATGACCATAACTCTAATGGTGGTTGCAGGCTCATCACTACTGAGCTCTGGAAATAGTCCTCGCCGAATTCCCTACCTTTCTTCAAGGTCTATGCCACTCCCTCTTTCAAAGTCTAGTACGAGTTCCTTGCTGGTATCTTCTCGGCTTAAACAGCATTCCGAACCAGTGGTTAAGTCACATTAAATAATTATGTACAAATATGTATATCGGTATATTTTATACTATCAACATACATATTTATTAACTAGCGGCCGCGCGTGGCTCTGTCCGCGTGGATTTCGGTTAGATTATAGCGTAAAGCCTTCCACGTCATATATTATGTATATTTTTTCAAATCCGACCAGTAGTTCCTGAGATTAGCGCGTTCAAACAAACGAACAAACATACAAACAAACAAACTCTTCAGCTTTATAAATTAGTATAGATAATATATGTATGGAATTTTATAATTGTATTTTATTTAACTTAGTTTTGACGATTCAAAAGTGCTTGTTTGTATGCCTATTTGAATAAAGATATTTGTGATTTTGATTGTTTTATTTTGAGTTCTCACCTGCCTAACGCGTACATTCCTCTTCCCCTTGATGTGGAAGAGTCTCTTCTCGACTCCAGCGTTGATGGTGACGTGGGTGAAGCCTGATGCGTGGCCTCCCTCCACGTATCTGATGGCTGGAAACAGGGAATACCTTTTTAATATATGTATAGTATATAGTATAGTATACCCTCCTAGCCGAATTCGGACACGGCGGCCAATCTTACGATTAGCCAAGTACGCAGGATATAATTTACAAAGTGAACTCAGTCGTTACCACGGGCGAATATTCAACTTTTTTTCTCGTCATTTATTAAGAAGAAAATTTGTGGATTCAAATATATCGAATATATCGAATATATCGTAACCTCAAAGCCTCGAGATGGACATCCGCGACACCAGAGTATCGCAGATGCGTTTCCGGCCTATAAGATCCCATACCGTCGCCAACAGAGCTCTGGCGACCTTACTCACCAGCAGAAACATAGCACAGCAGTTACAAAGTGCTATTTCACTGTGGTCTTCTAAAAGGTGGAGGTACTTCCCAGACGAGCAGCTCAGTCGAGTGGAAGTTCCACTGAGCTTTACCTCTCTTTGAACCAAAAGTACCAGGGCTACATACCTGGATGGAAGTATCCCAGGAAATGTGCGGACTCGTAACCCTGAGCCTCTCTGTGCTGTATCGCCGCACCATTAAACCGGTACTCATCCATGTTCACGGATAAGATGGCCTACGTACTGCGGTCACCCATCCGCCAGACTAGCACTGACTGTATGCGTCCAGCGGTGGACTGCAAGAAGCTGATGATGATGACTAAAGTTCAGTCATCTTAGTCCGACCCGGGAATCGAAGCCAGGACCTCGAGAGCACGACCCTCCGAACTTTGGATTCAAAAGCACCAGGAGTGCATAGATACATAGGAGCTGGTTCTTTGGAAACTCCCAGATCGAAGTTTCTGAAGACTCAAAAGTACCAGGCTTGCATATATATGAAGGTGGTATTTGTATGGCATGTTCTAGTTCAAGCAAAAGGCAGCTCTATGGTTTTTTCTTGACCCTTTTTGAGAAGACTTTGTTGAGTCATTTGGGTCCGAAAGTACCAGGATAGCATAGCTATGAATGTGGTAGTTCTATGAAATTCTCAAGGGTCAAGTTGGAGTAGTTATTTCGATCCAAAAGTAACAGGGACACATACCTGGCTGGAAGTATCCCAGGAAATGTGCGGACTCGTAACCCTGAGCCTCTCTGTGCTGTATCGCCGCTCCATTGAATGAGTACTCATCCATGTTGATGCATAAGATGCCCTACGTACTGCGGTCACCCATCCGCCTGACTAGCACTGACTATAGGCGTCATGCAGTGGACTGCATCAGAGTTTTTCGGTCCGACACGGTGTCGAACTTGGGACTACTTAAGCAAGAAGGCCAGCGAGAGGTACCAGGAAAACATAACTGTGTAGGAAGTAGCTCCACAGAACTTTCTAGAATAAAGTTTGAGAGGCCATGTGGCTCCAAAAGTACCAGGAGTGCATAGCTATGGAGATGGTAGCCCGATATTTCTATGGATTTTTCGAGAAAGTTCGAGAAGTTTCTTTGACTCAACAATACCAAACCCGGATAGCATAAATGTAGGTGGTGTTGTATAGAATGTTCTAGATCACCGTTTGAGGAACCATTTGGACACAAAAGTACCAGGATGACATACCTGGTTGGAAGTATCCCAGGAAATGTGCGGACTCGTACCCCTGAGCCTCTCTGTGCTGTATCGTCGTACCTTTGAATTGAGTACTCATCCATGTTGATGCATAAGATGCCCTACGTACTGCGGTCACCCATCCGCCTGACTGCACTGACTATAGGCGTCATGCAGTGGACTGCATCAGAGTTCTGATAACTATCCGAGCAGTAAAACTCGGGCACAAGTTTTTCGGTACGACACGGTGTCGAACTTGGGACTACTTAGGCAAGAAAGCCAGCGAGAGGTACCAGGAAAACATAGCTGTGTAGGAAGTAGCTCTACAGGACTTCCTAGAACAAAGTTTGAGAGGCCATGTGGCTCCTAAAGTACCAGGAGTGCATAGCTATGGAGGTGGTAGCCCGGTAGTTCTATGGGTTTTTCGAGAAAGTTCGAGAAGTTTCTTTGACTCGACAGTACAAAGCTTGTAGCTGGTGTTGCTATGGAATATTCTAGATCACCGTTTTAGGAGTCATTTGGATCCAAAAGTACCAGGATTACATACCTGGTTGGAAGTAGCCCAGGAAATGTGCGGACTCGTAACCCTGAGCCTCTCTGTGCTGTATCGCCGCACCATTGAACCGGTACTCATCCATGTTGACGGACAAGATGCCCTACGTACTGCGGTCACCCATCCGCCAGACTAGCACTGACTATATGAGTCCAGCGGTGGACTGCAAAAAGCTGATGATGATGACTACAGTTCAGTCATCTTAGTCTGACCCGGGAATCGAAGCCAGGACCTCGAGAGCACGACCCTCCGGAATTTGGATTCAAAAGTACCAGGACTACATAGCTAGATAGGAGCTAGTTCTTTGAAAACTCCTAGAACGAAGTTTCTTAAGACTCGAAAGTACCAGGCTTGCAGAGCTATGAAGGTGGTATCTGTATGGCATGTTTTAGACCGAAAATTAAGAGGCTTTATGGATTCAAGAAAAAGACAGCTCTATGGTGTTTTCTTGAGCCTTTTTGAGAAGACTTTGTTGAGTCATTTGGGTACCAGGAGTGCATAGATATGTAGACGGTATCCCGGGATTTCTATGGGTTTTTCGAGAAAGTTCGAGATGCTTCTTTGACTCAACAGTACCAACCTCGAATACTAACTAGCTAGTAGGTGATGTTTGTATGGAATCTTAACTGTTTGAGGAGTCATTTGGATTCAAAAGTACCAGGAAGACATACCTGGTTGGAAGTAGCCAAGGAAATGCGCGGACTCGTAACCCTGAGCCTCTCTGTGCTGTATCGCCGCACCGTTGAACCGGTACTCATCCATGTTGACAGACAAGACGCCCTACGTACTGCGGTCACCCATCCGCCAGACTAGCACTGACTATAGGCGTCATGCAGTGGACTGCATCAGAGTTATCCGAACAGGAAAACTCGGGCACAAGTTTTTCGGTACGCCCCAGGAATCAAATCCGGGACTATTGAAACCAGTAGACTAGTGAGAGGTACCAGGAGAACATAGCTATGTAGGAAGTAGCTCTACAGAACTTCGTAGACCAAAGTTTGAGAGACCATGTGGCTCCAAAAGTACCAGGATTGCATAGCTTTGGAGGTGGTAGCCCGGTATTTCTATGGATTTTTCTAGAAAGTTCGAGAAGTTTCTTTGACTCAACAGTACCAAACCCGGAATGAATGTAGGTGATGTTTGTTAGAATGTTCTGAATCACCGTTTGAGGTCTAATTTGGATTCAAAAGTACCAGGGACACATACCTGGCTGGAAGTATCCCAAGAAATGCGCGGACTCATAACCCTGAGCTTCCCTGTGCTGTATCGCCGCACCGTTGAACCGGTACTCGTCCATGTTGACGGACAAAACGGCTACGTACTGCGGTCACCCATCCGCCAGACTAGCACTGACTATATGCGTCCAGCGGTGGACTGCAAGAAGCTGATGATGATGACTACAGTTCAGTTATCTTAGTCTGACCCGGGAATCGAAGCCAGGACCTCGAGAGCACGACCCTCCGGACTTTGGATTCAAAAGTACCAAGAGTGCATAGATACATAGGAGCTGGTTCTTTGGAAACTCCTAAAACGAAGTTTCTTAAGACTCGAAAGTACCAGGCTTGCATAGCTATGAAGGTGGTATCTGCATGGCATGTTCTTTGTCTTTCTTGTGCCTCTTTGAGAAGACTTTGTGGAGTCACTTGGGACCATATGCACCAGATTATGAAGGCGATAGGCTCCATGGATATTTCTAGACCAGTTTGTAATGGAACTTTCTAGAGAGTAGGTGGTTCTACATACCTGGCTGGAAGTAGCCCAGGAAATGTGCGGACTCGTAACCCTGAGCTTCCCTTTGAGTTATCTGAACAGGAAAACTCGGGCACAAGTGGTGCGACCCGGGAGTCAAATCCGGGACTATAGAAACCAGTAGACCAGCGAGAGGAACCACGAGAATATAGCTATGTAGGAAGTAGCTCTATAGACCTTTCCAGACCAAAGTGTGAGAGACCATGTGGCTCCAAAAGTACCAGGAGTGCATAGCTATGAAGGTGGTAGCCCGGGATTTCTATGGGTTTTTCTAGCAAGTTAAAGAAGTTTCTTATACTCAACAGAACCAAACCCGGATAGCAATGAATGAAGGTGGTGTTGTATGGAATGTTCTAGATCACCGTTTTAGGAGTCATTTGGATCCAAAAGTACCAGGGACACATACCTGGTTGGAAGTATCCCAGGAAATGTGCGGACTCGTAACCCTGAGCTTCTCTGTGCTGTATCGCCGCTCCATTGAATCGGTACTCATCCATGTTCACGGACAAGATGCCCTACGTACTGCGGTCACCCATCCGCCATGCTAGCACTGACTATAGGTGTCATGCAGTGGACTGCATCAGAGTTATCTGAACAGGAAAACCCGCGAACAAGTTTTTCGGTACGACCCGGGAATCAAATCCGGGACTATTGAAACCAGAAGACCAGCGAGAGGTACCAGGAAAACATAGCTATGTAGGAAGTAGTTCTATAGACCTTCCTAGACCAAAGTGTGAGAGACCATGTGGCTCAAAAAGTGCCAGGAGTGCATAGCTATGGAGGTGGTAGCCCGGTAGTTCTATGGGTTTTCGAGAAAGTTCGAGAAGTTTCTTTGACTCGACAGTACCAAGCTTGTAGCTGGTGTTTGTATGGAATGTTTTAGATCACCGTTTGAGGAGTCATGTGGATGCAAAAGTACCAGGGACACATACCTGGTTGGAAGTAGCCCAGGAAATGTGCGGACTCGTACCCCTGAGCTTCCCTGTGCTGTATCGCCGCTCCATTGAACCGGTACTCATCCATGTTGACGGACAAGATGCCCTACGTACTGCGGTCACCCATCCGCCTAGCTAGCACTGACTATAAGCGTCCAGCGGTGGACTTCAAGAAGCGTTGATGATGACTACAGATCAGGAGTCATCTTAGTCTGACCCGGGAATCGAAGCCAGGACCTCGAGAGCGCGACCCTCCGGACTTTGGATTCAAAACTACTAGGAGTGCATAGCTACATAGGAGCTGGTTCTTTGGAAACTCCTAGATCGAACTTTCTTAAGACTCGAAAGTACCAGGCTTGCATAGCTATGAAGGTTGTATCTGTATGGCATTTTCTAGACCGAAGTTCAAGTGGCTTTATGGATTCAAGAAAAAGGCAGCTCTATGGTTTTCTCTTGAGCCTTTTTGAGAAGACTTTGTGGAGTCATTTGAGTCCGAAAGTACCAGGAAAACATAGCTATGAATGTAGTAGTTCTATGGAATTCCCAAGGGTCAAGTTCGAGTAGTTATTTCGATCCAAAAGTACCAGGGACACATACCTGGTTGGAAGTATCCCAGGAAATGCGCGGACTCGTACCCCTGAGCTTCCCTGTGCTGTATCGCCGCACCGTTGAACCGGTACTCATCCATGTTCACGGACAAGATGGCCGCTGCTCCTGCCTCGTCCTGGGAAGTCTTGGAACCGAGCCAGAAGTGGATGTCCCAGGCTAGGTTGGGCTCGTCGCCTGTGGTCTGGAATTGAGAATGGAATCATTTATTTATTTAAGGAACATAAGCTACAGCTATATCATCTGACGAGCCGTTTGGTGTAATGGTCGAGAAGTCGGCTACTACACCAAAGGTCGCGGGTTCGATCCCCGCACGGTACAAACATTTGTGTGCATGAACATGTCTGTTTGTATCGGTCTGGGTGTTTCTATGTATAATATGTATGTATTTACAAAAAAAAAAGTATATAAGTATAATTTATCCGTTGTCTGGCACCCATAGCACAAGCTAATGCTTAGTTTGGGGCTAGATGGGCGCTGTGTGAATAATGTCCAGAGATATTTATATTTATTTATTATCTAAACTAATTTATAAAGCTGAAGAATTTGTTTGTTTGTATGTTTGTTTGTTTGAACGCGCTAATCTAGGAAATCTAGGAACTACTGGTCCGATTTGAAAAAATATTTTTGTGTTGGATAGTCCATTTGACGAGGAAGGATTTAGGCTATTGGAAATCCACGCGGACACAGTCGCGGACGGCCGCTAGTTATCTATAAATGTTTATAGTTTACAAATACCTCAGACATATGCAATCAAATGCAGTTTCAAAATAAAAACACATTCTCCTGGAAAATGTGAACAAAAAATATTATAAAATCTTGCAGATGTGTGTTATTTCTGTGTCCCCCGTCTTTACAGATGGCTGGCATACTGGCAATCTGCCAAACGTGGATTATGTCATCTCGTGCAAGTAATAAAGTAGACAAAATGTAGTCTTTGATCCCTGAACGCAGATTTATAAACATAACAAACATAATCTGAAGTGTATTGAATAAACATACATATAATAATACCCCCCCGGCCGTATTCGGCCATGGCGGCCAATCTTACGATCAGCCACGTTCTCCTGCGACAAAAAAAAAAAAAAAAAAGGTGCGCAGGATATATTATAGTGCACAAGTGCGTGCGCAAGCACAGGTGCACTCCCTATTCCCTCACTCTCATAATTCGGTGGGACAGCAATCTGACACGACCGTAGAGAGATCAGGCGTTTTCGTTCTGGATTCAAATGGTGGACGGTCCATTTGTCGAGGAAGGCTCACACAAAAAGATCTTTCAAATCAGTAGTTCCTCGGGTTATCGCGTTCAAACAAACAAACTCTACAGCTTTATTATATTAGTATAGATGTAAATCTATGCTCGGAAGTAATAAATTAGAGTGAATGGCATCTTTGATCCCCGCAAAATAAACATAGCAAACATTATGCGGTGTATTGGATAAATATTTACTTTCGTACTGGCACGCTTTTGAAATGAATTTTCAACTATTTCTTAAATACAAAAATTGGCTATAAGATTGATTTTATGAACTGAAAGTTTGCTTTTTCTATAAAAATAAGAATATAATAATGTTTAACAAAAATAAATGTTATTACACGTCGCAAATATTATCTCCTAGTTTTTACACGCGGCTTTGTCCGCGTCATAAAGCTTCCCGTTTAATTCAATGGGAGCATTTAATCGCGATAAAAAGTTTCCTTTCACCTAAGTCAGCCCATACCCTGCCTGTATACTTAACTAGAGGCCGCCCGCGACTCCATCCGCGTGGTTTTCTGTATATGCTATAGCCTAAAGACTTCCCCGTCAAATGGACTTTCCAACGAAAAAATATTTTATTTAAATCGATCCAGTAGTTCCTGAATTAAGCGCGTTCAAACAAACAAACAAACAAACAAACAAACATACAAACAAACAAATTCTTCAACTTTATATAGATTGCTATTCTCATTGAACAAAACAATTACAAACATACCTTTAGAATGATATAAGAGTCGCCGGTGTAGAAGTTTCCATACTGATTTTTGGGAACCGGCACTGGCTCCATATCCTGGAACAAAAGTAGATACATTAATAAATTAATAATTTGAACTAATACACCTGTTCATAACTTCTTCGAGTTATATTTATTTTGTGATGAAATATATTATGATGTAATAAGAACAATTTAAAAAAATGTGTTATAGTATATACTTATACATAGTACATAGGTATACAAAAACTGAAATCCGCGAGGACGGAGTTACGGGCGGCCGCTAGTTTTGTTATAAGGTGACCACCTTTGCCCACAGACATCAACAATCGCACAAGGGTCGTAGATTGTCTGCCTATAAGACCCCATACCCAACAGAGCTCTGGCGACCTTACGCACCAACTCACTCCATTATTCGAGGTAGGCTTTAAGCTATAGTATTATACATATGTATAATCATAATATATAACACTATAATATGATGATTGATGGTCTAGTGGTTAAAGTACCGGGCCACGGTCTCGAGGTCCTAGATTCGATTCCTGGGTCGGGCAATATGTGTCTGTATGTATTTTTCTGAACACAGCCCGGGTTTGCGATCACCAACCCGCATTTGGCAAGCGTGGTGATTAAGCAAAACCCATCTTTGAAACGAATTCAAATGATGGAGGCCTTTGCCCTGCAGTAGGACATTAATAGGCTGATACTTTACTTTACTTTATGTATAGTGAGATTAGCCGCTGCCCCGGTTTTAACGATTGATAATGGTTGTTATACCAGTCCAGTGACCGTGAATGTGTCCTTGACACGACCGAAGTCTGCCACGAAGAGCTGAGACATTATTTACTCGATATAATTTGCTCCTATCGATTTAAGAGACGAACTTCTTAGCTATCCATGGATTCTCCGTGCGGGTGCCGGGTCCATCGCGTGGAACAGAGAGGAATGTCAGTCGGCGCCTGGGACTACAGACCCAGCGTGTAGGTTTAAGGGGCCCCTTTATAGTATACTAACGATCACCTTCACCGATGACATTCCTCTCTCTTCCCAACCATGTTTGGTATGAGCCGAGTAAAGCGGCTTTGTCGATAATAACAGTACTAAATTGGAAGTTCTTGAAATGAAATAGGTAATTTATTCAGCAATTTGATTCACTTAGTAAATTATTTTGCACGTCAAAACTTTCTTCGCCCTACCAGCGCCTCGACGTGAATGGCCTGCTGAGAAGAGACGCCGGAAGAAACTCAGCAGTTATGCATTTTATTAAATAAATTGAAATTTTACAGTTTTGTCAAATATAATAAACACAAATAAAGTGCGGCTGAGCAGATTAACATGTCCATGTTCTTTCTTATCATGTTCAATTTAAATTTTTTCGGGGATCAATTTCTTTGGTCGTGTGCTGTGGGTAAGGTCGCCAGAGCTCAGTTGGGGAGGCTATGGGGTTTTCAAAGGCAGGCAACGCATCTGCGACCCTTAAAAATTTCGTGTATTGAAAGAAACGTTAAAATACACGACAGTTATCTATACTAATATATAAAGCTGAAGAGTTTGTTTGCTTGTTTGTTTGTTTGTATGTTTGTTTGTTTGAACGCGCTAATCTCAGGAACTACTGGTCCGATTTGAAAAATTATTTTTGTGTTTGATAGTCCATTTGACGAGGAAGGCTTTAGGCTATTGGAAATCGAAATCCACGCGGACGGAGTCGCGGGCGGCCGCTAGTATTCAAATAAAATTCCATTCTCGGTTTTCACCATTCGCATAGCAATAATAGCGAATAACTTCATTATAATTTAATATCGAAGGTTTGATACAATTCATCGACAATACTGATTAATTTTATCGATATCTAAACAACACTGGCGTCTGAACGGCGCCATCGTTAATCTAATGAATGGGGTTATTCAATGTTCCCTTTTGCGTCCTATAGGAACGATTGGATAGTTATGGTCTCCCTAAAGGGGAATTTCAAGGGCATGCCCTTATTTAGTTCAACTTGCCAAGCGTTGAAAACGAAAGTATATAATATGTACTTATTTTTTAATAATATTTTAAGCTTCTCCCCTCCTCCTTGAATCCTTGAATCGAATTTCTTGGCTATACCGGCTGTTTTTCAACCAGCCATGGCCGATCTTACGTTCAGCCAAGTTAGGTACGCAGGATATAAAGTGCACGAGTGAGTGCGGAAGCACAGGTGCACCCCTAATCCCATAGTCTCATAGTTCCGTGGCACAGCAATCTCACACGACCGTAGAGAGATCAGGCGCATAACTAACGGCTTAAAATGTATTTCGAAGCACGGAGAAGCTCGAGATGAAATTTTTCAGACAACTATCCAATGGCTTGCCTTTGAATGGGTGACTGAAAAATAATAATATGAATTACAATAAGCAAGTTGTTTAACTTTGCAAAAGCAGGCCGAGCTAACCACTGCGCCATCGAGCTACTTGAGTTATAAGTGGATAACTTTATTTATAATTTAAGTAGTTGATACTATGTGAATAGAAGAATTCAGCTTGGTTGGGCAGCATTTGGGAAACTACGTCGAGTTTTCTTATCGTCGCTTCCACAATGCCTCAAGACAAAAGTCTTCAATCAGTGCGTCCTACCCGTCATGACTTATGGAGCTGAAACGTGAACACTTACGGCACGGCTGGTTCACAAGTTTAAAGTCGCTCAGCGGGCTATGGAAAGAGCTATGCTCGGCGTTTCTCTGCGGGATCGCATTCGAAATGATGTGATCCGGCAGAGAACTAAGGTCATTGACATAGCTCACCGGATTAGCAAGCTGAAGTGGCAATGTGCTGGCCATATAAGCCGCAGAGCCGACAACCGTTGGGGTAAACGAGTTCTGGAGTGGATACCGCGTTTTAGCAAGAGTCCCAAAAAGCGCAGTGTAGGACGCCCTCAGGCCAGGTGGAGTGACGATCTGCGCAAGATGGCTGGCAGGAGCTGGATGCGAGTTGCTGAGGATCGGGCTGAGTGGAGAGGCCTATGTCCAGCAGTGGACTGCGATAGGCTGTTGATGATGATACTATGTAGTTGTACATTTGTACTAGGTAATTTAAGATCAATCTGTCATTATTATTGTACCTTGCTACAAAGTTTTTTCATGGCCGCGTGGTCAAGCGAAACGGTGAATACAATAGAATCAATGATGATTATTCGAACTGTATTCGTAAACATATTATAATCTATACTTGACGGGCCCGTTGGTCTAGTGGTCAGAGACCCTGGCAACAGAACCAAGGGCCGGGGGTTCGAATCCCACTAAGGATAAATGTTTGTGTGATGAACATCCTCATTTGTACTCGAGTCATGGATGTTTCTAAAAGTATATTTAAGTATGTATATTCGTTCCCTAGCATCCACAGTACAAGCTTCGAGCTTAGTTTCGGTCTGGGCAATTGGTGTGTTTGTCCAAGGAATTAATTTATTTATCATGTATATGTATGTATATTTTAGTAAAGCTGAATAGACAAACAAGACTTGTTCATGCACACAAATGTCTGTGTTATGTGGGGATCGAACCCGCGACGTCTTGGTCTGATAGTCACCTTCTTGACCACTTCACCAAGTGGGCGTCAGATTAATGCACGCTTTTTTGCTGTAGGTATCTTATTTTAGTAGTCTGTAAATAAATAAATAAATAATCTATAGATGCATTACACTAATGAGGGAAAAGCACTAATATACCTAATGAGAGGTTTTAATTATAATCAATTAACGAACCGATAATGATATCGCAAAAATATAATAGTTTGATCATTAGTACAATCTGTTGCAATTTTGCAGTTTTTTTTAATGTTATAGGGAGACAAACGAACAAAATGAATACCTGACATCAACAACAGCACAAGGGTCGCAGATGCAATGCCTAAAGGCGGGTCTTAAAAGACCCTATACCCTCCACAACTGTTTTAATTTCATTTTGGTGAAAATAAAGCTGTATTTATTTAGTTGTGATAATGCGACGTTGTCGTGAGCGGTGGTATGAGGTAATCTCAGTTTAATGAATTCAATAGATGCAACGAGTAATTTGTCAGTTATGCTATCCTTTTTCTCCTTATTATGAATCACGTGTGATAGATCAGGATAGTAGGCACACGTACTCCTGCCGCCTGACCTGTCAAGTGGGATGACTTAAAAGACCCTATACCCTCCACAACTGAGCTTTGACGACCCCTTTGGTGTAATAAGCAAGCTTTGTAACAAAATAACTCAAACATCATAAATATAATATTGTAAAGAAGATTAATTCTCATTAAACCAAAAGAATCTTTCAACAAGCCCGCGAAATATCGCAGATTTTATATGTTTAGAAAGAAAATAGTAATAAAATCAGACAGCTTGCTTACATTACACAGAAATAAGTCTTCCGCCGAAAACAATATATCACTACTAAAATAGATTTATGCGGTGTGAGTTGGAAACTATTTCTAATTTTACCGTGGTGTTATAAAAAAATACCTTACTGCATCCGTAGCACGTAAAGAGCAATGGTGGGTTAGTGGTAAGGATCGCGCCTTTTAAACGTGAGATCCGTGGTTCGAAGCCCGACCCACACCTCTGGATTTTTCGAAATTCTGTGTGGATTAGTGCCATTAGCTCGGCGGTGAGGGAAAACACCGAAAACCTGCACATTCAGATAGTTTAAGACTTTAGTTAGATATGAATGTGTAACCATGATCCAATCCGTCTGGTTCCCCTCTAAGGGTTACGAAGGTATGATTGCAGTCGCTTCACTGTAATAACCAGAATCGCCAAATCCTGGAACATGGTAAAAGCGGACGCCGCTTAGAAACAGGATAAACGCTAGGAGGATGACTGCATCCGTAGCACAAGGAGCAAGATTCTAAAGTAAAATGTGGTGTTCACGTGTCACGGGAACACCACCGGACAGGGAGTCCATGCCACATCTGGGGATTTCCTCTTTTGCTGGGACTTTCTTCCTGGCCTGATCATTTAAGCTAGGAGCACCCGAGAGACGGACCGACTTTTTTATAATAAGCAGTCAGAGTGAACTTACTACTCCTGATAGAAAGCGAATGTTAGGTCCAAATACATATAAGGTTGTTGTTGACTGGCTCAATAGTAAGAACATAGTCTTCTTCTTCTATGCGGGGTGCGCTTTGACCATGATCCAGGATTTGGCAAGTCTGGTTATTACATTGAAGCGACTGCCATCAGGCCTTCGTAACCCATAGAGGGGAACCAGACAGATTGGCTCATGGTGACACATTCAGATCTAACTGAACTAAAGTCAGAAATCACTGAATGTGCAGGTTTCCTCACGGTGTTTTCCCTCACCGCCGAGCTGATGGCACAAATCCACACACAATAAGAACATAGAACCCATTTAAAACCCATTTCTAAATTTTACCCTGTATATAATGTAATGGAATGAGACCCTAAGCTCACGCACGGCGGCAGAATTAACCAATTTAGTACCAGCATTTTAATTCAATGATTCCCAAAAGTGTTACTAGGATACGACGTCATACAGTAACGGATAACTCATTTATTAAAAACCAGACCATTTGGGAAAATAAGTATTAAAAAGTGGCTGTGACAGACTGGCGGACAGACAGACAGACAGACAGACAGACATGACGAATCCATAAGGGTTCCGGTTTTTTGCCATTTGGCTACGGAACCCTAAAAATCCGAGCTAAGTAACTCATCCGAAAGTAACTTATCCGAAATCGTTAAATTAGTCCGAAATGAAAAAGTACGTTATCATCCTCATCGAAAGATTGTCTATCTCGTTTTTATCTCAGTAAAAATACAATATGTTTTTCTGTTCGTCTTGGAAGTTTTTCTCATTGGTTAATAATAAGTTAATAATCTGCCAACATCCTACCACATGCTTAAAGTTTGCTATGTACCCTGATTCTGGGTTGCTGTTTGGATACCTGTTTAGATAATAAATAACGTTAAGTATTTGCATTGACAGTAATCTGTTTGTGTTCTCACAATAAATAAATATATCACACGATTCCCAAGCAGACCTGTGGGCTAAAGTTATATCAACTGACCTTACCAAATCAGATAACAACAAGTATTCCATGCTATTGTTTGTTTAAGAGCCACTCTGAGATAAAGTATGAGTGTACAATGAATATACATGTTTGTTTACTTACTCAAGATTACATGAAATTATTATGTTAACTACACTTGGACATTTCATAGACATTTCATGTAATAATGATTTTCGGACATGGCGGCCGCTCGTTGCTGAATAAATCATTTGCCCGAGTTACCCCTTCACCTACCAGTGGGTTAAATTGGTGGGTGAGCAGGTCATCGCCCATCATTTCTTCGATGGGGGCCCCAAGACCCTGACCGATTACAAAACCAGAGGTTTCAAGGCCCATGTTTCCCTAATAGGTGAAAGACGGGTCTGGGCACTGGGATGGTGATGATGAATTAAGTAAGTTTGCCTAAATCAAGTTATATAAATAAATAAATAAATATCATTAAAAAAATCTTTGGACTAACACACCAATTGCCTATCCCCAAACTAAGCTCGAAGATTATACTATGGAAGTTAGTGAACGGATAATCATACTTAAATACTTTTATAAACCCCATGACTTGAGTAAAAATGCCGATGTTCATCACACAAACATTCAAACCCTAGCGGGATTCGAACCCGCGACTCTCGGTTTTGTAGCCAGTGTCTCTGACCACTAGACCAACGGGCCCGTCCTATAAGCTAACATATTTACCTCAATCCTCCATATTTCAATGCCGGACTGTTTTCCAGCACTTCTGAAAGCTTTGTGTAGTAATTCGGAGTGAGACATTTTACCTAAAACAAAGGAAAAACATTGTTTTTATTATGCCACAAAAACATAAGAAATCAATTAACTTAGTCTAAGTGTAGAAACACATCAGGCAGAAAATACGCGACCGAAGTTCGGTGGCAATGCATTTTATATACAACTAGCAGTCGTGGATTTCTGTTTCATACAAACTTTCATTTAATACCCTATTTTATTAGGGTTCCGTAGCCAAAATGGCAAAAAAACGGAACCCTTATAGATTCGTCATGTCTGTCTGTCTGTCTGTCTGTCTGTCTGTCTGTCTGTCTGTCCGCCAGTCTGTCACAGCCACTTTTTTCCGAAACTATAAGTACTATACTGTTGAAACTTAGTGAGTGGATGTATTCTGTGAACCGCAACAAGGTTTTCACACGAAAATAAAAAAAAAATAAAAAAAGCGGGTGGTCCCCATAGTCAGAACTGAAACTCGAAATATTTTTTTTCATTGAACATATACGTGTGGGGTTTCTATGGATAGGTCTTTAAAAGTTATATTAAGGTTTCTAATATCACTTTTTTCTAAAGTGAATACTTTGCGTGACAGACCCTTCCAAAGTGGAAAAAAGTGTGTCCCCCCCCCTCTAACTTCTAAAATAAGAGGATGATAAATCTGAAATAATTATATAATGTACATTACCATAAAAACTACCAACGAAAATTGGTTCGAACGAAATCTATTCAGTAGTTTTTTTAATACGTCAAAAATAGAATTTGTACGGAACCCTCAGTGCGCGAGTCCGACTCGCACTTGGCCAATTTTTTTAATTAATTTAATCAAGATCCTTTATTAGCGGATGCCTACGTCATAACACCTACCTGAATGAAAAAAAGGCCCGGTCCGACCAGTGAGTGGTTTGAGCTTAGGTATAATAATTTCGGCACGGTGTGTCATCAAGCATTTAAGTCATTAACCAACTTCAAAAAAGGAGGAGGTTCTAATATGTCATAAAATTCTTTGAAGGCGTAATCCCGCCAAACTTCGGTCACGTTTTTTTTTATCTAGTGTGTTTCTATATTAAGAAGAAGAGGGACATTTCGGAGGAATGGGCAGCAGCGTTCCCCTGTGTTTGCGATGTTTATCAACAGCTATTTCTGGCGATGCAAAAGGTGCACTGCTCTCGTTATGTGAGACAGTTATAATCTTAAAATTAGCCCAATTGCATGTGTTTTTGTATATAGAAGGAGACAAACGAACGTTTAAAAAAGTCGGTCCATTCTCATCCTACTACTATTATAAAGGCGAAAGTTTGTAAGTATGGATGTATGGATGTATGGATGTTTGTTACTCTTTCACGTAAAAACTACTGAATGGATTTGAATGAAACTTTACCACAATATAGCTTATACATCAGAATAACACATAGGATATTGGAAATCGAAATCCACGCGAACGGAGTCGCGGGCGTCCGCTAGTTTTTCCCATAAAGCTTTGTGAAAGTCTTGAAAGATTTCCAGTTTCCCCCATATTACCCTTTTTGCCCCGATCGGGGTAACTGGGTTTGATTAAAAATTGTGTCGGGAGAACACGGGAATAGACCAGTCGTCTTATTTTTATATATTTATGTATATTTCTAATACCACTTTTGATTCTGATGTCTGTAACTCAAGTGCTTAAACGGAGTTAGATCAATGTACCTATGTGATGTTGTGAAATATTAATTTTCATTTATTATTATGCTAAGCGATCCCCAGGCATTTTGGTGACCGCAAACCAGACAGGCAAGGTGGAGTGACGATGGTGGGTGCAAAATGGCTGGCAGGAGCTGGATGCGAGTCGCCGAGGGAGAGTCGGGCTGAGTGGAGAGCCTAGGAGAGAATTATATCCAGCAGTGGACTGCGATAGGCTAATGATGATGATGTTGAGTCAAAATACTAGACCTTTCTCATGATCCTCCTTGAGTCGTATTCCTCATAACTGAGGGTCGTGATCATTGTATGAAATGAATCACACAACAACTCTCTTGGCAATTTTAATGTAGTGGTTTGCCATTGCCTTCTCCATTTCATACACTTACTCGTGGTGAGTAGGTTTCCTCACGATGGTTTCCTTCACCGTAAAGCTGTTTTGACCGGGTTCGAACCGCCGATCTCACATATGTGAAGCGACGCTCTTACAACTAGGATACCGAGTTGTTTATTTCTCATGATAGCACTCGTTAAAATATAAGTATACCCTTTCTATAGTCTATGGCTGTCCTATTTCATGCTATAACTCGTAAAATTGTATTATACCCAGTCTTATCGTCAGGGGAGTTAATGGTATTGAAATGCCACGACGCATGGCTAAAGGGTATGCCTGTGGTGACGTATCTACAACCATGGCATTATTGCTATCACCCTATAATGGATTGAGAATGTTAGCGTCTTTTTACCCCACTTTTACTACATCAGCCAGATTTGTTGTTTTCGGAATAGGACTTTTTATCATCACTTTGATAGCCCTTATAACATGCACGGAATAAAACGAGTATGTATGTTTAATTATAAGAATATTTATGTATAATTTGACGAGTTTCCACATATAATATTAAACTACATAAAAAATATGCTTATTTATTTACTTTTGAGCGGAAAAATGCTCGCCGGCACTGCTTATCCAAATAAAATCAGTTTTTATATTAAAGATTTAAATAAAATTATAACATAATTACGCATATTTGTTATACATGCATAAATAAATGCATACTTAATTAATGTATTATTAAAACGTATTTAAATAAAGATTCAAAACGATGACCTCCTGTTATTATTATTATAAATATTCTGGTTATTTGAAGGCCAGTTTAATTTGCAAATGTTGCAAATCAGAATATTGTTTCTTATACGTAATTATTTTTGTCTTAAGAAAACGGGACGAACTAATTTTCACTGCTAGACAAAAGCTTCCATCATTGGTTTTGGCTTAATGACCATATCAGCCTATATCAGCCTATTAATGTCCCACTGCAGGGCAAAAGCCTCCATCATTTGAAGTCATGTTTTCGTTACAAAGATGGGTTTTGGCTTAATCACCACGCTTGCCAAATGCGGATTGGTGATCACAAACCCGGGCTGTGTTAAAAAAAATCAACACAAAGTTTGCCCGACCCGGGAATCGAACCCAGGACCTCGATACCAAGGCCCGGTCCATAAACCACTAGACCATCGAGGCGTTGCCAAATAAAATTAATTATTGGTGATCACAAAACCGAGCAATGATTGGTAAAACCGCCACAAATTTTGCCGGCAATCGAACTCAGGACCTCTTTACTATGTTCCGGTACTAAAACTATGTACTAGACAAACGAAACCAAACAAGAACCAAACTATCTATCTAAATATGTCCTACTAAGTATACTATATCCTACTACTATTATAAAGGCGAAAGTTTGTATGTATGGATGGATGGATGTTTGTTACTCTTTCACGTAAAAACTACTGAATGGATTTGAATGAAACTTTACCACAATATAGCTTATACATCAGAATGACACATAGGATATTGGAAATCGAAATCCACACGGACGGAGTCGCGGGCGGCCGCCAGTATTATATAACTTATAGGTGACAGACTGACTGACATAGTGATCTATCGTCACACAGTCCAAACCACTGGACGAATCCGGCTGAAAGGCATGGTAAATGTTATGACGTGGGCATCCGCTAAGAAAGGATATTGATACATTTCAACCCTGAGGGGATAAAATAGGCCACACGTTAGGAGTTAAAAATAATTTCAGAGAATTTGCCATGAAATTGACGGGCCGGTTGGTCTATGTCGGAGACCCTGGTTACAAAACCAAGTGTCGCGGGTTCGAATCCCGCTAGGGGCAAATGTTTGTGTGATGAACATCGGCATTTGCACTCGAGTCATGGATGTTTATAAACCTATTCAAGTATTTAAGTATGTCTTTCTGTTTCCTAGTTTCCATAGTACAAGCTTCGAGCTTAGTTTGGGGCTAGGCATTTGGTGTGTTAGTCCCAGGTATGTAGGTATTTATATATTCAGTTAAATTAAAATTTAGTGTAGGTGACCTAAGTTTAAATAAACTTTTAGTAATACCTAGTTCAATGGTGGATAGAACGACCTAGTAATAGGTAATTAAAGTGTTATAATTACCTAATTATAAAAGAATGAATGAGTGAATCATTTGCCATTAACAAGGACTCTTGTACCTAGTTAATAGAACTTTGTAAACTATAGTTAGCATTAGCTAATTATATCTAATTGTTTCTACACTCCATCATAGGTCATTCATAGGTCAAAAGGATTTTCCTAGCAACAAGCTTATTAAATGAAGCTAGTGATTCAGAAAATTCAAAATAGATCCGCTAATTTTCTGAATTAGAAATTGCTTCACCCGGTTTTTTTTTTACTAACACACCAATTGCCTAGCCCCAAACTAAGCTCGAAGCTTGTACTATGGATGCTAAGAAACGGATAGACATACAGACAGACATACTTAAATACCTTTATAAACATCCATGACTCGAGTTCAAAATGTCGATGTCCATCACACAAACATTTGCCCCTAGCAGGATTCGAACCCGCGACCCTTGGTTGCAGCTAGGGTCTCTGAGCACTAGACCAACGGGCCCGTCAAAAATTGAACCCACTACCACGAAGTATAGCACAATTTAACCCACTGGGTCATAACTGAATAATGTTAATAATGAGGAAATCCTTTCCTTAGTCATCGCAATTACAAAATAGCTTTCGACTACGTAATGGTATCACATTATAAAGAAATATTTTTGACTATAATCACAGTAATAAAAAAAAACTATACTTGAATGACTATCTTATTATATCTTGATGTTTTATTTCATGTAAACCTTCTAGTTATTCATACTATTTTTTATGCATAAATAATAACGATATTTGCAAAGAAGAAACAATTTATGCTAAGATTTTACAACAATGGATACAAGTTAACCGAAATACACACAACATAGTCCGACAAAAAACCACTAAAAACGCTTGGCATTGGTAAACATTCCTATTTCCTTTTAAATTCACATCACAGACAACAAATAAAATCTTTAATTAAAACCTCTTTCGAAAATCCATAATGGCCGCCGAAAGAAAAACAATAACTGTCACTTCGAAATTGACGTTTGTTTTTTTATTCCGCTGTCCAAAGAGATTTTAATCTATCGTAAAACGTAAATAAATGACGAAAAACTTACGCAAATCTGACGTCTGTCCTTTCTCGCAAGCTAGCGGATACTAACTGATATAGTTCGTTGTGAGTCAATATTTCAATGTCATTCGGTGTGACCACGATGTAGTATTAGTGAGACATTCCCAGACTTTTATTTGGCAGTTACAAATTGGTGCATACCTATTTTTTTGCATTAAAGTAATTTTAATTGGCAGAACAGTGAAGTGGCGTAGACAAACTGATCGGTAGACTGTGTCAGGACTGCACGCGATATTTCTACAACAGTGGACAACTTAATATACCAAATTGTGATTCACAAATCAGTAAACGTCTTAGTACAAACTTTAATCTTTTTTCATTTTTGTTCATAATAAATAAATGCCTTAGACTGACACACCAATTGCCTAGCCCCAAACTAAGCTCGAAGCTTGTACTATGGATGCTAGGGAACGGATAGAAATAACTTAAATACTTTTATAAACATCCATGACTCGAGTACAAATGCCGATATTCATCACACAAACATTTGCCCCTAACGGGATTCGAACCCGCGACCCTTGGTTTCGTAGCCAGGGTCTCTGACCACTCGACCAACGGGCCCGTCAAAATCATGATTTCAAATGTGGCCTTTTTACCAACAATGACCCATTAAATAACTGATTACTTTTATAGGTACTTTAATAATTAATATTAATACCGTTTTCAACCATGCCAGCTAATCTTACGATCAGCCATGTTTGCAGGATTATAGTGCACAAGTGAGTGCCCAAGCACAGGTGCACTCCCTATTCCCTCACTCTCATAGTTCGGTGACAGCAATCTGACACGACCGTAGAGATTATGTGCAGGACCAACGGCTATCTATATAAATCTACATACGGACGTACCTTCCGAAGCAGGGAGGAGCTCGAGATGAACTTTTTCGGTCACCCATCCGATGACTGGCCTCTGCGAAAGTTGCTTAACTTAACAATCGCAGGGTTAGCGCTTTGTGTGTGCGCTATTGAAGATAGATACCCACATTTATGCAATCAAATTATTTTGATTAGGATTGAATAGATTTTGGAAATATATTTAACTAGCGGCCGCCCGCGACATCGTCCGCGTGGATATCGGTTTTCATGATGCAAAGGCTTTTTCCCGCTAACTCCCGTTCCCGTGGGAATTTTGCAATATCCTTTTGCCACTAAGCATCAAGTTTACTGAGGGACCTGCATGCCAAATTTCAAGCGTCTGACTTAAGTAGTTTAGATTAAATCTTCTGAGGGTTAACCTCACTCTGCCTAGTAAGCAATTCTTGTTGTATGTGCATAGTTTTGGGTTACAACCTAGCTTTTAAATTTTGATTTTTCTAATATATTCATGATATGGCTGTAACCTGTTTTGTACATCTTTACAAATAAATAAATAAGTCAATTTGTTTACCAACTGTTGGTTACCCTACATCGTTGATAATTACTGTGAGAGGAAAAGATTACAATCGCCTGAAAGCGTGTGTAGTGTGTACACATGCGGGTGTGACATACTTACAGACATGTGCATAATGATATATAATACTTAAATCACTATATGCCCTCGTCATACATCAACCAGCTCTAAAATTGACACTAAAATTAAAAGAGACGGTCCCTTATTATTGCAGTGACAGCATGTAAACAACACGCGTCACGAAAATCAATATGATGCCAGAGTTTTCTGGTGTAAAGGCATTTGTATAACGTTTACCTAATTACTTAAAGTAAAGTATAAGCATAGTTCAGCCTATATATTAATGTCCTATTGCAGGACAAAGGCCTCCATCATTTAAAACCATGTTTTCGTTACAAAGATGAGTTTAATCACCACGCTTGCCAAATGCGGGTTGATAAACCGACACACATTTTGGCCGACCCCGAGAGCCGAAAATCGGATGTTTTGTTTGTTTGAACGCACTAATCTCAGGAACTACTGGTTTGAATTTAAAAAATACTGTTGTGTTGGATTCTCAATTTGTCGAGGAAGGGTTTAAGCTATAGTAGGTATAACACTATAAATATTATCTCTGGACATCTCTGAACATTATTCACACAGCGCCATCTAGCCCCGAACTTAGCATTAGCTTGTGCTATGGGTGCCAGACAACGGATAAACATTACTTTTTTTTGTAATACATACATATTATACATAAAAACACCCAGACCGATACAAACAGACATGTTCATGCACACAATTTTTTATGTACTATGTGTGCGGAAACCGAAATACACGCGGAAGAAGTCGCGGGCGGCTGCTAGTTATCTTATATTCATGTACAGTACAATATCTGCGGACTGCTAAAATAATCAAATTCAACGGTACCTAAAATCATAATTATTTTATGGAAATTATGATGATGATAATCTATTGAATACACTTTCCAATCAATCAATCAAACCAGTTATTTCAAAATATATACCAACTTCAGAAGCCCGAATGTTTCATCTCGATGTTTTTTCGAACATAATGTTTGTTTTAGTACGTGCCAACTCGAGATTTAGATAATCATGCTGCCAAATTGATTTGAACGGGCTGTTTCGATTGGGAATCCATTTGCAAGTCTTTATATACCTACTGCGTTACTGATGTGTGCTAATTTTGAAACTTGTTGATTTATTTATAACTAGCGACAGCCCGCGACTTCGTTCGCGTGGATTTTGGTTTTTCCCATAGGAGCTTTAATCGGGATAAAAAGTATCCTATCACCTAAGTCAGCGCATTCCCTGCCTGTATACCAAATTTCATCAAAATCCGTTTCAGCGTGATTGACGACAAAGATCCAAACAAACAAACTTTAACATTTATAATATTAATAAGATAATAAGAAATAAGATCTAGTCTTATGTTAACGATAAAATTGTATTCAGAATTTGTGTACTGGCTGCTGCGATACAAGCAAAGGGGATGCCGGATTTAGGCGATGGTCCATTTTATAAAAATAGCTAAAATATTCGTTCTAAATTATTCGCACTATTCGTATGTCGCTAGAAGTTGGGGTTAATATAACAATATTTCAAAGAAATTAAACTATTAATTAACCCCACCGGAATTGCGTCCTTTTGACAGCTTTGTGTAAATAAGTCTATCTACCACCTATCAGCATTGAAGTAAGGCTCAAACTTACCGAGCCCGCGGCGGGCTCGTGTGTGTTAAGAGTTGCCACTACAGAAATATAATTTCAGATAAACAATTAAAAGAGAATATCGAATATTATTACGTTGGTGGATATCTTAGCTTTAATAAAAATCTAAATAAAAATATAACACGAAATCGAGGTGTATAATTATTGGTTGCAATCTTTAAGATATCCGTACGATCCCGTACGATTGTGACATAAGGAGTAGCATGCCTAAAATAAATATATTTCAGTGTCACTATGTTATTTCTCTTTAAAATATATTCTACTTATTTTATAATCTTAGTAAAATATTTTCATGATTCAATGAAACGTATATTTTAGGCTGAATTATTTTATAAAACTATATTAAAATCGAGTAGATCTAAAAGAGAATATCGATATTAATTTACGCAATAGAAACACTAAATTAACTGCCAAGTTAAGTGTCAAAGTTCAAAAAGTCAAAAAGTAAATTCTTTGGTTGTGTTTTTCTTGCATCAACAAAGTGATCGGTTTTATTTCTTGCGTTTTAAGTAAACAACTTCATCATGAATACTGACTCCGACGATCGTTCTGTACATGACGACCACGGCCTGAATATGGATTGCGCTTCCACTTCTCACGACAACCCCAGCAATAACTTGGATTTGATTCTAGCAACGAACGACGACCCCCGCATTCTCCCTGGCTCTAGTTCAACACAGCAATCATCCACAACTGTTCTAAGTGATCATATACGCTGTGTAAATAGTGGATAAAAAGGTTTCCAGAATGCGAAGGCATTTACTGGAAATAGCAGAAATCAGAATTCTTCAAGTCACAATGTGTTCAGCCGCAGCAGGTAAAGAAATATTTTTACAACCTTAAAAAGCTAATATGGTGGAAATAGTATTGTATTACTGGTATTATAGGTTAATTGTTTGTTTCTTGAAACTGATTTAAGGGAAAACCAAAATATATATTTTTAATGAAAACACTGACTTTTTTTTAACCTTATCTTTCACCAGTTAACTATTGACTGTTTACACTATATTTCCAAAGTACTTTCGTATGTGTGCACTGTAGGCCTAAACTTCTGTGACCACCTGGCATCCCTCTTTTGCTTAGTGCAGCAGAGTCGCTAGATTTAAGTTATAATGTTAACATATTGTTCGGGAAATAAAGTTTATTATTATAAAAAAGAAAAAATCTATGGCCAGCTTTGCCCTCTTATTTCACCCGTATATTTTCTTTCTACTCACATTGAATTAGGTTTTTCGAAGACAGATGCAATCTATCTAGACTTTAGAACATAAAATCAGTTTATTTTCTGAATCGCGTTACAAAAATACCATAAAATAAATTTAGCATCGAATGACGAATGTAAGACAATCTATTCGTCTAAGCTTTTTTTGTTTGAAAGTGGATTTTTATAATTCTATAGTCGTGTGGTTTAACAGGCTATGATCTCAAAGTCCTGGGTTCGATTCCCGTGTCAAAATCATTAAAGACACCAAGAGGTTGCTGGTTTTTTAACAACACATACATTGATCTACTTCCGAGTAAAGTAGCTCAAGCACTTGTGTTATAGATATCAGAATCAACAGTGGTATAACAAATATACTTAAATGGATACATACAACACCCAGACCAGGACAAACGGACATGTTCATGTAAACAAATGTTTATCCCGTGCAGGGATCGAACCCGCGACCTCTTAGTCTAATTGTCAACCTCTTTTCATTTACATCAAGCGGGTCGCCAAAAATTGCATTGGCCCGTTGGTCCAGTGGTTAAAGACCCTGGCCACGAAACCAATGTCCGCAGGTTCGAATCCCGCTAGGCGCAGCGTTTTTGTGATGAATATCGACATTTGTACTCGAGTCATGGGTGTTTATAAGTACATATTAAAGTAAGTATCTCCGTTCCCTAGCTTCCGTGGTACAAGCTTCGAGCTTAGTTTGTGCTTAGGCAATTGGTGTGTAAGTCCAAGTAATTTATCTATATACCTACTAATGTAAAGCTGGTGAGTTTGTTTGTATGTTTGTTTGTTTGTTTGTTTGTTTGAACGCGCTAATCTCAGGAACTACTGGACCGATTTGAAAAAATATTTTTGTGTTGGATAGTCTATTTGACGAGGAATGCTTTAGGCTATTGAAAATCGAAATCCACGCGGACGGAGTCGCGGGCGGCCGCTAGTTTATTTATATTATTTTAGTTCAACCTTACTCGTTATACCTGTAAGGCTTCCAGACCTATCCCAACACATTTAAAATTATAAACTGAATAATGTTTATCATAACGTGTGTTTGTGCGTCATTGTACAATTAGAATTGCTAAAACTTACTGTACCTACGTGCAATGTGATAATAATAATAATAATACCCCTCCGGCCGTATTCGGCCATGGCGGCCGATCTTAAGATCAGCCAGGTACGCAGGATATATTATAGTGCACAAGTGAGTGCGCAAGCACAGGTGCACTCCCTTTTCCTTCACTCTCATAATTCGGTGGGACAGCAATCTGACACGACCGTAGAGAGATCAGGCGCAGGACCAACGGCTTAACGTGCCTTCCGAAGCATGGAGGAGCTCGAGATGAAATTTTTCGGTCACCCGTCCGATGACTGGCCGAGTGCGCTAACTACTGCGCCATCGAGCTCCAAATGCAATGTGATATTAATATATCGTTGGACTGTTTATCATACTAATATTATAAATGTGAAAGTTTGTTTGTTTGGATATTTGTCCGTCAATCACGCTGAAACTACTGAACGCTTTTTGATAAAATATGGTATACAGGCAGACGAACAATTTTTATCCCGATTAAATGCTCCCATGGGATATAACAGGAATCTAAGATAACGCGGGCAAAGCCGCTTTTAAAAACTAGTCAAGAATAAAAATCATATTTTATTATTCGCTGATATTCGCTGCCCATGGACATCAACATCTTCACAAGGGTCGAAGATGCGTTGCCTGCCTTTAAGACCCTATATACCCTCCCCAGCTCTGGGCGACCTTACTCACCAGCAGAAACATAGCACAACAGTTATGAATTGCAGCTTCACTGTAAGTAGTCTTCTGTAATACGGAGGTACTTTAAAACTTTCTACGAATTTTTAGTCATGAAATTGTATTAAGTATTTTTTATATATATAATAGTAAAGAGCTGCCTTTGTGGTGTAGTGGTTAGCTAGAGCACTGAGTTCAAAAACCTCGGAGGTCGTGGGTTCGAATACCGAGGGAAACACCACTTTGTGTAGGTTTTCTCTATTTCATTAGGACATTGCAGGCTTGAATCACCTCATTGTCCGATAAGAGTGATTCCGTGCTTCGGAAGGCACGTAAAGCCGTTGGAATCAAGAAAAAAATACACGCCGCCGGTACAACGAGACGACGGAACTTGGAGGAGAAGGAAGAATGAGGAGCTGGTGGCCGAACCCAACATTATTGGCGAAGTGAAGGCTCAGAGACTTCGGTGGATCGGCCATGTGGAGAGAATGCCAGGGGACCGTGCTGTGAAGCGAGCATACGTGGGACGGCCGTGCGGCCGACGCCCTGTCGGACGTCCTAGGTACCGCTGGAGCGACGAAGTGGCGAAGGATCTGCGCGAACTCCAGGCCGACAACTGGCAGGAGGTGGCGCAGGACAGATCGAGGTGGCGACGTCTGCTATTAGAGGCCAAGACTCACTTTGGGTCGCTATGCCATCGCAGTAAGTAGTAAGAAACACAATGTGTCATCAGATTCTTTGTACTAACTCTTCTAATACAATACTAGCGGCCGCCCGCTGAACCATGGTTACCAATATCCGCACATATAGGTTTAAACTAGGTATAGCTTAAAGCCTTCCTCGACAAAGGATCTACTCAACTCAAAAATATATTTTCATTTGAACCAGTAGTTTCTGAGACGTGTTCAAACAAACAAACAAACTTTTCAGCTCAATTTTATATAAGTGTGGATTGCAAATCATGTACGTAGTTACTACTTTTGCAGAAAATATTCTATTGTGATTGATATTCAGGGACAAACCCCTTTAAGTTACCATCTTGGAGTCTTCGTTGAATATATTACAATAGGTACTTCAGTTGAGATTTTATAAGTATAATACTAGCGGCCGCCCGCGACTTCGTCCCTGTGGATTTCGGTTTCCGCACACACAGTGTTCCATTATAGTAAAAATTCGAATACTAGGTATATGTAACTAGCTGCCGCCCGCCACTGCGTCCGCGTGAATACCGTTTTCCAATAGTTAAAAAGTCCTAAAGCCTTCCTATACAAATGGCCTATCCAATACAAAAATAATGTTTCAAATCGAACCAGTAGTTCCTGAGATTAGCGCGTTTAAAAAAACATACAATACAAATAAACTGTTCAGGTTCATTATATTATATTCTAAAATACTAAATGTAATCTCTCCATTGTCAAAATTATTGCCGATATAGAATAGACGCCTTCTATTTTCTTTTTTTTTTTGAAGATGTATAATTCTGCCATTTTAAATCATCAGGAGTTAAGCAAATGCGTCAGCTAAACATAATTTGCCGTAATTTAATTTAATTTAATTTGCAAACAATCATCTTTGTGTGATATTTAAGTAAAGAAGTGCGAGTACACAGGTGCACTCCCTATTCCCTCATTCATAGTTCTGTGACAGCAATCTGACACGACCGTAGAGAGATCAGGCGCAGGACCGATGGCTTTCCTTGCTTTATTAAGTCTAAAGAAAAACTTGGAGGACTACCTCCAGTTTAGTCAAATTGCTGCTCCGTAAATAATATTAATATTTTCGAAATAACCAACCCGAAATTTTGAGGCCGACCGAACCCTGGACTCCTGACCACTTATAAGTGTGACTATGACGCCACTGGGCAAAACATCAGACCCGTAAAAGTGCAGGTTTGAATCCCGCTTGATACAAAAGACAAGTCATATTTAATTTTGTATTCATATGTATATAATATTTTTTATTAGCACTTTGCCCTTCACAATATCCTGTTATTTGCAACGGACGTGTTAAATATTAAAAGTTCGTTATTAGATTTTATTACCACACACGAAAGATCGTTTAGGCAACGGATAGACATACTTAAGTACTTCTATATTTAAACATCCATGACTCGAGTACAAATGCCGATGTCCATCACACAAGCGTTTGCCACAAGCGGGATTCGAACCCGCGGCTCTCTAGCTTCTAGTAAGAGTCAATTGTAGAAAATAATGTATCAAATAGGGTTAGTAAAAAATAACAAAGTTTCTTTGCAAATAATCACTATAATTTCAAATTCTAGTACATACACCAACTAAAATCACAATGCTTCTAACTATTTGAACTAACATACTTTTTACTATTGAACTAGTATTTTATTTAAATTATAATAAACAAAATGAGGCTTACTAAGAAATATTGGATTTGTTTAATCAAATCTTAATCGAAAAAAACTTAATTTTAGTCACGATGAATCTGATTAATTTATAATTTATAATGGTCCAATTAAGCGCCGAATGTTTATTAATACCACAGAGTAAATAATTTTGTGTAGAATTGTCATTTAGCTATATACATATTTGCTGGATCCAATCTAAATCAAAGAATCATAATCACAATATTTTTGCATTTTAATTAGAAGTTAGATGAATGAACATTAGTTATTATGTGAGAACCGTTTAGTTAAATGCCTTTTAAAATATGACAATTCTACTTATTTATACTCCATGCAAAATGCAAAATTCAAACACAATTTTTTATCATTATTTTCTTAAAATCATAGCTCTGGCACACGAAACAGCCATTGAAGAAAACAAAAAAAAAACACAATGAAACAACTACTGAGTTATATGAACTAAAATATAATTTAGTCTAAACTAATACAAAAGTCACTGGAAAAGATGTATCTACTATTAAAGGAACTTATATTGCTCTCAATTAAAAAGACATCTTAGTCCGTGATAAGAAAATTGAAACATTCAATTACATTTGTTTTAAAAAAAATAGAGAAGGCAATGGCAAAACACTTCACTAAAATTGCCAAAAGAGTTGTTGTGAGTTTCATTTCATACAATGATCACGACCCTCAGTAATTTATTAATAATATATGTAGCTCAAAGCTTACGCGGATTATTACAAAATCTGTAAATTGTATTTAATTATATGTAGTGGTCAGGACATTAATGAATTAAATTGATATTTTACACACGTTATGTAGAAAAAAACACTCACCAAACTAATATTTTCAATTTTCCTACCACGGGCGTAAGAATAAGAAAGAAGATGAATACTAAAATCTAAACTACAAGTCTTTTTTGCAAAATAAATGCATCTACAGCATTTTGCGTTGTAGTACGTAGAAGGACAGATATTTGCATCGATAATAAAATTGACCTACTTATAACGTTAGATTTTGCAGAATGGTTTTCAAATGATTTGATAAAATGACCCCTAGTGGAAATTTTCTCTTAAACAATTAATATCTGTCACTTTACATGCTACATCGCGAAAATACTTAATTCTAGTTACAAGAGAAAACTTTATGCCACCCTCTATGTTACTAAAACAATAAAAAATGAAATCAAAAAAGAAAAAAACTTATATGAATAGCAGAGATACTGACTAATTTATCAGCCATCCAATATATAAATTCACTCACAACTTGCCCAATAAAATTATTATTTTAAAAATTATAGAAAGATCTGACAAACAAACAAAAAAGCAAATAAACTTTTTTAAAAACATCAATGCACCTTTTTTTTAAAATCAGTGATAAATTAGAAAAAAATATTGTTTGAACGATACTTTTAACTGTGACACAAAGTTTTCTTGTTCAAAACCGCTTCAAGTATATTGGGCGATCTGAAGTTCTGAATGAGGGATATTAATTGTATATATAAAGGGACTATTATTAGAATATTTTAATTATCCTCTGCAGGGTCACAGGCTCATAGGCCTCCGTCATTAGAAATTAAAGACTAAAGTTATGAAATAAAATACCAAATAAAGTTATTTCATTGCAAAATTTCAAGTTAATCAACCAATTAGGCCCAAAATATGACATCTACGTATTTTCGAACTTCATTCTACCCAAATTACTATTCACGTTTCACTACATATCTAAATCTAAATTCGTTTAGAGGTGAAGGAAGAAATACCTTATAGCTATCATCGATTATCCACGAGACAAATACAGTCGTTATTTTAAATATTTTTCCCATTGTGATATCACAAATTAGACAAAATCTCTTGTCAGTGCAGCTTAGTCAAACATAGATTAAAATCGAAAGATATGCGCAACAATTGTATGGATTCCTTTATAAGGGTTATGGCGTGAAGAATACCTATAGGCACCGTGCGTAGCGATGACTCTGCCATCTAGCCACTCATATTCGAAACTTTTACGCTCAATGTCAATTTTTACTGTCAAAGCACAGAAAAAAATCGGGATTTTAGCGCCCTCTCCAGTTTCTGCACGATGCCTATATGGCAGTCGCTCCAATGTAATAACCAGAGAGTCAAATCAGGATCATATTCAGAGCGTAACCCAGGGCTCCACAAAAAAGGATGAAGATATTAGTATGCCCTCAATAATTGGTCCCTTTCTGAAATGTGGCACAGTTGATATGAGTGAGTCGAGTATTAGCCTATTAATGTCCCACTGCAGGGCAAAGGCCTCCATCATTTGAAATCATGTTTTCGCTACAAAGATGGGTTTTGCCTTAATCACCACGCTTGCCAAGTGCGGGTTGGTGATCACAAACCCGGACTGTGTTCAGAAAAATCGACACAAATTTTGCCCGACCTAGGTATCGAATCCAGGACCTCGAGACCACGGGCCTCTTAAACCACTAGACCATCGAGGCGTGCGATATGAGTGAGCTCGATCAAAATCGCATTAGTATACACAAAATTTGAAGCCCCTTTCTTGTACTGAGAACTCAGTTTAGAAAGGGTCAGTCAGAAAGACTTTATAATGAAATTCACCCGCCAGATGGCATGTCAAATAAAACCATACTTTTGTTGACATATCTAAAGATTTAAATCTAAAAAGTTAAAGAAGTTTTCAACCAGTACCGATCGTTACCCAAAAACATAATTAAACCTACAGTTTGAGAAATAAATAATTTGAGCGCACCTAAGCGGTATGACTGTTTCTCAAATTAATTTAATTTATAATAAAGCAAAGGTAATCGGTAAAATTTCTTTGACTACGATCTGGTAATGATAAATGAGGATACCAGAACACACTCTTATTAAGTAGGGTTGATATTTCATTAATAAATGCAAATTTTATTTAAGAAATTAATTAAACAAAAAAGTTGTACCAATCGGATCTTTTTAACCAAGCAAAGTTAATTAAAATGTCAATTTATAAAGTTCGTATATCATATCAAATCAGTGCTTAGTCACCGCTATCACCACGCTTCCCAAATTCGAATTGTTAAACACAAATAAGATCCGTGATACAATTGGTAGTCTAAAATTTATACTGACAGTGAAACAAGTCATACCGCTTGAAATATTTACAAAAAAACACATCAACTTACAGAACTAAGCAGTACATATTGCACATAGACCTTTACAAAATTACATTTTTGTTAAATAATACATAATAGTAAATTCTTGTAAACTGTTAACACTGTGACTATTTTATTAACAGCTTAATACATAAGTGAGTTTAAAATAACCAAAAATGTCCTGTAAACAGGAAAAGATTCATAGACAAATACATAGAAGCTATCAAACTTCGTACTGTGAAAATGCGAACAAAGCCAAAAGCTTCTTGAAAAGGACAATTCGCAATATTTACTGCTAGCAATGTACAATGCACAGCACATAAGACCACAAAATGTCAAAATTCTTCAACTGACATTGAACCATAACTATCAGGCATTAAGTTCAAAATCTATTGAAGATTCTTGACAAGTATCTGATGTGGTGTTCCTATAGATCAGTGTTTCCTCGGTATTAAATACAGTCCAAAAGTGTCTTTAGGTAGCGCTGCACATGCAGGTTTTTGTCTTAAATCTTCTACATTCTCAGCGGCAACGTCAAATTCTTGCATTATACTAGCAAACATAACAAATGACATTGTTGTAACTAACGTCTGGCCTATACAAGTGCGCTTACCAATGCTGAAAGGTAGGAAATGTGGGATATTCTTCTTAACTGACACAACTTCCTTTTCTAATTCCGTTGCCTTATCTATCGGACCACTTCTCTCACCGTCAGATTCCATACCTGAATCACACTGAGAATTTCTTCGCACACGAATCTTGCTGCGTTCTAAAAATCTTGAGGGGTCAAATTTCTCAGGTTCCTTCCAATACTGATCTGATGTGTTCAGCTCATAATTGTTGATGAAGACAACAGTACCTTTTTCAACTCCATAACCTGATACTACTGCGTTTTCTGTAGCCACGTGTGGTACGATTGGTGATGAGGCATAGCGAAGGCACTCTAACACAGTTGCTTCAGTATACGGAAGGCAGCTTCTATCAGAGAGAGTAACCGCCCTTTTACCTTTAGTAACACTGTCAATTTCTGCTTTAACTTTCTTCGCGACATCAGGATCTCTCGCCATGGCTACCAGGCAAAGCATGACGAGGTTACCAACCGAAGAATGTCCTCCTAAGAAGTCTTCGAGCATGAATATGATCGTAGTTCGGTCTACAGAAGGATCGTCTTTCAAAACTCTAAGAAGGCCATCGAGAAAATCTTTCTCTGGGCCTTCGGTGTCCAAATTCATCTCTCTTTGTTCAACAATTCGGCTCAGGATGAAGGTACGGATGTCTTGGGACCAGCCTGATAGTTTGTCCATGTGTTTCTTATATAGTGGTTCGAGCCAAGGCAAAAAATCAACGGCGTATCCTTGGTTGATCTCCCAGAAGATCTCGTCGAAGTGGTCGACTATTTTCCTGGAAAAAACGAGATGGTTATTAAATTCTAGTTTGTTCAAAAACAATTCTATAAATGATGGGTTTTTATTTTGTTGTTGGATAGGTTTTAGAAAGTATGCATTTTTTAGGAACTGTAAGATATTTTACTTGTATTTATATGTGTGAATCGGTACTAACAGTGGAATCACAGTTATATATGTAAGTACTTAAATCTATTGTAATCTAATTACGCTGAAGAGTTTGTTTGTTTGTTTGTATAAGATTAGATACGAATGGTTCGAATTGAAAAAAAAAACTTTTTGTCGGATAGTCCATTTCTCGAGGAAAGCTTCAAGACATAGTACTTGTATACACTATGTGTGTGGAAACTAATAACCCCGCGGACGGAGACGCGGGCGGCAACTAGTCATGTCATACTAATATATTAATCATACCCATACTAATATTATAAATGTGAAAGTTGTTTGTTTGGATGTTTGTCCGTCAATCACGCTGAAACTACTAAACGGATTTTGATTGGACTGTGTATGGGCTGTCTTAGGTGATATGATATTTTTTATCCCTATTAAATGCTCCCATGGGATAAACTAAATTCCGCGCGAACGAAGTCGTGGGCGGCCGTTAGTAAATAAACTAGAATGTTAGGTATATTTTAAGTAATTACCTGAACTCCGGGTCAGTCTCTTCAAACCTAATATTGCACATATAATGGCAAAACATATTCATCGCCGTCGCTTGGAGAATCGGCTTCAGATTCACCGCCTTCTCCGTTGCACACGCAACTCCCCTCAAAGTCTGGACCAGTTCAATGCTCTCGAATGTGGCAACTGATCCTATTCGAGCGAAGTTTTCCGTGTGCTGTTTGGGACCGCAGTGACGGCGGGCTAGGTTGCGACGCCTGGTTTGCAGGTTGGACCAATCGCAAAGGGCTAGTGCTGGGGACAAGAAAAAAGGAGGTTTAGTAAAAATTCTGGGCTGTCTCACTCAGTTAAGATTGAGTTTACAGCTATAGCCTTAGCAAAGGTATACGAATAAATTCTTCGTATTCACGTGTGCAATAAAGAATTTGAATTTGAATTTAAATTGGAATTCAAGCTCGAAGCTTGTACTATGAATGCTAGGGAACGGATAGACATACTTAAATAAATAAATAAATATTTCTGGACATTATTTACACAGCCCCATCTAGCCCCAAACTAAGCATTAGCTTGGGCTATGGGTGTCAGACAACGTAGAAATATTACTTGATAGAAACACCCAGACCGATACAAACAGACAAGTTCATGCACACAAATGTTTGTACCGTGCGGGGATCGAACCCGCGACCTTTGGAGTAATTAATAGCCGACTTCTCGACCATTACTACACCAAACGGCCCGTGAAATATGTACTTAATACTTTTATAAACATCCATGACTCGAGTACAAGTGACGATGTTCATCACACAAACATTTGCCCCTAGAGGGATTCGAACCCGCGACCCTTGGTTTTGTAGCCAAGGTCTCTGACCACAAGACCAACGGACCCGTCAAATTGTTAAGTTAGAAGACTTGACACCATTTTCATCTCGTTACATTCAGGCCAGTATGAAATCGTTTCGGTCTTTTTTTATATTTTATACCTTCTATCTAAAATTGTAAACAAAGAAAAAATCGATATAATAGGTGCCTCCGATGGGAATCGAACCCAACGCCCCTTGCAATCCGGACAAGATGGTCTTTTATTACACCAAATAACACTGACTTCACATTCTACCCAAAAAACTAACCTCGTGTACTATTTTCAGGTCACCAAGTTGCTTTGCAACTAACGTAACATTTTCATTGACAAAAAAATTGGCCAAGTGCGAGTTGGACTCGCGCACTGAGGGTTCCGTAAAATTCTATTTTTGACGTTTTAAAAAAACTACTGAATAGATTTCGTTCAAACCAATTTTCGTTGGTAGTACCAATTATATATATAATTATTTCAGTTATTTCAGTTATTACAATATACTTATTACAATATAATTATTTCAGTTTTATCATCCTCTTATTTTAGAAGTTAGGGGGGGTGTCACACATTTTCCCACTTTGGAAGGGTTTATCACGCAAAATATTCACTTTAGAAAAAAATTATATAAGAAACCTTAATATAACTTTTAAAGACCTATCCATAGATAGACACGTATATGTTCAATGAAAAAAAATATTTCGAGTTTCAGTTCTGACTATGGGGTTTTTTTTTTTCTATTTTCGTATGAAAACTTTGTTGCGGTTTACAGAATACATCCCCTCACCAAGTTTCAACAGTATAGTACTTATAGTTTCGGAAAAAAATGGCTGTGACAGACTGGCGGACAGACAGACAGACATGACGAATCTATAAGGGTTTCGTTTTTTTTGCCATTTGGCTAAGGAACCCTAAAAACGCACTACAGCATACTCTATAATTATTTAGTGATTATAGAGTATTTTACGAGTACTTATAATTACGGAAATGTGTATTGACCTTTAGTTGTCACATCTCGTATTACGATTATTATGCACTTCTGACATGCAGTTTGAATGCGTGTCACGAATTTGGTGCACTTTTCTGCATTATCGGTGGCGCCGTGGATTGTAGGTCGAATCCTACTACTATTATAAAGGCGAAAGTTTGTATGTATGGATGTATGGATGTTTGTTACTCTTTCACGTAAAAACTACTGAATGGATTTGAATGAAACTTTACCACAATATAGCTTATACATCAGAATAACACATAGGATACCTATTGGAAATCGAAATCCACGCGGACGGAGTCGCGGGCGGCCGCTAGTATTAAATACACACTACACAGCTGTGTTGGGGATTCAAATAAATTGCACTTATTACTAACTTAAAACTGTGAGCGATGGTGGCCTAGTGGTACAGACGGCGCCTCACATACGCGAGCCCCGCGGTTCGAATCCGGGCCTACACCTCTGGATTTTCCGAAATCTATGTGTGAATTTGTGCCATTAGCTCGGCGGTGAGGGAAAACACCGTGAGGAAACCTGCACATTCAGTGATTTCTGACTTTAGATCAGTTAGATCTGAATGTGTAACCATGATCCAATCTGTCTGGTTCCCCTCTATGGGTTACGAAGGTCTGATGGCAGTCGCTTCACTGTAATAACCAGACTTGCCAAATCCTGGATCATGGTCAAAGCGGACCCCGCATAGAAACGGGATAACGCTAGGAAGAAGACTAACTTAAAACTGTGTTGGGGAATCCAATAAATTGCACTTCTTACTACCGCGACTTCGGTTTCCGCACTCATAGTGTTATATTGTAGCCTAATAAAGCCTTCTCCGACAAATGGACTATGGTTTTGGGGCCAGGCAATTGTTACTAAGTCCAAGGAATTTATGTACATAGGTACAATTATTTATCTTTGGATGCGTTCATTAGTATAGAAGTACGCAAATTGTCTGTTCAAAATCAAAGATATCAACAGCCTCCGTAGTGTAGTGATTAGAGTTAGGTTTAGGTTGTGGGTTCGAATCCCGCGGGGAACACCAACACTTTATGAAGGTTTTCTCAGTTTGGTTACGGTTAGGACAATGCAGGCTTGAATCACCTGATTGTCCGATAAGAATAATGATTCCGTGCTTTCGAAGCACGTTTAGCGGTTGTTAGTCCCGACTATGATCCAAATTGGCTGGTTTCCCTTGTGTGGTTTGCGGAGGTCAGACGACAGTTCCTCCAATGTAATCAGCACGCTTGCCAAATGCGGATTGGTGATCACAAACCCGAGCTGTGTTCAAAAAATCGAGAAAAGTTTTCTGGACCAAGGAATCGAACCCAGGACCACGAGGCCGCGGCCCGGTACCTAAACCACTAGACCATCGAGGTATTTTTTTAGCAGAGTTGAACTCTAACTAAATAAATAAATATTTCACAACATCACATACATTGATCTGAACCCGTGTTATGTAGCTTAAGCACTTGTGTTACAGACATCAGAATCAACAGTGGTATTACAAATATACATAAATAGATACATATAACACCCAGACCAGGACAAGCAGACATGTTCATACACACAAATATTTGTCCTGTGCGGGGATCGAACCCGCGACCTCTTGCGTAATAGGCAACATCTTGACCATTACACCAAGCGGGTCGTCAAACTAACTAAATGACGAAGCTTATGTTATGGCCATCCGTAGCATAGTAACTTGAGCGTGATGTAATAATGTAAAGCCACGAGTAATAAAGAACACCATTCTATACAGGGTTACTCGTTTTAATATACGTTAGATTAATGAACTAGAATATAAAGCATACTGTGATCTTTACTTATATTGTAATAACCAGGCATGTCAATTCAGGATCATAGTCGCAGCGTACCCTGGGCTCCAAGGCAATGGCCGAGGATGCAACCGGGAGAGGCGTTAGGATGATGATGACTGTGATCTATACTAATAAAATAAAACTTAAGAGTGTGTTTGAACGCGCTTATCTCAGAAACAACTGGTTCGAATTTTAAGAAATGTATTTTGCGTTGGATAGTCCTTTTGTCGAGGAAGACTTTAAGCTTTACACTATGTGAGCAGAAACCGAAATCCACTCGGACGGAATCACTTTTTTAAATCGGTTAAAAAGCTGTGATACGCCAATGATAAGTGTTTTCAACTATTACATCAAAGAAAATGGCGGAGTGAGAAAAAAAGACCCATTTTAAAAATGCCATTTCAAACCATTTGAAAAGTCCTAAATTTTCACCTGACAGTCAATCCCTTGATTCAAGCCTGCAATTTCCTAACCGAACTGTGGAAAAAATATAAAGCAAAAGCGTTCTGAGGGATTCGAATCCACGCACGACCTCCGAGGTTTTTAAGCTCAGCGCTCTAACCATCTAAATACAATATTTGAAAAATTTGTACCACAGAATTTCACAGTATTTTTTGATGTAAAATTTGAGTACCCTGTTTGTTAACCCTGTATAATAAGTAGGTAAGTAAACACGCGTGTTATAAACTTTAAACTGAATTATTTAATCAGTATCATATTATAAGTGAAGTGCAAAATATGTGGTGCCGTGCGGAAGTAGTATTTAATTGATTTAATAAATAAATACCTATTGTTTTAAGTGTCTGGTGTCATATTTCTACTGTTTTGTGTTGGACAAAATGCCAATAAAGTTGATGCCGTGGCTTTAGGTGAGTTAAAAAGTTTTCTTAAAATCGTTTTTGACAAAATGTGTATTTAAAAGTATTTATTAAAAAACTAGCGGCCGCCCGCGACTCCGTCCGCGTGGATTTCTTTTTTTCGAAATAAAAAGTAGCCTATGTTCTGTCTCAGGGTCTAAAGATTGTCTGTACCAAATTTCATCAAAATCGGTTGCGAGGTTTAAGCGGGAAAGCGTAACAGACAGACAGAGTTACTTTCGCATTTATAATATTAGTTGGGATAAGGAATTGGATTTAAGATGAATTTTATGCTTAGAGATGCAGAGCAATGTGAAATAGTAAATAAACTATTTGCAGGTACGAACTTATTTTCGAGTGTATTTGAGTTTCTTAAACTTTAAATAAATTCGTGATTATGTTACTGATTTACTTATATATTTCAAGTTTTAAAAAGAACATGTGAAAGAAAAAGCGAAAATTTACAACTATGTACTAGGTACTGCGTAAAATTACGTGAAAATTTATGACTACTACTGCGTAAAATAAAGTAAATTAATTGTCACAAAATGTAGGTAAATATTAAATTAATTAATACGCGTAATTTCAACACAATAGGTATTATTCCTCCTAGAGACGGCACAGATCCAGAAGTGCCTTATTTTAAACACGAAGATATACAAAAAATAATTTATAAAACATTCGTACGGATTTATTAAAAGAAAATTGTTGGAAAATTTCAAAATGATGGTAGATATTTCATACTTTAGGACGAAACTCTGTAGGTACCAGTAACTTTTCACTTTGGGCGGATTTCTGAAGAGACGAATAAAATATTACGAAATAGCAAAAATTGAAAATGCACCCAGGAATCGAACCTAAGAGATACAGAGCATCTGCTCGTTTAAAAAAACAGTACTTTAATTTTTACAAGAATATGACAGAAATGTTGCCACACACAAGAAAATAAAAAAATATGTACTCACAGTTATTCCGGTCTCCAGCGAAGAGTTTGTGGAATCTTATGAAGTCCGGCCTGCCTCCAAAGAATTTTCCGTTCTGGTTCAAAACTTCTTTAATCAACTCTAAATTGTTCACCACGAGACAACGCGTATTCCCTAGAGTCATACTGAATATATCTCCGTATGTCTTAGACAGCTCTGTGAAAGCCTGAAACGGCGACTCAAACTTGCCTAAAAGGTGCAGATTCCCTATTATAGGCAAAGGAGTGGGTCCCGGTGCGGTCTGGTATACTTTTTTCTCCCCATCTCGCGTCAACGAAAAAGTTTTCCGAGAAAAAAGTTTGTATACGCATAAAGCGAAGACTGCGATCAAAAGTACAGCACTCATTTTAGTTTTTCTAAAAAGAAAACTTTTTTTTGAGTGGCCACACCGGTTTGACAGGTGTCTGGGCGGGAAACGCTCGTGCACTGTGGTTTGGAACAAGAACGACCGCCATTTTATAGTCAGCCATGTTTGATTTGCATAGATTTGTTTTAGCTGTATTATGATGCTCTTTGACCGATCATCGCGATTTCAACCTTATCTCTTCACATGAGCGTTGCAATTAAGTTTCTTTCGTGTATCTGCGTAAAGTTTTCGGATATTTCATTGATATGATTTATTGAAAGAAACGGAAGAATAGGTAATGCTTGAATGAAAAAAATGTGGTTTGCAGTTGTAGTAGATTTGATTCTCGAGAGAATATAGGATCACACAGAACCATTTGGCACTTTGACTTGTCATAGACGTTGGTAATGTGCCATAGATAAGGAAGATGAGCATAGAGTATTTACTATGTGTGCGGAAACCGAAATACTTACACGCGGACGGAGTCGCGGGCGGCCGCTAGTTTTCTTTTAACAATGTTAATTTGTTATATTGAAATAACTTGTCTGGTATTTAACACTATGTGTGTGGACAAATGAAAACAGTAACAACAATTTGGTTCAAAAGTTGGTCAATGAAAAACTGATTCCTAATTCCCCTTATATCACTTTATCTGATGAAAAAACAAATGAAAATCGGGTGCGTGGTTTGAGGGATTTAAGCATACATAGGTAGGGACTAGGGTCAGACCATTGAGATATTACTACTACGTATAGAGTGGACATCGAGAAAAAATCAGTGCGTCAACTTGGAGGGAAGGGGCGGATAATTTAGTTATATTTTTGTCTACCTATGATTTCTGACTTTAGTTCTGTTAGATCTGAATGTGTAACCATGATCCAAATCTGTCTGGTTACGAAGGTCTGATGGCAGTCGCTTCACTGTAATAACCAGACTTGCCAAATCCTGGATCATGGTCAAAGCGGACCCCGCATAGAAACGGGATAAACGCTAGGAAGAAGATTTTTGTCTACCTATGAAATGACACGCCACTAGGTTAATTTCCTTTCCTGATTTCTACATGTTTTACAAGATGGCATTTTTTCGATTATAAAAATAGACGGCAACTGTTGTCCCCATGGACAACAGTGCTTTTAAGAAGATATTTATTCTATGTACGTAGTAGTTATAGTATAAGTAGTAGTAGTCTGTTATATGTTAACTAGTGAATAAGAGTAAATAATTTTATTTTAATAGCACTACTTACCTACTATTCACTTTCTGCTTTGCCCTAAGGTTGACTGGTAGAGAATGCATTAAGTCCGCCTTTTGTACCAATTTTATTTCGTGCAATAAAGTTTAAATAAATAAAATACTTCAATGGTTTTATACTAATTATGTAGGGATGTCACTCACGATTTTAATTTTACTGAATCGTAATAAAATATGATTCAATTGATTGATCATATAATTTGACCGCTAGCCTAAACCCAGCTAGCGAACATTATATACTTTAAAGAGTATGTAATATAGTATATATTCATATATTCCTTATTAATATTGCATATGTTGTTTAATTCAATTCTTTCACCCATACTGACGTAGGCGATGTGCCTAAATATTTTATTCATTGTATACAGACCGATTCTTAGATGTTTACTTACATATATAATTTTATTGATAACGGATTACTTTTTTTATAAATCAAAATCAAAAAAAAATCAAAAATTTGTTTATTTTCTTCCAAAAATGTTTACAGTACATAGGGTTGGGATCCTCTTTTAAGTACATAATACTTGTGATAGAAGATCCCGCTCTTCCACAACATACATTTTTATTTATAAGAAGACTAATACTTAACATGTATTACATAAGATAACAATAAATAATAATAAATAAATTCATTGGACTAACACACCAATTGCCTAGCCTGAAACTAAGCTCGAAGCTTGTACTATGGAAGCTAGGGAACGGATAGACATACTTAAATACTTTTATAAACATCCATGACTCGAGTACAAATGCTGATGTTCATCACACAAACATTTGCCCCTAGCGGGATTCGAACCCGCGACCTTTGGTTTTGTAGCCAGGGTCTCTGGCCACTCGATCAACAGGCCTGTCATCAATATGTTTTATGTGTAAGTAGTTTTTTTTTATTTGATTTGTAGGCAAACGATCATAATGGTCACGTGATTGTAAGTGATCAAAGTTGCCCAGGGACATCAACAAACGCAAGGTCGCAGATGCTTTGTCTGCATTTAAAAACCCCATACCCTCCCCAACGGAGCTCTGGCGACCTTACTCACCAGCAGAAACATAGCACAACAGTAACGAAGTGCTACTTCCCTGTGGTCTTCTGTAAGGTGGAGATACTTCCCCAGACAAGCGGCTCAGTGGAAGTTTCACAAAGCTAGCTCAAAAAGCTATCATTTATACTATACATTTTATACTATTACTGTCTCATGGATGTAGTGGTTAGAGCGCTCAGCTCAAAATCCTCGGAGGTCTTAGGTTCAAATGCCATTTTGTGTTGGCTTGTCCAGTTGGTGGTAAGGAAATTGCGGGCTTGAATAACCTCATTGCCCGAAAATAATGAAGATTCCGTATTTCGGAAGGCACGCTAAGCCGTTGGTCCCGACTATGGTCCAAATGGTCTGTTTTCCCTTGTAAGGGTTTCGGAGGTCAGGCGTTAGTCACTTTATTGTAATAATATTTAAAAAATTACCATTCTGATCAAATCAGGATCATAGTCGCAGCGTACCCTGGGCTCTGAGGCAATGGCCGAGGATGCAACCGGGAGAGGCGCTAGGATGATCAAGCAAAAGTCTGTAAAAGTCCGCCATCTTGAAAAAAACATCATAAATGAAGAAACGTGTCGTAAACCTATTGATGCCATTGATAAAATTCCAACCGATAAGTCAATATGTCCTTTCTAATCCAGAAGTGAAAAGTAGGCCGCGGCTCTGAATTATTCAGAGGATATTGAGAAAAATCTTGCAACGGGGAGGATAACGGTAGTGTTCTGGAAATTTTGGTGTTGAATGGCGAAATAGGTCCAAAAGTCGTATTCCTCATTACTGGGGGTCGTGATCATTGTATGAAATGACGCACAACAACATTTGGCAATTAAAATGCATTGGAAATGGCGTGGCTTCAAACGCTGACTCATTGCATAGCTTCCTCACGATTTTTTCATTCATATATTCCATTTAGTAAATTTTATTTTATAAGTGCGCCTCGCCTCCCCCTTTTTAGGATGACCCAAAAAGTTGCTTTCCTGCCGCACTATAAGACTAAGGTACTTTTATAATACCCATCCAGCCGATTTTCGAGCAGCCAGGTACGCAGGATATTACCATTATCCCAATTCGTGCATTATTTTCAGCATGGTTGACGGACAAACATCCAAACTAACAAACAAACTTTCACATTTATAATAGTAGTCTGATTAACCTAGGGCTAATTGAAGCACTTATTAATCGTCAGAAAAGTACAAAATAATGACTCCACCACCGATTCAGTAAGCAGCAGGCAATTGGGCTAAATAGAGAGGAGGGTCGGATGAATATTTTGGCCTAAGCCAGCATAGAAATAACAAAACAGCACAAGTGCTTGGAATCAGATCAATCCTCAGGAGAAATACCAAGAACATTTGAATCTAGTATTTAAATTATCTAGGACGTTTACCTGCTTAACCATACAGCCTTAATCAGTAGTCTGTAGTCTTAAATGGGGCATGTTACGCAGTCGAGGGAACGCTATTTATAGAACAAGTCCCGTTTTCAACGGTTCTGGTTAGGGGCAAAGATCTTTTGCATGTATGATTCAAGAGTGGAACTTCTAATCGAATGAGCTACTTTTCTGGGGAAGTACCTCCACCTTACATAAGACCGCAGTGTTTTAGCACTTCGTAACTGTTGTGCTATATTTCTGCTGGTGGGTAAGGTCGCCAGAGCTCAGTTGGGGAGGGTATGGGGTCTTAAAGGCCGGCAACGCATCTGCGATCCTTGTTAGGTTGTTGATGTCCGTAGGCAGCTGTGATCACTTATTATCATGTGACCGTCTTGTTCGTTTGCCTCCCTATAACATAAAGACCTATACGAAGCTGATTTGGCAGCTTAAGAGCTTTGCTAACTAGAGACCCCAAACCATTAACTCAAGCCAACAACTTTCTATTTTAATTTTGATCCTCTCTCAGTATTTTATGCTCTGTCTGACGTATAAAACTCCAATCATTTTGATGCTCTGTTTCCCGAAACGGAGAACACCTTATCCTGTTTTCACGTCCCAGTTATTTGAGGTCGGCATAGATTAGAGAGGACAAAAGAATCGGACTGACTGCTAAGGCTGTTCACACAACGAAATAAGTATAATAATAATAATACCCTCCAGCCGTATTCGGCCATGGCGGCCGATCTTACGATCAGCCAGGTACGCAGGATATATTATACAAGTGAGTGCGCAAGCACAGGTGCACTCCCTATTCCTTCACTCTCATAATTCGGTGGGACAGCAATCTGACACGACCGTAGAGAGATCAGGCGCAGGACCAACGGCTTAACGTGCCTTTGTAGCTCGAGAGGAAAAGTTATCGGTCACCCATCCGATGACTGGCATCTGCGAACATTGCTTAACTTTAGCAACCGCAGGCCGAGTGCGCTAACCACTGCGCCATCGAGCTAATAAGAATATCAACCAAGTAAGTTCTATTCTGCGGCAAGGATTATTTAATGGTTCAAGGAGGCAAACTAGAGGGTCGTCTGATGGTTAGCGATCACCGCTGCAAATGGACATCAACAACCGCACAAGAGGCGTAGATGCGTCTTTAAGACCCGTATGTTTTGTTGTTTGTTTAAGCCAGCCCCAAATTAAGCTCGAAGCTCGAAGCTTGTATTATAGATGCTGGATCGGTCTAGCTCTAACAAGGCGAAAGAAACCGCAGGATTTTAATGGATAATGAGACGAAAGTCTCTAGTTCTGAGCCCCACACACGACTGCAGGCCTAGATAGCCTGTACGTTATGGCGCGTAAAAGCGTTCTCCTGCGAAAATAAAAAGGGGAACGAATAGACACACTTTAATACTTTTTGTACATTTTATTTAAGCATTTTCAAATGCTAGGTATTATTATACCTTTTAACTATCTTCTTCTTCTTCCTAGCGTTTATCCCGTTTCTATGCGGGGTCCGCTTTAACCTCTTAACTATAATGTTTAAAATTATAAACAAAGAAAAATTCATCTAATCTCATATAGCTCACGCGGGAATCGAATCCAGCGCCTCTTGCAATCCGGACAAGCAACGCAGCTTTAGCAAATAACAAGGAGAAATTCGTCAAGTCCACTAACGGTCTCGGTAGCTTTGTGGTCAGAGCGCTTGCCCGGATTGAAAGAGGCGCTGGGTTCGATTCCCCCCTGAGCCACATGAAATCAGATGATTTTTTGTCTGTTTATAATTTTAAACACTTTAGTACTTTTATAAGCATCCATGAAAAAAAATAGTCTGCGCCTAGCTGTAGTGAAACCACCATTTCACCTCGTGTAGAAAAACGTGTTACTGAGTTACAATCAGACATTCGCGGTTGTATCTAGGGCATGTTTTGATCCAACAGACTGATTACATAACACAAATAATGCAAACACATACATATTTTCATTATGAATGATCGTGTGACGAGTTCTTTTCACTCGTATAGGCGTAGGGTCAAACCCAGTGACGGATTAACCCTTTATCAAATAAAGCAATCCGGTATTTGACTGACCTGTCAAATCACCTTCTTTTATAAAATGTCAAAAACGTAAACTTGTAGGAAAAACTGTATGGAAAAACTGTATGGAATAGAGAATTGTGACGTCACATTTGTGTATTGTCAAATCAATACTCTTTTAGTTTCGATTAGGTGTAATAATTTGTTAAAAGCTCAAAAGTAACTGTGGATAAAAAATTGTGCTTAATTTTTGATTTCATCTTTAATGTTGGAATATCACAATTTATTTCGTATGCAGTCAAAACCCAATTGTCTAGGGCATCACGTCTGGGGGTCACTAAAGAAAGCACAAAATTCTAGTTGACATACGGATAGGGAGACCCACAGGCGTGGATTGCTTGGGGCATCAAGTAGTCTTAATCCGTCACTGGTCAGACCAAGACAGTACATAGCAAAAACATAGCACAACAGTTACGAAGTGCTACTTCTCTGTGGTCTTCTGTAAGGAGGTACCTACTTCCTCAGACGAGCGGCTCATTCGAGTGGAAGTTACACTTTTTTTTTTGTGATAGGAAAGCAACCGAACAAGAGGATCATCTGATGGTAAGTGATCACCGCTGCCAATGGACATCAACAACCGTAAATGGATCGGAGATGCGTTGCCTGTCTTTAAGATCCCATACCCTCTTCAACTGAGCTCTGGCGACCTTACTCACTAGCAGAAACATAGCACGACAGTTACGAAGAATAGTTACCTGTATAATAAAGCTAAAGAATTTGTTAGTTTGTTTGTTTGAACACGTTAAACTCAGGAACTACTGGTTCGAATTTAATTTTATACTTATTGTTTGGATAGTCCATTGGATGAAGAAGTAACATATTAGTATTAAATAGAATAAAACTATGTGTGCAAAACCGAAATCCACGCGGGCATAAGTAACATAATAATCTGCGTAATAAGTTTTTCGTTAAAAATTGGCCACGATAGCTGAAACTCGGCTAGAGGGTCATTATTGTTTAGATTTCTGCAATTTAGCAAACCACTGCTAAATTTAGCAAAATCGCTTGCGTTGTCAATATCGTTAGGTATGCTAATCTGAAATATATCAAGATATTTCTGTGCCCTGACACCAAAAAATTAAAGCAGTATTTTAATTGGCATAAAATACGTTGGTTGCTAATGTTACGAGGGGGTTTGAAGCGAGCGTCTCTTCACATTACAGGGGCAGTGTCCGAGCGGTCCAAAGTATGGTGAGAACCATAGTACCTACAAGCTTTTATCTCAGTTTTGGGTATTGCTTTATTTATTTATTAATTTAATACAAAAATCTGTGTTCAAGAAAGTGTTTCGGAAAACTGTTCAAACAATTTGACTGCAAAATCAATATAAAAAATACAATCGAATCAACAGAAAATTAATCATAATATTTAGAAGGTACCTAGGGTACATGCTTTCGTTTAAGTCATCGATGCAGGCAGGTACCTTTCAAGCTTATTTATAAGAGCTTTCTTGTTTGTGCCTTGACTTATGTCTTCAGGCAAGTTGTTTTTAATAAAAGGAAACCTTTTTTTATGATAGACCATTGGTGTGTTAGTCAAATGAATTTATAAAATCTATGTTGCGTCGAAGTTACTTGGGAAAACATGTCCGCCATTTTTTTCCGTCGTGACCCAATTTATTCATCCCAATCCCAAAACATCAGGAAGTTGATTTTGGCATAAATATATTGCTATGACCTTAAATCCGGAGGCGTAGACGCCGAAAAAAGTCGACTTAATATTTTATTTATGGGACTTTTTTAAGATGTTTTGCGAGTACCAAATATTGGGCCTGACCGCTAGCACTTTTGAAGGTGTTTTTTTTTATTGAACATCTCGCTTGGTAACAAGGAATATGAGTTTTTTTTATTCTATGGTGACGCCTCGATGGTTTCGTGGATTAAGTACCAAGCCGAGGTCCTGGGTTCGATTCCTGGGCTGGGCAAATTTTGTGTTGATTTCTCTAAACACAGCCCGGGCTTGCGATCGCCAACCAGCATTTGGCAATCGTGGTGATTAAGCTAAAACCCATCTTTGTAACAAAAACATGATTTCAAATGATGGAGGCCTTTGCCCTGCTGTGGGACATTAATAGGCCGAAACTTTTGTTTCGGTGTGTTATACATGATAAAGCTTAAAGCCTTCCTCTACAAATGGACTATCCAAAACAAAAAGTTTTTTTTCAATTCGAACCTTTACTTCCTAAGCATAACGCGTTCAAACAAACAAATCTTCCTCTTTGTAATATTAGCACAGATTTTAGCAGGTATATTTAGGGACTAATAAATCTAATGTTACAAAAAGTAAAAATAAAATTAGTATCGAGATTCACGCACGATTCGATCGAGTACCGCGAAAGTGTTTTCAATTTCATTTGTCAATATTTAATGAGTCTCCTTTCTTTATTGCTGCGTTTCTTGTTTTAAATGCGTTTTAGAGATCTTTGTGTGAAGTTTTAAAACCATTTAATGGTTTTCATCTGGTCGAATAGGAATGATTTCTATGATTAGTTATTTTAAACTTCTATGCAATAGATAGGTAGTAATGAACTTGTTGACTTTAATAATTGACATCACCGACTTATACCTCATTGGCATAATAATGTCGATACGAATTTAAGTATTAGTTAATGTAAAGAAATGTTAAATAAAAAAACTGGAGGTGTCAATAAAATTATAGCCTTCTCAAGGCATATACATTCTCCTGTAGCTAGCATTCTAATGAAGGTTTTCGCAAATGAAAAATCCGCTAGATGACAGTAGGCATGCGTCGTTTCTAACTGGTATGTAAATGATGAATTTTGACATGACATTGACAGATATGTCAAATCATTAATGATCAAGCAGTTCGACCTCACGCCTACATATTGCCATCTAGCGGATTTTCCCATCGCAAACACCATAATTGGGTATTTGACTGCAAACAAAATAAATTATGACATTCTAAGATTAAAGACGAAATCAAAAATTAGGCACAATTTTTTAAATCACAGTTACTATTGACCTTCTAACAAATTATTACAGCTAATTGAGCTAAAAGAGTATTGATTTGACACTACAGCATCGTGACGTCACGATTCAATATTTCATATATTTTTTCCTACAAAGTTACGTTTTTGACATTTAAAAAAAGTAGGTGATTTCACCTATCAGTCAAATACCGTATTGTGTAAGAATTTTGAATATCCGTCAAGTAAGTTTTGAAGTTATCCGTATCAATTTTCGGTCAGACCTGGGAATCGAATCTAGGACGCACGCAACTGTTGCTTTTATCTGTTAGCCATTGCGCCACGAAGACATTTTAATGTACGGAACCCTCCACTAATTTTGCTTTTGCGCTTACCGCTAACTTGTTTTATGAAGAATAATCCCTAATGATTAATTGTTGCGTTCGCGGAATTAGACGGCCTTGCATAATGTATGGGGTTCCGAGTAACCCCATGATCTGGATACGAGAATTGTGCAATATACACCATGGAGTTTGTTTGTTTCAAGAGAAATTGTAAGTTCGTGTTTTTCAATGTTAATTGGGTTATTGCGTGTAAACAAAACTCTTTTGATTTTAATTCTTAAAAGACCGGAAAAAAAATGAAACGTCAATATAAGAGAGTTAGAGGGGGTTGATTGGTATAGTATAGAATGCAAAGAGGCATTAAGTCCACATTTGGTTACTATATTTTCGTTGTTCACTAAAGGAAAAAAGAATAAAGTCTCAGTAAAAATAACGAACCGCTCATCTAGTGAAGTTGGTTGGTACCTCTAACTTACAAAAGGCACAGGTCATAATATATTTTATTTTATTGTGTTGCGTTTCTTCTAACGCCAAATAAGGTCTCCAGATTCCGATTGGAGAATAAGTTTTTAAAAGAGGGCAAGTATTTAACTATTTTGAATCATCATCACCAAGTTTACCCCTTGTTCGTCTTACCGAAGCCTTTATTATTCAAAAAAAAGTATTTATGTAAGAAAAAAATATAATATAAAAAGCGGTTTTAACCTACTCGATTAAACTTTGAAGAAAAAAAAACAAAACTTCCTATGCCTAACCTAAAAACACTGAACGTCCGCGGTGAAATTAAAAAGAAAAAGAAAACAATATCAAAACAGAATTCACGGCCAGTATTTCGCAAAGCACCTAGCGAGGATCGTTCTAAATTCAAAACTCAGCGTAAACATTATTCTAATGTACTGACGCAGATGCCCGCATGCATATTGTATTCAGATTAATAAATTCAGGATAGGTGTTGGGGTGCGATCGGATTTGTATCCTGGGTCGGATATGGATTCAGATGTTTTTATTTAATGATTTTCAGTACGAGTCCGATATCATCGAAAGAAGCTTAAATGTTAATTGTTCCTGACATCTTGTATTTCTCATCCCTCATATCAGAGAAATTCCAACTCTAGCAGCTTGACTTGCTCGACATGAAACTACTGGTTAATTTCAATAATGTATCTCTCGGTAAAGAAAAGCGCAATAAAGTTAAGTTTCCTAGATGTTTTAGTTATAATAACTGTATCTAAGCAATCGAAATATGCTAGGCCTATCTATACAAAGAGAAGATCTATGAAATGGACCTTAATCCTAAAGAGTTTGTTTGTTGGTTTGAGTGCGCTAATCACAGAGACTAATTGTCCTAATTGAAAAATTGTTTTTGTGTTAGATAGTCCATTTGACGCGGAAGGCTTTAAGCTATTACTATGTGTGCGGAAACCGAATTACACGCGGACGACGGCGTCGCAGGCAACCTAAATTAAAATTAATAAATGGCTTTTATTACACATTCCAGCCGTTTAACTTTGCAATTTGATAAATGGGTTTAGTTATAAGAAATTATGAAGCCTTGTATTATTATAATTAATAAATAATTAATATAAATAAATAAATAATTTTTACCATCGCAAAGCTATGCGAATGTTTTTTGGAGACGGTAGCCTTTTAAACTATGGCAGCGACGATGACTTAATTTTGTGAGGTCTAGAAGAGACTTGAGCAATTTATTTTATTTTACTAGCTGCCACCCAAGACTCCGTCCGCATGAATTTCGGTTTCCGCACACAACCGATTGTTATACTATTGTTATACTATAGCTTAGCGTGTTATAAGCCTTGCTCGACAAAATAAAATATTCGAAAGAATTGGTCTTAAAATAAAATTCTGTTCCAAAAACGAATCCGAACGCACCCAAATCCCCAAGATGGCTGTACGTCAGTTGGTAACGGTATATTCGAAAACACTATCCCTGATGTTTTACAAATCCAGGCAATTTCTTTATGTATTTATACGGGAAAGGTACAGTTACGAACGCATAATGATGTAACGTGACACCTAGTTTGGATGGGATTTATTATTCTTGTAATAAAACGTTTTGTTACATAATAGGCACGTGCCGAACTAATAGTAAAAAAGAACGTTTCTTTAGGAACAAATATAAATTATTAATATTTCTTGGTATAAACCACCATCTGCCTACGTTAACACTAAATATAGCTTTCGCTTTAAAGGCTAGGGAAAGGAAAGAGTTTTCCCTGTATGAAAAATAGGAACGGATGGAATGAAGGTGTTTGCGATTGAAAATTCCGCGAGATGGCAATACGCAGGCGTGAGGTCTAACTGCTATGTCATTGGTGAATTTTGACACATATGTCAATGTCATGTAAAGATTCACCCATCACATACCAGTTAGACCCTACGCCTACCTACTGCCATCTAGCGGATTTTCCATTTGCGAAAACCCTCATTGTCATAAGAATGGATTTAAATCAGAAGATACCTAATTATGCCTTTACCATATTTCGACCCGCTCTGACACAGGCCATGTAATGTTAAGCGACAGTCACTTCATCCTACTACTATAATAAAGGCGAAAGTTTGTATGTGTGGATGTATGGATGTAAGGATGTATGGATGTTTGTTACTCTTTCACGTTAAAACTACTGAATGGATTTGAATGAAACTTTACCACAATATAGCTTATACATCAGAATAACACATAGGATATTGGAAATCCAAATCCACGCGGACGGAGTCGCGGGCGGCCGCTAGTATCGCATAATGCTAGTGATTTTAGTAACCAACGTACGTCAGTAAAGTATTAGCTTATTAATGTCCCACTGCAGGGCAAAGTACTCTACCAATTGCAATCATGTTTTCGTTACAAAGATGGGTTTTGGCTTAATCACCACGCTTGCCAAATGTGGATTGGTGATCACGAACCCGGGGAGTATTCGAAAAAACGGGGATCGAACCCAGGACCTCAGAACAACGGCCCGATTCTTAAACCACTAGACCATCGAGGCTTTTTACGCACGTCTCTGTTTCTCTTTGGTTGTCGCAAAATAATGGTTGGATTTTGTTGGGGTATGCCCCGACCTTTGAGGCATTACTACTACGTATAGAGTGGACATCGAGAGCAAATCAGCAGGCAGGGCAAACAAAATTTTTTTTTTACTTGACTGTGAAATGGCACGCAACTAACTTTTTTTTTGTCCTGTAGTGATCTGTAAGTACGTGTGTTTAGAACACAAATAACGTATGAATAAAGAAGCGGCTTGATATAATAAAGCTGTAGAATGTGTTTGATTGTTTGTTTGAACGCGCTAATCCCAGTAGGTACTGGTTCGAATAGCAGAGTTGGATAGTCAATTTGACCAGGCTGACTTTAAGCTATAGTTTACTAGCGGCCGCCCGCGACTCCGTCCGCGTGGATTTCTTTTTTTCGAAATAAAAAGTAGCCTATGTTCTGTCTCAGGGTCTAAAGATTGTCTGTACCAAATTTCATCAAAATCGGTTGCGAGGTTTAAGCGGGAAAGCGTAACAGACAGACAGACAGACAGAGTTACTTTCGCATTTATAATATTAGTTGGGACTAGTTGGGATAAACCCCTATGTGGGCAGAAACCGAAATCCACGCGGACGGAGTCGTTGGCGCTAGTAAATAAATCAACACCAATCAAGCACCAATTGCCTAGCCCCAAACTAAGTTCGAACTTGTACAATGGATGCCAGAGGAACGTGTAGAAATACGGTGACGGTAAAGATCCTGAAATTCCTAGGTTTGTGTGCAATGGACTGGGCGCCCTTCGTCCTTAAAAGCTTACCCTTGTCGGCCTTCGGAAAAACTTCAAAAGTTTATTTTTCCAATTGTTTTTTTTTTAAACAAACAAGAGTGTCATCTGATGGCAAGTGATCACCGCTGCCCATAGACATCAACAACCGCACAAGGGTTGAAAATGCGTTGCCTTTAAGACCCAACTGAGCTCTGGCGACCTTACTCACAGAAACATAGCACAACAGTTACGAAGTGCTACTTCACTGTGGTCTTCTGTAAGGTGGAGGTACTTCCGTCGAGCAGCTCATTCGAGTGTAAGTTCCACTGAGCTCTCCTGACCTACGCAATTTAAAATATTATGCGTTGTCTTATCTTTAAAATAAAATACGAGCCTCTGTTAAGACGATTAAACTTATCTCAGTATTTAAAGCCATTTTCTCTGTTACAAGATGCAATCATATTCAAGGGCAAGCGTTTCGTTACTTGAGATTTATAATATAGGTGGCGCCACTATGACACTTATTTTAATTTGTAATTGGAACCAGCGTCTAAAGGTCATACATTCTTTACAGCATAATATAGGCACCGTGCAGAAACTATAGAGGGCGCTAAGATCCCGATTTTTTTCTGTGGTTTAACAGTTAAAAGACAATGCCTAAAATTGGCGTCTTTTTTTTTTGAGCGTCCACCAACCAAACTTGGTAATCTATATTCTTGAGGGCAATACAAACGATATTTGCTATGGCAGCATAGCTGTAAACTCAGTCCGAATGAAGTGAGGCAGCCTAGAACGTTTTCACACTAAGCGTTTGCTCCTGCATTTTTGTATGGGAAATTGCAACTTTTTTTTTCTCGCCTCCATCCCCCCCTAACAAAATAGGCATTGTCTTTTGACATTTAGCGTAAAAGTTTCGAATATGAGTCACTAGATGGCAGAATAAGGCACCGTGTTTTTCCGTGGTTTGAGAGTAGAATTACCGACATTGAGAGTAAAAGTTTTGAATATAAGTCACGAGATGGCAGAGTCATCGCTACGCACGATGCCTATAGAGCACAATACCCATAGAGCATAATCGATGACCTATTAGACCAAGAGGTCGCGGGTTCGATCCCTGCACTGGACAAACATTTGATGTGATAAACTTCTTGAACACTACACCTAGCGGGTCATTCAAACCACATTCCAGGGGATCGGTTGAAAAATGGTTGTATGTATATAGCAAAATAGGTACATATACATAATAATCTATATTAGATAATTAAATTACAAGAGTAGGAAATAGTACCTACTATAGAGTGAATTCCGTCCATTTTGATAAAAAATCTCTAACGTGTCATCATCATCATCCTAGCGCCTCTCCCGGTTGCATCCTCGGCCATTGCCTTGAAGCCCAGGGTACGCTGCGACTATGATCCTGAAATTGACATGCCTGGTTATTACAATGGAGCGACTGTCGTCTGACCTCCGTAACCACAAGGGAAACCAGACAATTTGGATCATAGTCGGGACCAACGGCTTAACGTGCCTTTCGAAGCACTGAATCATCATTCTTATCGGACAATCAGGTGATTCAAGCCTGCAATGTCCTAACCAAACTGGGAAAACCAACACAAAGTGAAAGTGTTCCCCGCGGGATTCGAACCCACGACCTCCGAGTTCGTAGTTTTTGAGCACAGCGCTCTAACCACTACACCACGGAGGCAGTTAAAAAATCTCTAACGTGTAATAACCTTAAAAATCTTATTGTTACTCGTGTAATCTGTATTTTTACTTTAAATGTAACCTCAACCCTCTCAATAAAACAACAACTCGAAAGTCCACTCAAAACTTAACTTTATTTCTTTTGAAATAGGATTCAATAATTATAATTTATGATTAACTGTTGACATCTCGCATGAAATATAAAATCCCCAACTTTATGAAAAAATAAAACTCAACTTTAATGTGCTGAAATAGGATCTCTTTTTCCAAAATGAAAGCTCCGGTCACTAGAATTATACAGGTAAGATTGGAGGGGTTTATACATAATGTAGTGGAGTTATTTGTAATATTTATTTCAATATTTTTTGTAATTGAAATAATGTTAAGTTAATGCTTCGAGAAAATACTGCTTATCTAAACATTTTAAACATTATTTCAAAAAAATACAATAGACTTGCCTTTGTAGTCTTCATCTAGCCAGGATATTTACAAAGCTTCAGGGTTGTTCTTATATTATAATATTGAACCTCCTGCCTCCTGACCTCCAAATGAAACTGAAACATTTGTAGTAAAAAATTACATTTATAAATAATACAATACTCTTGATAATATAATTGTTATTAACAAAATGTTAAAAAGATAAAAACTTTACTTACGTTATTTGTAATAACAATCAAACTCTGCCAAAACATAAAATATATTTTTTCAGTGGTTGGAATTGGAACCTATACCTATTACCTAGATCCAAATGCACCACCGAGCCAATCAAAATGCACGAAACAAAACAACAAATAAAATAAAACTTATTCTCAATTATTAACATGATCTTGAATAAAATAACATATTGAAATCCCATGAAATATGCATGACAATTTAAATTTCCAATGATTCGAAAAAAAAGATGGTGCTATACTGCAGACCGTGGACCGATATAAAATCAGTGATACAATTTAAATTGCAACCAGTGCGTGGTAGCTGGCTGTATCCGTTTGAAGTCTTTGCCTGTCCTTATTTTTTTAATTTTAATAATTTGGCGCGAATTCTCCAAGGAGTTTTCGTTTTTACAATGTGACAGCTGGGTAAGTTTTTTTTTCTAATGGTCGCTAATGGCCTTGGCCTTTTATTTTATTATTATAATGTTTACAACATTAAAGTTGTTTAAAAAATAGAGGAACTTCAAATTGTTAGCAACTTAAGCAACGTAGGCTGGTCATGATCTCAAGTTCTTAGAACTGTACCCCATGAGTTGTGATCATAAATCAACATTTAAGCGTGTTGTTTAATTTGCCTCGTTGTATGAAAGATAACTATTACAAAATGGATTAAAGCGTTTTCTCTGCGTTAAATGTAAATTAAATAATGCAAAACTATCTATCTATACAAATTTAATAAAGCTGGAGAGTTTGTTTGTTGGTTCTAACAATCAAACTCTCCACTATTTGGTCGAATCGAAAAAACCTTTCTGTGTTGGATAGTCCTTGTCGAGGAAGGCTTTAAGCTATTATTGTATACCTAACACAATGTTCGTGGAAATCGAATTTCTCGGGGACGAAGTCGCGGGCGGTCGCTAGTGACTTGTTAAGGCTACTTTTTCCCAATCCATATCACGGATGGCATAAACCGCTACCTACAAAAAAATAATTTTAATCTAAAATGTTCAGCATCACAACAGTAATTTCAGAAATTGAGCCTATGTTGTGGCCAGTAGCGGTTTTACGGACTTATTCCGCTTTGATCCCCAAAACGGATCCACAGCCAACTATAGGTAGGGTGCGGTTGGGTGACGAGCGCTGTAAGTGATCACCGCTGCCCATAAACATCAACAACCGCACAAGGGTCGCAGATGCGTTGCCTGCCTTTAAAAACCCCTCACCAGACCTTACTCACCAGCAGAAAAACATAGCACAACAGTTACGAAGAGCTATTTCACTGTGGTCTTCTGTAAGGTGGAGGTACTTCCCCAGGCGAGAGGGTCATCCGAGTGAAACTTCTACTAAGCTCTACCTCTCTTATAGATCAGCTACCAAAATTATTTTTTTTAATTCGAACCAGTGGTTTCTGACATTATCGCGTTCAAACAAACAAGCAAACAAACAGACTCTTCAGCTTTATTATATTTATTATTGTAGAAAACTTCCGGCTGGTTAAAAGATTGATAACAGCGATAAAAATGATTACTAGTCACAAAACTAATTTGGATTACATTAGAAAACTCGACTTCGTCGGCGTGGATTTCGGTTTCCGATAGACTTCCTCGTCAAATGGACTATCCAATACAAAAATATATTTTCAAATCAAACCAGTAGTTCCCGAGATCAGCGCGTTCAATCAAACAAACTCTTCAGCTTTATTATGTTATACTTAATATCGATATTTAATTGATATCAAATATTAAATTGATTGTGCAATATTAAATTGATATTATATATGAAATTTTAAATTAGTATTATTAAGATCGTGTAATTCATATTCTAACTTATTCGACTAATTCGTCAAGTTGACATATTTAAATGTTATTTTTATGTTTTGTCGTCAACTCCTGTCTATAGAAGATGTGGGCACATTAGCACCCATCTCTTAGAGCACTTTTTACATTTGGCTAGGTACATCAAAAATCAACTGTAAAAAGAAATTAAAAAAATATACTATATTAGTATTTTTCGAAACGCGATAGGGAGAAAAACAAAAAAAAAACATATTTTTTTGCAATGTTTTGTGACTTTTTTCATTTCAATAATTTACTTAAGATGTCAACGTTAAGTAGGTTATAAAGTTATAGTTTTAGTGTACAAAACAAGGAAATGTAATTTGAGACGTAATTTCATTAATAATGCTTACACAGAGTTTTACTTTTGCTAGCACATTTGGTATTGACCCTGTTCTAAGCGCCGGTCGTGGCTTCGAAACCCAGTTAAGTTATTTTCACTGCAAGTTTATTAAAAAAATATAAAAGTAATAATGTCCCACTGCAGAGCAAATGCCTCCATCACTTGAAATCATGTTTTCGTTACAAATATGGGTTTTGGCTTAATCACCACGCTTGCCAAATGCGGATTGGTGATCACAAAACCGGGCTGTATTCGGAAAAACCGACACAAATTTGCCCGACCCGGGAATCGAACTCAAGACTTTGAGATCACAGCCCGGTACCTAAACCACTAGACCGCCGAGGCGTTTTATTAAGTTTATAAAGGGACAGATTAATTTCATCCCCCGCACTTAAAATTAAATTGTTACCTATGCCCTCCCCATAATACGACTCGATCTAAAATTGGCATTTAAATTTAAAGCGACAGTCGCTTTTTATCGCACTGACAGCATGTTGACAAACGTACTTTTAGTGCCAATTTCGAAGTATGGCGTGTATGGTTCGAGTAATAGCCATGGTAACCTACCCATGAATGTTCCAAACCTAAAAATATACTTTATCATTACTTATTATATTTTGTTTCAGAAGCCACCATGTTCAACACATCTTTTCCCGCCAAAACCTCTTGCCAGAACAGAATGGCGAAACAGCTGTTTCACGTCAAATGTCACGACGCCATCTTGAAATCTGAAATCAGAAGTGACGTTTTATTTTTTTATGTGGACTTGACTTCGAACCTTGCGCGGTCTGGAGCGGAATTTTTGTATCAAAATAGTGTTGTTTTAGTCTTATCTGTGATATTAGTTTTAATCGTTTACGTGTGGTATAAGTGTTTTTGGAGTCCTACGCTTTATGTAAAGGTAAGTAATAAATGTTACTATTATTATTTATAAGCATATTTTATTGATAACTAAACAAATATCAACACTGAATACTCCAATCATTTATTAATTTTACTCATATGGGTATCTCTATCCAAGACAATTATTCCATGAGTTTCAGTTGAGCATTGTTAGAAGAAGTCAGTTTTCCTGTTTACGTTTTATTTAGATTTATTCATCTTCCACTTTTTTATGACTTGTGTTTAAAAAGCAACGCGTTGGGGGGACCATTTTGATATATAAAGCAATAATTTTACATACATAAAAGTATCTACCTCCAATATTTCTGGTCTTCCTGGAGATTGTGCGGTCACCCAATCGCCTAGGAAAATGGCTAAAGTAGCTCGAAATAGAAAGCAGCCAGAGGCTCTTGGTTCAAACCCCGAGTCAGACCAACAAAAATACTGGGTTTTTTCTATGGCGCAGTGGCTAGAAACTAGCACTGCAGGCGACAAGCACTTCAGTTTTCTTGGGTTTGATTCCGGATCAGACATAAGAAGTGTCAACAATGTTCCTGCGTCCCATCTCTTTTTTATGTGATATGGAGGCAAACGAACAAGATAATCATCACCTGATCGTAAATCACCACTTCTCATGGACATCAACAACCGCACAAAGGTCGCAGATGCGTCGCCTGCCTTTAAGACTCCATACGCTCCCCAACTGAGCTCTGGCGACCTTACTCACCAGCAGAAACATAGCACAACAGTTACGAAGTGCTACTTCACTGTGGTCTTCTGTAAGGTGGAGGTACTTCCCCAGACGAGCGGCTTATTCGAGTGGAAGTTCCACAAAGTCAGATTGCTGTGAACTATGAGAGTGAGGGAATAGGGAGTGCACAAGTTTGCCCAGGTCCATACTTATCTTATCATTTATTTATTCCCAGGAGCTATCAGACATCGGCTTCGATCACATCCAAGGTCCAGACCGTCGGTCCAGGATAACCAGAGCTCAGCAAGCTCGGAAGTATGGGTATAAGATACCACCTCCGTACCCGAATGGATGGTTGACTGCCTCCGTGGCACGTTGCAAAGCACCCAGAGGTCTTAGGGTTTGAGTCCCGGGTCGGACCGTAAAAATGTGTCTGATTTTACAGGACGCAATTTAAGCGGGAGCTGAGTCAGAGTACCTGGGTTCCAATCCCGGGTTGACCAAAAAATGTGTCTGATTGTTTCTAAGTCGCTGTGGCTAGGAAGATGCACATAAGAGTGACAGACAGCTAAGGCAGTCTTCTTGGGTTTAAGCTCCAGATTGGACGGAGCTCAGTTGGGGAGGGAGTGGGGTCTTAAAGGCACCGCATCCGCGATTCCTCTGTTATCGTGAATGTCCATGGGCGGCGGTGATTGCCCACCATGAGGCGATCCGATTGTCACCTCTGCCATAAAAAATAATGAGGCGCCGGCGCCGTTGGTCTTGCATCTCTCTACGGTCGTGTCAGATTGCTGTAACCAGTGAGGGAACAGAGATTGCACAAATTTGCCTAGGCCCATAACTATCTGTTTGTTTATTTTCTCCCCAGGAGTTTGCCTAACTGATCGTTTATTCATTCACAGGAGCTATCAGACATCGGCTTCGATCACATCCAAGGTCGTGACCGTCGGTCCAGGATAACCAGAGCTCAGCAAGCTCGGAAGTATGGGTATAAGATACCACCTCCGTACCCGAATGGATGGTTCGCGGTGGCTGAAAGTGGAGAGTTGAAGGTTGGGGGAGTGCTGGCTGCCGATGTGCTGGGTAAGTGGTTTAATAAATAGCGACTCCGTCCGCGTGGATTTCGATTTCCAATAGCCTAAAGCCTTCCTCGTCAAATGGACTATCCAACATATATAGTAAGTTTTTAAATCGGTCCAGTAATTCCTGAGATTAGCGCGTTCAAACAAACAAACAAACAAACTCTTCAGCTTTATATATTAGTATAGATTCATTATTTATTGAACATTCATTCAATTCTATCCATACTTGCTTGGTGCTCCCATTTCCGGTCATATTTCGTCAATCATACTTAACTAGCATCTTATTTTGTTCCAGGCGAAAACCTCTGCGTCTACCGAAGTACCGACGGAACCCCCCACTGCGTAAACGCTTACTGCCCCCACTTGGGGGCAAACCTGGCGATAGGGGGCTCAGTATGTGGGGATACCATCCAGTGCCCCTTCCACAAGTGGAGGTTTGGGGCTGATGGGGCTTGCGTGAGTGTGCCTGGACTTGAACAAGGTAATTTGAATAAATAAATACTAACACACGAATTGTCTAGCCCCAAACTAAAGCTCGAAGCTTGTAAGGATGCTGGGGAACGGATAGACATAGTTAAGTACTTTTAAAAAAATCCATGAGTTAAATACAAATGCTGATGTTCATCACAAAAACATTTGCCACAATCGGATCCAAACCCGCGACCTTCGCTCTCTCACTTTACGCGGATGCGAAAGAAACTGGATTGGTTTAAGAGACTAAGAAGGTTATTTTGGATTATCGGTAAGGAGATAACGCACTGGATCTGCGATTGTTAAAGTTAAGCAGCTTTCGCACAGGTCGGTCATCCTATGGGTGACCGAAAATTTTCATCTCGAGCTCCACCGTACTTCGAAAGGTTCTTTTTTCTTTTTTTATGTAATAGGGTGGCAAAATAACAAGATGGTCACCTGATGCTAAGTGATCACCACAACCATTGGACATCAACAACCGCACAAAGAGTCGCAGATGCGTTGCCTGCATATAAGACCCCATACCCTCCCCAACTGAGCTCTGGTGCCCTTACCCGCCAGCAGGAACTTAGCACAACAGTTACGAAGTGCTTCTTCACTGTGGTCTTCTGTAAGGTGGAGGTACTTCCCCAGACGAGCGGCTCATTCGAGCGGAAGTTCCACTAAGCTCTACCCCTCTTAGTACTATCTTCTTTCTTTTTATCTGCAGCTCCTCGAGGAGTCTCCATCAAGACCTGGCCGACAGCAGAAGCAGACGGAGCTATCTGGATCTGGCATGATGCTGAAGGCAGGCCTCCATTGTGGAGGATGGAAGACAGTCCTGAAGCCCAGAAGTGGGGGTATCGGGGAAGGAACGAGTTCGTTGTTAGTGCTCATGTTCAGGTGAGAGTTTTAATTATTTATTGACGGGCCTGTTGGTCGAGTGGCTAGAGACCCTGGCTACAAAACCAAAGGTCGCGGGTTCGAATCCCGCACAGGTCAAACATTGAGCGTGCATGAACATGTCTGTTAAACCTCAAAGTTAAAAACAAAGTCAACTGCGTTATCTCTTCAATGTTATAGTAGGTACCTACCTACTACAACACTCGTTTGAAACGCTATTTGCAGGCGTTTTCTAACGATTCATTTACACTGACCGGGTTTAGGTGTAATATGCCAATTTTCCAGAATTTAAACCAAGAAATTCTCAAGGAACTGACTCCATCATTTCTGGGTCAAAAATGTCAGACAATGACAAAAACAAAATGTCTGATCTTACACATTTTCTTTCCAGGAAATACCAGAAAACGGGGCCGACGTAGCCCACTTAAATGCTGTCCACTCACAATCTTTATTATCCAGTTTAGGGGAGAAATATCCAATTCTACTTAACATTATTGGTAAGTGAATATATTATTAAAAGTTTTTACTCGTATTTTTTTTGACAGGCTCTTTAGTTTAATGTTCTAATGTCCTAGTTACAAAATCAAGGGCTGCGGGTTCGAATCCTGCTTGGGGAAAATGTTTGAACTCGAGTCATGGAAGATGTTAATTAACAAAATTGTAGATTTAAGTGAGGGACAAAAAACCTTAAAAATAATATCACAGTACCTATATAAAATGACTTCAACACTAAGGCTAAGAAATTGTTGTGTTAGTCCAAGGAATTGATTTCTTATTCTTGTTTTTCAGGATCCCACATTTGGGCGGCAAATTGGTCCAAAGGAGACGACCACATAGCAAGTTTAACACTTACGCATGATTACAAGATTATGAAGTTCAACTTGTTTCACATTGATGTCACTGTTAAACAGGTATGAAATAATATGTTATTTATACATCTCTTTTATTTGTCATCATTGTAATTACATAATTCAAAAAAATAAAATAACCTCTCTTGCCAAATGCGGATTGTAACAAACCTAGGCTTATTCGGAAAAAACAGACACTTTGTCCAACCCGGGAATCAAACCCAGGCCCTCGGGACCACGACCCGGTACTCAAACAGATAGACTATCAGGACGTTATTCTTTTACAAGGTGAGATAAAATTTTATGTCAAAAAGTGCAATGAAAAAATTTACTTACTGCATATTAAGATTTAAATCTTGAAGTTAAATTATTCTCCTTGCAGTTAACAGAAGTTTAGAAAATTAAATAATAAGTAAAAAGTCACTTGATTCTGTGTGATGTAGGAAGGTCAAAAAATCACTCTTACTTCGACACATCAGTTGATCTAAGAGGAAAACGGGAAATGTAAAAAAAAACTCATTCACAGATAAACATTCTGATAAAAAACATTCGACAATGTGGCATAACTTCTTCCTTGAGTCGTTTTCCACATTACAACTTGTTTTTATTAATAAATCAAAATGTGTGGAAACGTTTTTTAATTGTTTGTAAGGGAAAGTCAAGGTTTAAAAACCTTTTAAGATAAAACTACCTACATAATCTGAGATAGTCAAATAAAATATATTTTTACTAGTTTTTACCTGCGGCTTTGCCCGCCTTATCAAGATTCCTGTTTTACTGGAATCTTGCTTCCAACTGCCTCCGTGGTGTAGTGGTTAGAGCGCTGTGCTCAAAAACTACGAACTCGGAGGTCGTGGGTTCGAATCCCGCGGGGAACACTTTCACTTTGTGTTGGTTTTCCCAGTTTGGTTAGGACATTGCAGGCTTGAATCTCCTGATTGTCCGATAAGAATGATGATTCCGTAAATGAGGTTCGGAAGGCACGTTAAGCTGTTGGTCCCGACTATGATCCAAATTGTCTGGTTTCCCTTGTGGTTATGGAGGTCAGACGACAGTCGCTCCATTGTAATAACCAGGCTTGTCAATTCAGGATCATAGTCGCAGCGTACCCTGGGCTCCAAGGCAAGATTCCTGTTTTATCTCATGCGAGCAGTTAATGTGATTTATCCCATTTAAGTAATGGGATAATTTTTTAAGTATCCAATCACTTAAGTCACTTAAGTGGCTGACTTAAGTGAACTACCAACCAAAATCCTTTCAGTAGTTTCAGCGTGATTGACGTACAAATATCAAGCAAACTTTTACATGTTTTATAATATTAGTATAATATTCGTTTTTTGACGAGCCGTTTGGTGTAATGGTCGAGAAGTCGGCTATTACACCAAAGGTCGCGGGTTCGATCCCCGCACGGTACAAACAGTTGTGTGCATGAACATGTCTGTTTGTATCGGTCTGGGTTTTTCTATGTAAAATATGTATGTATTTACAAAAAAAAACGGCACCCTAAGTACAAGCTAAGGCTTAGTTTCTAGATGGCGCTGGTGTGAATAACGTCCAGAGATATTTATGTATGATATCTTTTCCAGATAGGTCCAGGCCACGTAAGATTACTTCTAGAGACACCACTGGGCCCACTTCTGGTGTCCCAATCAGTAACTCCCATAGGACCACTGCTGCAGAAAGTGGTACATCGGATCTTCTCACCTTACTACAATGCACCACTGGCGGCTTTGATGGTGAAATCTGAAGCTTATATGGTAAGAAATAGAATTAAATTTCGTCTACCCAATTTAAGTGATAGTTTTGTCAACTCCTTTTTCTAATTAAGAGTGGAAGAGCTTAGTAGAACTTCCACTCGAATGAGCCGCTCGTCTAGGGAAGTACCTCCACCTTACAGAAGACCACAGTGAAGCAGCACTTCGTAACTGTTGTGCTATGTTGCTGCTGGTGAGTATGGTCGCCTGAGATCAGTTGGGGAGGGTAATGAGGTCTTAAAAGCAGGCAACGCATCTGCGACCCTTCCCCCCGTTTATTTTCCCTTCAATCCATTATGATCCACTATTTCGATCCACCAGTGGATTGAATAGCACACCGAAGTTCACTATGAACCTTGGTGGTTCGGTCTGTCAAATGGTAGACAGCAATTGGTTGATGATGAAGTCTATGTTCGGAGGAGTGATAACAGGAAAACAGACCATCGGAAGGAAATCGAGCACGAAGTTCACCTGATGGTAAGTGTCCACCGTTGCCCATGGACATCAATAACCCCACAAGGGTCTTTGATGCGTTGCCTGCCTCTAAAACTCCATTCAAATCAAATCAAATCAATATCATTTATTGTCACTAGTTATAGGTTTAGTACAGTTAAGCAGATGGTGAGCATTAGCTAAGCCCGCGACCGTGTGTGGGGCTCGGGCGCACCCACTAAACCCCTCCAGTTTCCCCTTTTGCTCGCATCAGGACGGGTCGCTGCCAGCCGCCAGGTGGGCGGCTTATGTACGACCCGATGTTCACTATAACCTGCCCATAACCATTCCCTCCCCAACGGAGCTCTGGCGACCTTACTCACCAGCAGAAACATAGCACAACAGCTACGAAGTGCTGCTTCACTGTGGTCTTCTGTTAAGTTAGAGGTACTTCCCCAGATCTGCTCTTTCTAGTGGAAGTGCCACTAAGCTCTACCCCACTTAAACTATTAGGTTATACCGTACGAATCTTATTGACTCATAACCTTCTATTTCAGTTTGAAAGAGACGTTGCTATATGGAACAGCAAAATCTTCGTTGGAGCACCTGCTTACGTAAAAACGGACAAGACAATAAGGGCGTTTAGAACTTGGTTCTCACAGTTTTACAGCGAAAATAGTAAGAGTTTTAGAGACGCCATACAGAATCCTTTGGATTGGTGATACTGATGCAAGTTTAGTGAAATGATTATAAAATGATATGATAAAATTAAATTACTTAAGTACTTGTAAAAAAAGTGAGGACTCCGCGTCATCTACATTACAAGGGACGCACGAAAAACAAAGATAAGAAAAGTTGGATAAAGGAAATTATCAATCACTAGCTGCCCGCCCCGGCTTCGCCCGTGGTACTTACTTACATGTAGTAAGTACCAATTATACATACAAACCTTCCTTAAGAATCACTCTATCTATTAAAAAAAACCGCGTCAAAATCCGTTGCGTAGTTTTAAAGATCTAAGCATACATACGGACATACAGCGAAAGCGACTTTGTTTTATACTATGTATTGATTGATTGATTGATATAGGGGACTGTAAAAAAGTGCCGAGATTTACACAGCTTGGCACGGTTTTTCATTCTTTACTTATATGTAGGTGAAGGAGTCCTTACTTCTTTTACTAGTCCGAGAATGAAATGAAATGAAATAATTTATTCCATATCATTTCATTAGTTAGAGATCCTAACCACGAACCACGAACTTAACCTGGCATCCTTTAAGAGAAGCGTGAAGTATCTTGCGGGCCGGTATGGCGATGCCAACGGATCGGATACCACTTTGGTACCGCATCCGTTGTCATGGCAACCAGGCTCCTCATTTGCTTAACATCAGGCAGAGAAGAGCCAATATGCCGTGCTAATATAAATAAGAAAATAGTATCGCGTATGAGTGATCAACAAATCCACAAAGGTCGCAGATGCGTTGCCTGCCTTTAAAACCCTCCCCGATCTAGGGTAGTAGTAGCATATAAATCCTACTAGCTGTTGAATAGTACTGAAGTTACCTTAATTGAATAAGAGTAATTTGAAATGTGATGTTCTGATGTCACAATAGTTAGTAAGAAAATGTCTTGTAATAAAGTTAAACCTATATAGTTGTATTTATTGTATAAAAGTGTGTATAATTAAACCAAAGGATTAGTATGAATTTGTTTAATTTCTTTTCAACGTATCTATGTCGTGGCAACGAACATTTCATGAAATGGCCAAGTCTTACTTACTTACTTATCTTTGACCGGATCGTTAAATTCTACATTTCAGAAAAATATTTTTTACATCCGCCCAATAATGTGAAAGGGGAAAGTTACGTGACCGAAGTTCGTCTGCAATTTATTTCCCTTACAAAACGATTACGGGTCGTAATTTTGACATACATAGTGTGTCATCTCCCATTTAAAAGTGCGTCATATCATGAACACGACGGAACGTAAATTCGGTCGCGATTTTTCCGCATAATGTGTTCCTACACTAATTTCATTCAGCATTGAAAAGTAGAGACAAATAAAACTAATATAATATTTTTGAAAATAACATTGTTATATTTTCGGTATAAATATTGTCATGTTCACAGTGCTTAAACAATATAATAGTTATGTAATTAAACCATAGATTTCAATCGTTATGCCCAGACCCAGACACCAGAAAACTGTGGCATTATTTGATGCGAAGAGATCGTCGCCTCAAATTACAGGTCCTAGGCCCGTAGCCAAGATGCCACTTTGACGAAGTCGCCATACGCTTTCGTCGACTCGCGACTTATATTGCCATCCCGCACACGAACTATTTATGTGAGCGGGATGAAGATATAAGTCGCTACGAAAGCGTATGGCGAATTCGTCAAAGTGGCATCTTGACTATGGGCCCAGGATTGTTCTCAACACTATGGTTTACGCATTAACCGCCCTGAATTCTGCGTACTCAATATACCCGTCTTTGTTGGCATCAGCTTGATTTAATGCTCCATCTACTATTTCAATGAGGTCTTCGTCTTGATACAACTTCGAAACGCCAGGCATTTTATCGATATCCCCTGTGGAAGAATGGGTTATTATACGGAATTAACCAGAAAGAAAACAATAAGAAAGAAAGAAGAAAAAATACTTTATTCATTCATGTACCTAGGCTTCAAAGAAGCACTTTTAACTCAGTTGGTAAATATGTCTCTACAGATTGATTCTACCACAGACTTGGGAAAGCAGTATCTAATCTATCGAGAATAAGAGTCAAGAAGCTTTTAAAAAATACATGTTTTTTTACAATAGTTAGGTACATCACATAATAGGTCTGACTCCGTTTTAAGTAGCTAAAGCACTTGTCTTACAGACATCAGAATCAACAGTGGTATTACAAATATACATCCTGCTTAATTATATAAATATAACACCCAGACCAGAACGAACAGACATGTTGATGAACACAATGTCTGTCCTGTGCGGGGATCGAACCCGCGACCTCACAGTCAATTTCTTGACCACCGTCAAAACCATTACTTGACAGTTATAATCTAGCTAACTGTTCAGTTTTATTTTGTTCGGTAACTTCTTCTCAGCAGGCCATAAATGTTGAAGTGCTAGGTAGTAGGTAGGTTATAAAATTGGAAACGATCACAATAATTTCTAAGGGAAAACGAAAATAAATAAAACTAATTTTGTTTCAGCGCATGGGCTTTTTTATGAAAATAAATAAAAAATAATAAATACGTTAAATATGAATATTACAAAATTACGATATCTTGCGATTAGAACCAGCAGTAAAGTAAAATATGCGTACAAAAATAATTTAAAAACGAACAAAATCAAATGAATTTAGTTTATTTTAGGAGTATTATGTTTGCTTGTTCGTAAGTGTGTGTGTGTGTGTGTGTGTGTGCGTCCCTCAGATGCCCTTATGGTTTCTTAGCGGCCTCAGCCTGCTTCTTCGCCTTATAATCTTGGAAGCGGTACTCCTGATAATCTACGAAACCATCGTTGTTCAAATCAGTATGTTTCATTGCTTGGTCACAACACAACTTCTATTTGCTCTTGGTGTGTTTTGTTATGTTGTTATTCAATAAATAATGAAAGATACAAGATCAAATAACAATCGAGTTTCTACAAAACAAATAAAAAGTGTAGTTTGGAAATAAGTACCTACCTATTTAAACCTGAGAGAAAAATTGAGTTGGAACACAAGCAGAATAAGACAATAGAATGAAAAGTGTGGGCACTGGGCACCTGGGCCTCTAAACCTCTTGTTTGGCAATTGGGGCCCCCAGAACCTGGTCTAGGGGCACACAATCGATCGGGGGCCCTGGGCACGTGCCGATTGTGCCCAGTGGTATGTGTGTGTGTCTGTGTGTGTATGTGTGTGTGCGCATGTGTGTGTGTATATGTATGTGTGTGTGTATAGCGTTTAGATGCCTTTATGGTTTCTTAGCTGCCTCAGCCTGCTTCTTCGCCTTATAATCTTGGAAGCGGTACTCCTGATAGTCTACGAAACCATCGTTGTTCAAATCAGTGTGTTTCATGGCTTGGTCCATCACTTCTTCTATTTGCTGATCGGTGTAAGCTTTGTAGTTCTTGTCAACTTGACCTAAAAGTTACAACAAGAAAACTAAAGTTTAAATAAAAAAAAATATGGCAGATTCGGCGAACGAGCTAGCGGGTCGCGCCACAAATATACAGGATATTGCGTTATCCATATTATATTTAAATCGTAAGAAATGCCCAAACACCAGAAAATTTAGGCATTATATTGACATGGCGTACTTTGGTTACCTACTTGATGTCAGGCACTGCCATAAGGAGCGACTGTCTTTTAAAAATTTTTTGCCAATTTAAGTGCGGGTCAGTTATGGCGTGAGCGTATCTAACCATTTAAATAAGTGGTGTTACTTCACCCTCATTCTTTGGCGGATTACAGTCTTCTGACTCGACCGTAGAGAGGTGGGCTAGCCAAGATGACATTTCGCTTTCCTCGCGTATTATATCTCCATTCCGCACACGAAGTATTTGTAAGAGCGGGATGTAGATATAAGTCGCGATGAAAGCGTAGCGAATAATCGCCAAAGTGCCATCTTGGCTAGCCCACCATCACTCTACGGTCGAGTCAGACTGCTGTCCCACCGAACAATGAGAGAGAAGTGACACCATTGGTTTAAATTGTTATTTTGGTATGCCATAACTAACAGTAACCTCACTTTTGTAATATGAAATGTACATCGCCTCTAGCGGGCGGTTAAAGAACTATTTTCATTCATAGTCGTTACTACTGTTGTTTCAAATGGTAATTTATGAAATTGTATTATGAGAGACAAAAAGTACTTACCCTAGATACAAGTAGGGTGTGATCGTACTAACACACACAAAACACATTCAATTCATCCGTAAGTCAATTTACGGCTTATTTTTACAAGACAGAACATACTTAATTATGAATTGTAATTTTAACAGTTAAAAGACAATGCCGATTTTTGTAGGTGAGGTGGCGTCTTTTTTTAACGTTCTTGAGGGCATTACATACGATATTTGTTAGCGCAGTAGGTATAGCTGTAAACTCCCGCACTGAAAGCAAAATGTATGAATCAGAAAGTTCGGACTGAGATAGCAAATATCTTTTGTATTGCCTTATTATATTTAAAAAAAGACGCCAATTTCAGGAAATGCCCTTTGAAAAACGTGTTTGTCCAAGTCTTATTATGAGTTGGTATTCATATTTTATACAGGTACCTAATTTGAATGAGTACCTTATATTCATACGATTTTTAGATGGTCTTATAATATCCATGTAGTACCGATTTAGAGTGTTACAACCCCGTTTCTTCCCGTGGGTGTCGTAAGAAGTGACTAAAGGACATTCCAGGGGATGGGCAGCAGCGTTCCCCGGTGTTTAGGGGAAACCTACGTCCAGCAGTGGACTTTAAGTGTAAGAACACACTATGCGTAAAAAACGCGAACGAATCTACGCGCCTGAATTAACTTTCCGTCGTGTGTATAAGAAATACTTTTATATGGCAGATGACACACTATATCGAAATAACGTCGCATAATTTTGTACAGAAAATGCATTTTCACATTTCAGATAGTGTGTTCCTACACTAACAGGCTGATGATAATGACTGTGATTTATGATTGATAAATGTAATAAAAAGCATTTTATTTGAATATAAATTTTATTCACATATCAACAGTCATTCTTACCTTTTTAACTTGTATACTTACACAACCACAAAAACAAAAAAAAAGAACAAGACATAAAAACCACGGACAATACAACATCTATGGCTTCCCAAAATGACAGATGATTCAAAATGGCTGACCGTTCTATTTTTGAAAATATTAAAAGATTTATTATCTTTTTCTTCAGAAATGTCAAACATTATTTTAGTCTATAAAACAAAATACCATAGAACACTATAATGTTAAAATGAAAGAAAGGTGGTGGGTTCTCATATTATAGATTTCATGAACGATTCAGAAGAAATAAAACAAAGCCCGTGATAATTTAACATTAGTCTCCAAAAAATTTACCGTTAAAAATAAATTTATGTGTTACATACATTGATGTATAAAAATAAAGACTGATGAAAAAAACACATGACATTCAACTTCAAAAATTCTCATTCTCATTAATGCTACAAAAAAAAGAAAATGCCAAATAAGTAGGACCAAAATATACAAATAAATATATTCGAGGCTGGTACACCCAGTGGGAATTCCCATGCCTAATACTTTAATAAACAAAAATATTCGAAGCTCTAATGGATTTACAAATAAAAATTTTAAACAAAAAAATTTGTGACCTGCTTACATCTAATTAAATAAAAACTACTTAAATAAATAAAACTAATAGATAAAAGTGGAGTTAAAGAGATGGCATTCAATTAAGAAAAATATTTAAATACATATTTGACTTGTCCGTCAACTATCAAAGTAAAAATAAATGTCTTTCTTTGCTTTTAAATTAGAAAGTATAAAAAAATACATAACTAAGAGTTATTATAATAAGTACATTAAGATTTCTAAAGGAAACAATATGGTAAAGAGATATCCCTATTCCTATTATAGTTTTCATAAAAACATTACATAAGTATTATTTTGTTTTTCCTATAAAATAACGATAGTTTGAACATGGATATGAAAAAACATATTTGGAAGCACATTTTTTGAGCACCGAAATACATACACCAACATATTTTAAACAAAAAAAATTACACTTGGTTAAAAAAAGGTCATGAAAATAATTATATTAAACACTACTTTTTTAAATGTTGACAATTGACAGTATATTTTTTTTACCAAAAAAATAAGGGATCATGATTTTAACACTCTTGAAATCAAGATAACGATTGAAAAGTTGAAAGTTTTATAAAAATCTACAGATACTCGTATATGTACTAGATTGGAATAATATTAAGACTACAAATAGTGTTTTTAATGCTGTAGAATATTAGGAACAGATAGCAAATAATGTTTATGATAACACTAACTGTAATTTAACAAGTCATGCAATTTGAGCATTTCAGTATTTATAAGGAAAATTATACTTTGTAGGAAAAAAACGTTATTCGAAGAGTTCTGTCAAACTAAAAGTTATACAATAATAGTTACTCACATTATTTTATATGTCACTGATGTATAATATATAAATCTGTGACATATAAAGCATGTAAAGGCACGTCTCTTAATAAAACATCGGCAAGTAACGTTTGTGTCGATTTAATTTAACTAAAATTCAAAGATAACTTTAAATAAATGCATAGTTACTCTAATACTATTTCATTTGGGTCACAGAAAACCTGTTGATTACTTTTATTATAAAAGAAGAAGTTATTTTTATTATTACAAACCTGATAGATGATCAACTGTATTTGAACTCGAGTCATGTATATGTCTATCTGTAACCTAGCATCCATAGTGCAGGTTTTATGCGTTCACACTTATTTTACCTCTGTCCGTTCCTTCGGTACATTTGAGGTTATTTTTAGCATATTGCAAATTATATAGTCACTTACAAGAAAGCAAAAATTGTGAGTTCCGCTATACAATTATAGATCTGAAGGTTTTCAAGATAATAAGATGTAAAGCTAAAAAAACGATTTATATACCGTAAGAAGAAATTATTTTTTTGTCTATCTATCTCTTGTACCCAATGCGGTATTTTTTTTTTCAAATAAAATTGACAGTTCTTTTTTTAATCAAATTAAATCGACACAAACACCTTTTTTACATATTAATTCTGTTTATTCTGGCTCTTCTGCTGTGCTCTAACAAACTCTGGGTAATCTATATACCCATCTCTGTTGTGATCATCCATGTTTAATATTGGATCGATGAGTTTGATCAATTCATCATCATTGAATATCTTCTCTTCAACCGGTGGGGTACCTGGAGTCGTTTGCTGTTTGTGCCCTTGCTCTGATCACCACATAGAAAAAGACATACACAATGACAGACAGACAGACATTTCAATACTGTACCTAATGATATAAAAAAACACCGTAAGAAACCTGCACATTCAAATAGTTTCTGATTTTAGTTCAGTTAGATCTGAATGTGTAACCATGATCTGTCGGGTTTCCCTATAAGGGTTACGAAGGTCTGATGGCAGTCGCTTCAGTGTAATAACCAGACTTGCCAAATCCTGGATCATGGTCAAAGCGGACCCCGTACAGACACGGAATAAACGCTAGGAGGATGATAATGATAAAAAAATATTTCAACATCAATATCCAAGTGAAGTCAAGATATGACAGTTACTCATGAAATAATGTTAATACCTTTAATTAAAAACAAGAAAAACCCCTCATCATCATCATCCTAGCGCCTCCCGGTTGCATCCTCGGCCATTGCCCAGGGTACGCTGCGACTATGATCATGAATTGACCAGCCTGGTTATTACAATGGAGCGACTGTCGTTTAGCCTCTTACAAGGGAAACCAGGCCATTTGGATCATCGTCGGGATCAACGGCTTAACGTGCCTTCCGAAGCACGGAATCATCATTCTTATCGGAAAATCAACAGGTGACCCTTTAATGTCTTAACCAAACTGGGATAACCAACACCAAGTGAACGTGTACCTCACAGGATTTGAACCCACGACCTCCAAGGTTATTGAGCACAGCGCTCTAACCACTACCTACACCATAGACGCAGTTAATAAAAAAGGAAGAGCAGAAAATGAAAAACAAGGAAAGCCCCAAACAAAAGCATTAAATCAAACACCAAATGAAAATTGCATTTTGTATAAATGAAGTGAACCATGAAAGATCAAGTGTGTAAGTGATATTGTAATTATAGGCCATGATAAAGTTAATAAAAAAGTAGTTGGTTAAGTAACTGAAAAGTTTAAGTAAGTGGGTACATGATAAAATAAACAAAAAGATTGTAAATAAACATAGCTGACAAGTAGTTAAGAAAGTAAATAGTAAAATAATAAACGAAGTCAGTAAAAAATGCGGAAATAATAAGTAAGTATTGACGAAGTTTTTAGACAAGCTGTCTTGGTAACCAAGTACCTAAATGTTTAAAGTTGGTTAGGTAAGAAGTAAGTAATTGTAACATGGTAAGTATCACTTAGGTAAGTAATAAAATCAGTGGTAAACTATTAAATAAGTGCGTAAGAAATCATATTTAATAGAGATGTTGACACTACAAGTCATTGGACTTTCTATAATTAACTGATTATGGCAAACACTTAATAGTAATTGGGTAAGTAATCATAATTCAATTTTAGATTAATAAATAACATTAAAGGGATGACGCGCATTAATAATCAGAGCGCTTGTCTGGATTGCAACAGGCACTCTGGGTTCGATTCCCACCTGAGTCACCTAAGATGAACTTTTATTATTCTTCTTATTTAAAAAATTATAAATAAAGGTATAATAATACTAACCGTTGTAAAAATGCTTATAAAATATATGAGGTGTTACAAAAAATACTGCAAATATTTTAAGGGCTAATTGTTAAGTGGTAGTAATGTAATAAATTCAGATACATAGTTAAAAGTCAATGTTAATACGCTAGTTATCGAGAAAATCAACAAAATCGATTGAGCGAATAATTGAATAAAGTACAAATTGTGTCTTATGCGATACAGTTGGTAGTGTCTTATCAATGTTCTACAACTATGTACATACTACAATCGTCCTGTCCTGCCCCATAAGTAACGTGGTGGAGGGGGGCGAAGCTCACAGGACGAAAAGAACAAGTTGGCCAATGCTGATATGCAGGATATGCCAAATTAAAATTGACTTTTTTTGACTTGACAACATCTTATAAATTGGTTTGCCGGGTGACACTTCAAGAAACTACGTTACGCTCCGCTCACGTTATGCGCTCACAATGAGAGCGAGTGAGAGGCACGCGTCCCTTCCACTCGGGCATGGTTAGCATATGTAAGTCGTTTTCACGTAAAACTTTCGCCCGTATACCGACTTATACAGGCAACCAATTTTTTTATCCGAATGTATTACATTGCCACTAAACAATTCGCCCTTAAAATATTTGCAGTACATTTTGTTACACCTTATATAAAAAAGTACATAATCTAATTAAATTTCAAATTCTTATATAACCTACTCAAAGTATAAATCACTTCAACTCACCATGCCAATGTATAAGGGACTTGATAAGCTCGCATCCATCCAATTTGTTATTATTATCAGCATCATGCATCTTGAAATAGTGGAACTGCAGCTCCTGCTCGGACATCTTGGATGTGTCGATGGGGACGTCCATGTGCTCCTGGATGTGTCTGCGGATGGGTGACCGCGGTTACTTTAGAATAGAGTAGAACTCCAATTATCCGAACTCCGACTATCCGAATCGACGATTATCCGAATCATTTTCAGAAAAAAAATTGTCCCCAAAAAGTCTAAGTGCGCTATTATTCTTCCCCCAGTGAAGATTATTACAATGGTTTTTATTTCTAAACTTGTACATAAGTACATTTTATTTATATTTAAACATGTGATAATATCATGTTTCTTTCATTTCATTCAATAAAAAAATAGTGCAATATCAAAACGTAGCTTTTTTTCTCTCCAATGGCAATATAAAAAAACTCCGATTATCCGAATGTGTCCCGGTCCCTATTAATTCGGATACTTGGAGTTTTACTGTAGTAATATTCCGGATATCCGTTTACGCAACTTTAAAAAAATGCCTTGGACTGACACACCAAAACTTGTACTATGGATGCTAGGGAACGGATAGACATACTTAAATATGTTTATAAACATCCATGACTCGAGTACAAATGCCGATGTTCATCACACAAACAGTTGCCCCTAGCGGGATTCGAACCCGCGACCCCTGGTTTTGTAGCCAGGGTCTCTGACCACTAGACCAACGGGCCCGTCATGCAATATCAAAACGGATATAATTGGTGCATCTTGAAATAGTGGAACTGGAGCTCCTGCTCCTACATCTTGGATGTGTCGATGGGAACGTCCATGTGCTCTTGGATGTGTCTGCGGATGGGTGACCGCGGTTAGTTTAGAATAGTTATGTTCGGGATATCCATATCTTAAAAATAATGCTTTGGACTGACACACCAATTGGGTATTTGACTGCATACGAAATAAATTATGACATTCTAACATTAAAGACGAAATCAAAAAATAAGCACAATTTATTATCCCCCAGTTACTATTGAGCTTTTAACAAATTATTACAGCTAACTGAAATTAAAAGAGTATTGATTTGACACTACAGCATTGTGACGCCACAATTAAAAATTTCATACATTTCTTCCTACAAGGTTACGTTTTTGAAATTTAAAAAAAAAGTAGTTGATTTGACCTGTCAGTCAAATACCGTATTGCCTAGTCCCAAACTAAGCTGGAAGCTTGTACTATGGATGCCAGGGAACGGATAGACATACTTAAATATGTTTATTAACACTAGTATTATTTAACGGGACTTAACGCGATATTAATTATGTAGTATATGTATACTACTTAGTCCGCTTGCGACCACGGCTGTTGTAGCGCAGCCGAAACGTCAAGCAGTAAGTAGTATACATATACTACATAATTAATATCGCGTTAAGTCCCGTTAAATAATACTATTGTCATATAGCAAAGCGAAAGTCTAAATTCTTATGTTTATAAACATCCATGACTCGAGTACAAATGTCGATGTTCATCACACAAACATTTGCCCCTAGCGGGATTCGAACCCGCGACCCTTGGTTTTGTAGCCAGGGTCTCTGACCACTAGACCAATGGGCCCGTCATGTAATATCAATCATGTCTGCGGATAGGTGACCGCGGTTAGTGATTAAGGAAAAAAACCCGGTCAAGTGCTATTTTTGGTTTGACTCTAAGGGTCGATCGACATCGGTCGATGTTGATCGACTGGTGTGGTAGCTTTAATTGATCGACGCCATCGACGGACCCCAGTCGACTTACCAATCGATCGATTGCTGATCGATGGTACCGGTCGACGTTGATGACTGGTCGGTCAGAGCGCGGCACGACTGGCGAAACAGTTCGATCGACGTCGACTATTCCATTCTACCATCGATCGATGGCGTCGATCGACGATCAATCGATTGGGGTGGTAACACCCTAAGGCTGACTGGTAGAAAATGTAAAGTAAGCCAGTCTTTTGTAACAATTAAGTTTAAATAATTTGAACTTTCTATTTACGACATTCAGAAAACCGAAACATTCGAAGAAATATTCAAGAAATACTCACTCTCTTTCATGTTGAATGTTTGATGGATTCAGAAGTTGGGGATCTGAAATTAAAAAATAATAAATTAAAAATATATATCATTAGTATTGATCACTTCAAATTATAAATTACTAGCTTTTACCCGAGGCTTTGCCCGGGGAATTACCGAATTAGGACGACTAGAAGTACTCTCATTGTGCCTAGTGGGACAAAGGGTTTTGCACGGGAGGATGAAATCGGGATAAAAAGTATCAAATCGCCAAAGTTAGCCTATATACCAAAGCCTGTACACCAAATTTCTTCAAAATCCGTTCAGCAGTTTCAGGGTGATTGACGGACAAACATCCACACAAACAAACTGTCATATTTACAATATTAGTGTCTGCGTGCGCAAGCCCTTTCTCATATGAGCCGCTCATTCGAGCAGAGAATACAATAAGCTCTAGTTGTCTTAAAATGATGATACTTAAAAACTTTCGTTGACAACATGAAGAAGAGATGATGGGACAGATCCCTTTATAGCACTTGAATGCTGCTTCTTAAAACTAGCTAATTTGGACTGAGAAGATAGAGATGGAGAAGAGAGAGAGAGAGAGAGAGAGACGCTCATTCCAGTAGAAGTTTCACTTAGCTCTACCCCCTTGCAGCTCATTTGTGCTCTATTGAGAGAAAGAAAGGGAGATTTACCCAACCTCCATGGTCGTCGTGTCCTAGTAAGACCCACATAAACTAAAAGGCAAGCATTGCTGTAATGGGCAATGGAAGGAGAACGAGAGAGGGGGGAGGGGACCAAACTGCGTGGTCTGCGTGACCCAGTTAAGGTACATAAACTGAAAAGCAAGCACTGTAGTGAGTAATGAAGAGAGAGAGGAGAGAAAGAGAGAGAGAAAGGAGAGAAAGAGAGAGAGAGTTGATCTTCAAAAAAAGAGTGTATTCCCTTTTAAATGGCCAGCAAGGAACTTCTGACTCTTCTGGTGTTGCCATCGGCGCTGATTGTTTTCAATCAGGCAATCCATTTGCTCGTTTGCCACCTTTAAATATGTTTATAAGGTGTAACAAAATATACTGCAAATATTTTAAAGGCGAATTCTTTAGTGGTAATGTAATCAATATCAGATATTAAAAAGTCAAAATGAACGCCTACCAAATGTTGCATTTTCTGCATTGGCCAATTTGCTCTTTTCGTCCTGCAAGCTTCGCCCCCTCTCCACCACTTTGCTTTTGGGGCAGGACAAGTGTAGTAATTGTATTACACTGATAAGACCCGAACAGCTGTCTTGCATATGACAAAATTTGTACTTTTCCCAATTATTCACTCAATTTCTTTTGTTGATTTTCTCGGAAACTAGCGGATTGACAAAAAAATTTTACTTGACAAATTTATTACATTTCCACTAAACTATTCGCCCTTAAAATATTTGCAGCATATTTTGTTACACCTTATATAAAAAAATTAAAACCTACCTCCATGGTGAGCATGTCCCTGCTGAGCATGTCCCTGCTGAGGAACCTGTGGCTGGACTTGTTGCACAGGTTGCACGGGCGGCTGCACCTGCTGGGGCGCCTGGAACTGCTGCGGGGGCGGTTGGTACTGCTGCTGGTGGGGCTGCTGGTATTGCTGTTGGGGCGGCTGGGAAAATAAGAAGTTGGGTAATGAGAAACGGCCGCTCTTTTGTAATAACTAAGCTGGTCAAATCAGGACAATAATGTTAAATTTTAAACAAAGAAAAATTCAACTGATCTCATGGCTCAGGCGGGAATCGAACCCAGCGCCTCTTGCAATCCGGGCAAGCGCTCTGACCATTAAGCTACCGAGACCGTTAGATAGTAGATCTGACGAATTTCTCCTTGTTATTTGCTTAACGCAAAGCTGCGTTATCTCTTCAATGTTATAGTAGGCACCTACTACAACACTCGTTTGAAACGCTATTTGCAGGTGTTTTCTACTTGTAACTTTTTGTATATTTTATTTAAGCATATTTAAATGCTTGGTATTATTAAACCTTTTCGATTACCTGGATTTTTGATAAACCAAATCCCTATCGACATAATTAGTCCCTTTAATCAAGTTTCTACTGTATTCGTATGATTTATTATTATTTTATTATAGTACGTACTTGTTGGGGTGGAGGAGGTGCTTGATAGTTCTGAAAATAATAAGACAAAATATAAATTTTATGTATTAAATTGATAACTTAATACTGGCAGACATAAGACAAATTTTTTCCACTTTGTGTGTTTCTTTGTACATAAGATAAACCATTAAAACATAGAACAGCTTATTAGACTTGTGGTAAGAACGCTGCTTCACATGCGTGAGGTCGGTGGTTCAATTCCGGTGAGGGACGCACCTCTAGATTTTAAAAAATCTATGTGCGTAATTTCATATTAGCTGTACAGTGAAAACATTGTAAGGAAACCTACACATTACGAGTTAGTGTGCGAAATGGAGAAAGCTATGGCAAACCACTCCATTAAAATTGCCAAGAGAGTTGTTGTATGTTCCATTTCATACAATGATCACAACCCTCAGTAATGAGGACTGAATAATGTACATAAGAAATGATATATTTTATTTTTAATTAACACCACAAGTAATTTTTTGGTATGTAACAATGGGCTCAGAAACAATATTTTTGACATCCAAACTTCACCACCCATTAACCACAGAACTTGTTTTATTGTCAAACTGGTCAAACAGCTTTTATTAAAAAGATGTCATTTATCATTACAATACATGTTCAATTCGCTATATTCGACAGTAGAACCTAATTACTTGTCTAAATAACTAGTTAAATTGCGAAATATGTTTCAAACACCATGATACTTTTGACACTTAAGTGTGGGTTTTAAAAGTACTTCTAAAACATGATTTTTGTATGGAAAACGTGTGTTTTTTTTAGTTTTTATTTTACTACATACCTGATAATTCTGTGGAGGGACACCAGGTGCCACTTTATTTTGATATTGCTGAGGTACAACGCTTTGTACCAACGCTACTAATAGTATCAATCGTAACATTGTGAACCTGAAAAATACTAACACATAAGCTTCTATAACAGAAATAGGCCGCGAACGCACATGTCAGCGATTCTTTTGTTATTTAAAACAGCTTGCAGAAGCAAAATCACCGTGGCAATTACTTTATCAACAGTTTTATGCAAGTTGGAGATTTTTTCAACTAAACACTAGTAGAAAGGTATAGAAAATCGATTATTACCTGCGAATGTAAACTAATTACGTGGACTAGAGCGATAATGGCTTATCGAGTATATCTGTTGATAAATATTAAGGAATTAAAATCTTTAAAACGATTTCAAAAGTATTGAGATTTGTGGTAAGCGTATAACACGTCAGACGTTTTTGACGTTGACGTTTGCGTTTCGTTTCAACAGAATAGTGATATGCCACGTGTAGTTTGTTTTTACGAAACAGATGCCCTCATTCTATGACGTACTTGTTGTTTAAGTATTTTTATTAGAAATAAATTAAAATTGCTTATCTATGTAATACAAATAGTCACTTTTTTGCATTTGCATTGGAACATGGAAGTGTTTACATTTAAAAACCCAATGAAAAAACAAAACGCTTTGAGTGAGGTCGTGTTCCATTTCTAGATTTTTTTTTGAAATTATGTTAAAAACTAATTATGTTTATGATTTGCGTTTGAGACGATTTTTAATATGCAGTCAGCAAAAAACTTTTTGCTGAGACGGTTAAAGCCTATCTTTGGTTTTACTGTTTGGACTTGGTTCGGTTTCTACCGTAACCATGAACGCTTAGATAGAAAATATTAATTAATATATTATTCTTGCACCATACATGATTTTAAGCTAAATAAAACTTAACTTAAAATATTTATACATGGACCCTGTAAAGGGTATGGCAAGATAAAAGCAATTGGAACAATTTCTACATACATATTATTACATACTAGCGGCCCGTCACGCGGTTTCACCCGCGTCCCGGGGGAACTACTTCCCGTACCGGGATAAAATATAGCCTATGTTACTCAGGGTGAATGTAGCTTTCCAACAGTGAAAGAATTTTTCAAATCTGCCAAGTAGTTTCGGAGCCTATTCAATTCATACAAACAAACAAAAAATCAAACCTTTCCTCTTTATAATATTAGTATAGATTTACTCTTACACTTAGTTACGTTATATAAAAATTATATAATTATTTTACTACATATAACAATGAAATTAATTTTCTTTAACCAACATACATTTATAATAATTTATCATCGAAAAATTCTTCGACACTGTAGTAAGATATTGACCCTTTGAAACATTTTATTTATATACTAGCCTTCCGCCCGCGACTTCATGATTTTTATAAGTATTTATTTATTTATAGGGCAGTCAACATAAACTTATACTACCTAACAGACACGCCATCACCGTAATAAAACAACATAATAAAGAAAACAATATTCATTTATTGTAAGTAAATTCCAAAAATAACATTCGTAAGTATCAATGTATCTTAATTTACTACAATTTATGACGGACTTCGGTTAGCTAGGTATCTCTAGAAAAGTATCATCTATTTACTCCAAACGATACAACAAAGTTACAGCAGTACCTACTTTTAAGATAAACATGTCCAAAATTGTTTAAAAAATTGAAGTAGGTACATAAAAATAACATCTTACAAAATAATTTGGCACCATAAGAAAATATCACCTCGTCATTCGACCTCAATGGATCAGTGGTTAGAAGCGCGCAAGGTTCCAGGTTCGATGCACAATCGGTTCTCTTTTCATACGAAAACAGAATTGGCCCTAAAATTAGATGAGATTTCGACCGGTTTGTATTAAGAGAACACAGTAATGTGAAGCGACTGTCGCCTGACTTTTAGTAATTACAAATAATTTCTATCATAATAAAATCGACTAAGATTTTACTGATATGTAGGTAATGTAGGTTTTCATTTTAATTATCTGGGAGTCACCCTTACTGCTAATCTGAAATTCTCCTCTCATGTCGATGCCAAAGTTAAAAAAGCGGCACAAATGCTGGGGTTTTTAAGGCGCAGTACACGGAATTTCAGGTTAACACAAACTCGCTTAATCCTCTACAATAGTTTAGTTCGTAGCCATCTAGAGTTCGCAAGCGTGGTCTGGAATCCCGTGTACAGTGTTTTATCCCAAAGAGTCGAGGGCATACAGAGAGCATTCACGAGACATCTTGCATACAATTCGCACGAAATTTCTAAATATGCACCTTATGAGGAAAGATTGAACTGTTTCAAGATGCTTTCGCTTCATAACCGTCGAACTATTTCAGATTTGCTGTTTCTACATAAACTTTTGAATAATAAATTAAATAGTCAAGAGCTTTTATCCAAAATAAGTATTAACGTTCCGTATAAATATCCGCGGCATAGAATCTCCAAACTCCTATATATATCTCCTTACAAAACTAATTTGGGACTGCATCATCCGTTGCCTAGAATGTGTACTAAATACAACAATGTTAATGGTGAGATTTCTGACATTGATATATATTATGATTCAGTCAATAAATTCAAAAAAAGTTTATTGACTTACTTTGGCTTTAGCGTCTAGTTTAAGTTTAAGGTGTTTGTGTTTCACTTTTAGTTCATGTTTAGTATCATATATCCTAATATTTTATTGTTGCGTTCCTATATTTAAGTTTGTATTTAATGTTTTTACATAGCTGGTATCGATGTTTATATTTATAAATATATATATATTATATGTGTATGTGTAAGTTTATGTATATAAGGTACTTACTTCTTGTTAACTTCGTTGTTATATGTGGCCAATGCTGTGTATACCTGTTATTGACATGCATACAAAAGTTTTGTATTTTTAAAATAAGTCTTTTCAAATGTTTCTGTGTGCCATGTTGTTGGTATACCAAATTAAATAAATAAATAAATAAATCAAAGTCGTAACAAAAGAAAATAAGGTGAAAACTGTTTTTCTAATACTTAAAATTATCATCATCATCCTAGCGCCTCTCCCGGTTGCATCCTCAGCCATTGCCTTAGAGCCCAGGGTACGCTACGACTATGATTCTGAATTGACTTGTGCCTTCCGAAGCACGGAATCGTCATTCTTATCGGACAATCAGATGATTCAAGCCTGCAATGTCCTACTAACCAAACAGGGAAAACCAACACAAAGTGAAAGTGTTCCCCGCGGGTTTTAAACCCACGACATCTAAAGTTTTTGAGCACAACGCTCTAACCCTTACATCACTTGACAGGTAAGTTTTTACTTAAAATTATATACGTATATCTTATCTTATCAGTTTTTTAGCTTTGCTGAATACTTATAGTCCATTTCAGCTAAGATTATACC